>CM056056.1:170111506-170131102 GCA_029574335.1 Rana kukunoris | reverse complement strand
TCTGGTCTGATTATTCTTCTCCTTTTCCGCGCCCACAGCTCAAGGAGCGTACTTTCTGTGGAAAGAAAAGACAAGGATTGATTAGTGGATATAACACAGGACTATCACCTTTCAGCTACATCACAGACAGCCTGTCACTTTCTGAACTACTCCTCAGTATAGGACTTGGTCATTTTATCATATATATGTTTCTCCAAATGGCAGTTTTTATCAGGTAGTTTTCTCCATAGAGGAGTTCAGCCTAAAATGTAGCTGAAATTTGGCGTAAAAGTATAGGAACACTTTCTATATGTTCAGCCAGTATCATGTTTATTACCTTAAGAGTATAAACGCCAAATTGGAGGACGTTATTTACTAGGAGTCCTGAGGGAAGTGAGAGGGATTCCTAATGGGACGCCTTGACGGGCTGAATAATCATTGCTGAGAAAACTACAAAACATTTCCTAATCACTATTCCTACCCTTGGAATAAGTGATAGTAGAAGATTCCACCATCGCCAATCACCTACCCACCACCAATTCACAAGGGATTACAGATCTGTCATTTAACACTGGACAACTTGGTATTAACTGTAATTGTGACCCCCCCCATGAGGAAGAATCACCTCCAGCTAATCAGAAGTCTTTGTTCCTCTAGTCCTAAACTGCTACAGTTTGTGAGAGATAATATACAGAGATAATAATACACAGTACTTACTTTTTTCATGTACTTCCGCAGAGATCCTAGGATTCTTCGGAGGAAGCGACTTTTCTTTCTTCTTAGTCTTGTCTTTTTCAGACTTTTCTTTCCCTTCGCTTCTTCTCCTGTGCGTTCTTCCCCTTCGCATCCATCTCCTGTGTGTACTACCACTTCCCTTACTCCCCTGTGCTTTCTTCCCCTTCACTCTCTTCTACTGTGCTCGCTTCCCCTAAACCCCTTCTACCGTGCATTTTTCCCCTTCTACTGTGCTTTCTTCCCCTTTACCCCTTTGTACCGTGCTCTTCTTCCCCTTCACCCCTTCTACGTGCATTTTTCCCCTTCTACTGTGCTTTCTTCCCCTTTACCCCCTTCTACAGTGCTCTCTTCCCCTTCACCCCTTCTACTGTGCTTTCTTCCCCTTCTACTGTGCTTTCTTCCCCTTTACTCCCGCACTTTCCTCTACCGCGCGTTCTTCCACCGCACTTTTCTCTACAGCGCATTCTTCCACTGCACTTTCCTCTACCGCGCATTCCTCCACTGCACTTTCCTCTACCCCGCATTCCTCCACTGCACTTTCCTCTACCGCGCATTCCTCCACTGCACTTTCCTCTACCCCGCATTCCTCCACTGCACTTTCCTCTACCGCGCATTCCTCCACTGCACTTTCCTCTACCCAGAATTCCTCCACTGCACTTTCTTCCCCTGCACTTTCCTCTACCGCGCGTTCTTCCACTGCACTTTCCTCTACCGCGCGTTCTTCCCCTGCACTTTCCTCTACCACGCGTTCTTCCACTGCACTTTCCTCTACCGTGCGTTCTTCCACTGCACTTTCCTCTACCGCGCGTTCTTCCACTGCACTTTCCTCTACCGCGCGTTCTTCCACTGCACTTTCCTCTACCGCGTGTTCTTCCACTGCACTTTCCTCTACCGCGCGTTCTTCCACTGCACTTTCCTCTACCTCGCGTTCTTCCACTGCACTTTCCTCTACCGCGCTTTCTTCCCCTGCACTTTCCTCTACCGCGCGTTCTTCCCCTGCACTTTCCTCTACCGCGCGTTCTTCCCCTGCACTTTCCTCTACCGCGCGTTCTCCCACTGCACTTTCCTCTACCGCGCGTTCTTCCACTGCACTTTCCTCTACCGCGCGTTCTTCCCCTGCACTTTCCTCTACCGCGCGTTCTTCCACTGCACTTTCCTCTACCGCGCGTTCTTCCACTGCACTTTCCTCTACCGCGCGTTCTTCCACTGCACTTTCCTCTACCGCACTTTCCTCTATCAGGCGTTCTTCCACCGCACTTTCCTCTAACGCGCGTTCTTCCACCGCACTTTCCTCTACCGCGCGTTCTTCCACCGCACTTTCCTCTACCGCGCGTTCTTCCACCGCACTTTCCTCTACCGCGCGTTCTTCCACCGCACTTTCCTCTACCGCGCGTTCTTCCACCGCACTTTCCTCTACCGCGCGTTCTTCCACCGCACTTTCCTCTACCGCGCGTTCTTCCACCGCACTTTCCCCTACCGCACATTCTTCCACCGCACTTTCCTCTACCGCGCGTTCTTCCACCGCACTTTCCTGTACCGCGCGTTCTTCCACCGCATTTTCCTCTACCGCGCGTTCTTCCACCGCACTTTCCTCTACCGCGCGTTCTTCCACCGCACTTTCCTCTACCGCACGTTCTTCCACCGCACTTTCCTCTACCGTGCGGTCTTCCACCGCACTTTCCTCTACCGTGCGGTCTTCCACCGCACTTTCCTCTACCGCGCATTCCTCCACTGCACTTTCCTCTACCGCGCATTCCTCCACTGCACTTTCCTCTACCCCGCATTCCTCCACTGCACTTTCCTCTACCCCGCATTCCTCCACTGCACTTTCCTCTACCCCGCATTCCTCTACTGCACTTTCCTCTACCCCGCATTCCTCCACTGCACTTTCCTCTACCGCGCGTTCTTCCACTGCACTTTCCTCTACCGCGCGTTCTTCCACTGCACTTTCCTCTACCGCGCGTTCCTCCACTGCACTTTCCTCTACCGCGCATTCTTCCACTGCACTTTCCTCTACCGCGCGTTCCTCCTCTGCACTTTCCTCTACCGCGCGGTTTTCCACTGCACTTTCCTCTACCGCACTTTCCTCTATCAGGCGTTCTTCCACCGCACTTTCCTCTACCGCGCGGTCTTCCACTACACTTTCCTCTACCGCGCGTTCTTCCACCGCACTTTCCTCTACCGCGCGTTCTTCCCCTGCACTTTCCTCTACCGCGCGTTCTTCCCCTGCACTTTCTTCTACCACGCTTTCTTTCCCTGCACTTTCCTCTACCGCGCGTTCTTCCACTGCACTTTCCTCTACCGCGCGTTCTTCAACTGCACTTTCCTCTATCAGGCGTTCTTCCACCGCACTTTCCTCTACCGCGCGGTCTTCCACCACACTTTCCTCTACCGCGCGTTCTTCCACCGCACTTTCCTCTACCGCACGTTCTTCCACCGCACTTTCCTCTACCGCACGTTCTTCCACCGCACTTTCCTCTACCGCGCGTTCCTCCACTGCACTTTCCTCTACCGCGCATTCTTCCACTGCACTTTCCTCTACCGCGCGTTCCTCCTCTGCACTTTCCTCTACCGCGCGGTTTTCCACTGCACTTTCCTCTACCGCACTTTCCTCTATCAGGCGTTCTTCCACCGCACTTTCCTCTACCGCGCGGTCTTCCACTACACTTTCCTCTACCGCGCGTTCTTCCACCGCACTTTCCTCTACCGCGCGTTCTTCCCCTGCAATTTTTTCTACCGCGCGTTCTTCCCCTGCAATTTTTTCTACCGCGCTTTCTTCCCCTGCACTTTCCTCTACCGCGCGTTCTTCCCCTGCACTTTCTTCTACCACGCTTTCTTTCCCTGCACTTTCCTCTACCGCGCGTTCTTCCACTGCACTTTCCTCTACCGCGCGTTCTTCAACTGCACTTTCCTCTATCAGGCGTTCTTCCACCGCACTTTCCTCTACCGCGCGGTCTTCCACCACACTTTCCTCTACCGCGCGTTCTTCCACCGCACTTTCCTCTACCGCACGTTCTTCCACCGCACTTTCCTCTACCGCACGTTCTTCCACCGCACTTTCCTCTACCGCGCGTTCTTCCACCGCACTTTCCTCTACCGCGCGTTCTTCCACCGCACTTTCCTCTACCGCGCGTTCTTCCACCGCACTTTCCTCTACCGCGCATTCCTCCACCGCACTTTCCTCTACCGCGCATTCCTCCACTGCACTTTCCTCTACCGCGCATTCCTCCACTGCACTTTCCTCTACCCCGCATTCCTCCACTGCACTTTCCTCTACCGCGCATTCCTTCACTGCACTTTCCTCTACCCCGCAGTCCTCCACTGCACTTTCCTCTACCGCGCGTTCTTCCACTGCACTTTCCTCTACCGCGCGTTCCTCCACTGCACTTTCCTCTACCGCGCATTCTTCCACTGCACTTTCCTCTACCGCGCATTCCTCCACTGCACTTTCCTCTACCGCGCGTTCTTCCCCTGCACTTTCCTCTACCGCGCTTTCTTCCCCTGCACTTTCCTCTACCGCGCGTTCTTCCACTGCACTTTCCTCTACCGCGCGTTCTTCCACTGCACTTTCCTCTACCGCGCATTCCTCCCCTGCACTTTCCTCTACCGCGCATTCCTCCACTGCACTTTCCTCTACCGCACTTTCCTCTATCAGGCGTTCTTCCACCGCACTTTCCTCTACCGCGCGTTCTTTCACCGCACTTTCCTCTACCGCGCGTTCTTCCACCGCACTTTCCTCTACCGCGCGTTCTTCCACCGCACTTTCCTCTACCGCGCGTTCTTCCACCGCACTTTCCTCTACCGCGCGTTCTTCCACCGCACTTTCCTCTACCGCGCGTTCTTCCACCGCACTTTCCTCTACCGCGCGTTCTTCCACCGCACTTTCCTCTACCGCGCGTTCTTCCACCGCACTTTCCTCTACCGCGCGTTCTTCCACCGCACTTTCCTCTACCGCGCGTTCTTCCCCTGCACTTTCCTCTACCGCGCGTTCTTCCACTGCACTTTCCTCTACCGCGCGTTCTTCCCCTGCACTTTCCTCTACCGCGCTTTCTTCCCCTGCACTTTCCTCTACCGCGGGTTCTTCCACTGCACTTTCCTCTACCGCGCGTTCTTCCACTGCACTTTCCTCTACCGCACTTTCCTCTATCAGGCGTTCTTCCACCGCACTTTCCTCTACCGCGCGTTCTTCCACCGCAATTTCCTCTACCGCGCGTTCTTCCACCGCACTTTCCTCTACCGCGCGTTCTTCCACCGCACTTTCCTCTACCGCGCGTTCTTCCACCGCACTTCTCTCTACTGCGCGTTCTTCCACCGCACTTTCCTCTACCGCGCGTTCTTCCACCGCACTTTCCTCTACCGCGCGTTCTTCCACCGCACTTTCCTCTACCGCGCATTCCTCCACTGCACTTTCCTCTACCGCGCATTCCTCCACTGCACTTTCCTCTACCCCGCATTCCTCCACTGCACTTTCCTCTACCGCGCATTCCTCCACTGCACTTTCCTCTACCCCGCATTCCTCCACTGCACTTTCCTCTACCGCGCATTCCTCCACTGCACTTTCCTCTACCCAGAATTCCTCCACTGCACTTTCTTCCCCTGCACTTTCCTCTACCGCGCGTTCTTCCACTGCACTTTCCTCTACCGCGCGTTCTTCCCCTGCACTTTCCTCTACCGCGCGTTCTTCCACTGCACTTTCCTCTACCGCGCGTTCTTCCCCTGCACTTTCCTCTACCGCGCGTTCTTCCACTGCACTTTCCTCTACCGCGCGTTCTTCCACTGCACTTTCCTCTACCGCGCGTTCTTCCACTGCACTTTCCTCTACCGCGCGTTCTTCCACCGCACTTTCCTCTACCGCGCGTTCTTCCACCGCACTTTCCTCTACCGCGCGTTCTTCCACCGCACTTTCCTCTACCTCTACCGCGCGTTCTTCCACTGCACTTTCCTCTACCGCGCTTTCTTCCCCTGCACTTTCCTCTACCGCGCGTTCTTCCACTGCACTTTCCTCTACCGCGCGTTCTTCCCCTGCACTTTCCTCTACCGCGCTTTCTTCCCCTGCACTTTCCTCTACCGCGCGTTCTTCCACTGCACTTTCCTCTACCGCGCATTCCTCCCCTGCACTTTCCTCTACCGCGCATTCCTCCACTGCACTTTCCTCTACCGCACTTTCCTCTATCAGGCGTTCTTCCACCGCACTTTCCTCTACCGCGCGTTCTTCCACCGCACTTTCCTCTACCGCGCGTTCTTCCACCGCACTTTCCTCTACCGCGCGTTCTTCCACCGCACTTTCCTCTACCGCGCGTTCTTCCACCGCACTTTCCTCTACCGCGCGTTCTTCCACTGCACTTTCCTCTACCGCGCGTTCTTCCACTGCACTTTCCTCTACCGCGCGTTCTTCCACTGCACTTTCCTCTACCGCGCGTTCTTCCACTGCACTTTCCTCTACCGCGCGTTCCTCCCTTGCACTTTCCTCTACCGTGCGTTCCTCCACTGCACTTTCCTCTACCCTGCATTCCTCCACTGCACTTTCCTCTACCGCGCGTTCTTCCACTGCACTTTCCTCTACCGCGCGTTCTTCCACTGCACTTTCCTCTACCGCGCGTTCCTTCTCTGCACTTTCCTCTACCGCGCGTTCCTCCACTGCACTTTCCTCTACCGCGCGTTCTTCCACTGCACTTTCCTCTACCGCGCGTTCCTCCTCTGCACTTTCCTCTACCGCGCGTTCCTCCACTGCACTTTCCTCTACCGCATGTTCCTCCACTGCACTTTCCTCTACCCTGCATTCCTCCACTGCACTTTCCTCTACCGCGCGTTCTTCCACCGCACTTTCCTCTACCGCGCGTTCTTCCACCGCACTTTCCTCTACCGCGCGTTCTTCCACCGCACTTTCCTCTACCGCGCGTTCTTCCACCGCACTTTCCTCTACCGCGCGTTCTTCCACTGCACTTTCCTCTACCGCGCGTTCTTCCACTGCACTTTCCTCTACCGCGCGTTCTTCCACTGCACTTTCCTCTACCGCGCGTTCTTCCACTGCACTTTCCTCTACCGCGCGTTCCTCCCTTGCACTTTCCTCTACCGTGCGTTCCTCCACTGCACTTTCCTCTACCCTGCATTCCTCCACTGCACTTTCCTCTACCGCGCGTTCTTCCACTGCACTTTCCTCTACCGCGCGTTCTTCCACTGCACTTTCCTCTACCGCGCGTTCCTTCTCTGCACTTTCCTCTACCGCGCGTTCCTCCACTGCACTTTCCTCTACCGCGCGTTCTTCCACTGCACTTTCCTCTACCGCGCGTTCCTCCTCTGCACTTTCCTCTACCGCGCGTTCCTCCACTGCACTTTCCTCTACCGCATGTTCCTCCACTGCACTTTCCTCTACCCTGCATTCCTCCACTGCACTTTCCTCTACCGCGCGTTCTTCCACTGCACTTTCCTCTACCGCGCGTTCTCCCACTGCACTTTCCTCTACCGCGCGTTCTTCCACTGCACTTTCCTCTACCGCCCGTTCCTCCACTGCACTTTCCTCTACCCCGCGTTCTTCCACTGCACTTTCCTCTACCCCGTGTTCTTCCACTGCACTTTCCTCTACCCCGTGTTCTTCCACTGCACTTTCCTCTACCCCGTGTTCTTCCACTGCACTTAGCTCTACCGCACTTTCCTCTACCGCGCGTTCTTCCACCGCACTTTCCTCTACCGCGCGTTCTTCCACCGCACTTTCCTCTACCGCGCGTTCTTCCACCGCACTTTCCTCTACCGCGCGTTCTTCCACCGCACTTTCTTCTACTGCGCGTTCTTCCACCGCACTTTCCTCTACCGCGCGTTCTTCCACTGCACTTTCCTCTACCGCGCGTTCTTCCACCGCACTTTCCTCTACCGCGCGTTCTTCCACCGCACTTTCCTCTACCGCGCGTTCTTCCACCGCACTTTCTTCTACTGCGCGTTCTTCCACCGCACTTTCCTCTACCGCGCGTTCTTCCACTGCACTTTCCTCTACCGCGCGTTCTTCCACTGCACTTTCCTCTACCGCGAGTTCTTCCACTGCACTTTCCTCTACCGCGCGTTCTTCAACTGCACTTTCCTCTACCGCGCGTTCTTCCACTGCACTTTCCTCTACCGCGCGTTCTCCCACTGCACTTTCCTCTACCGCGTGTTCTTCCACTGCACTTTCCTCTACCGCCCGTTCCTCCACTGCACTTTCCTCTACCCCGCGTTCTTCCACTGCACTTTCCTCTACCCCGTGTTCTTCCACTGCACTTTCCTCTACCCCGTGTTCTTCCACTGCACTTTCCTCTACCCCGTGTTCTTCCACTGCACTTAGCTCTACCGCACTTTCCTCTACCGCGCGTTCTTCCACCGCACTTTCCTCTACCGCGCGTTCTTCCACCGCACTTTCCTCTACCGCGCGTTCTTCCACTGCACTTTCTTCTACTGCGCGTTCTTCCACCGCACTTTCCTCTACCGCGCGTTCTTCCACCGCACTTTCCTCTACCGCGCGTTCTTCCACCGCACTTTCCTCACTTTCTGTTCTTTGCCACTCTTCTGTCCTACCGTTTCTTCCATTTGAGGACTCTCCTCCCTGGCACATCTCTCTAAATTTGAAAATGGAATCTCTATTCCTCTTATATATCATCTGTCTGAGTTCTTCTGTTCTCGCTTTCTCTTTGAGTCTCCTTTTCTCTTCTCTGGCGATAATCTTGGCCCTCAACAGTTCTTCTTTCTCCCACGCCATCTCTATCGGCGCCATCCTTTCCCTTAGATTTTCCGCCTTCAACTCGTTCCCCTTTATTTTGCTGGCCCTTTCTGCAGCCACTTTTTCTCTCTTTGCTTGGAGCTCTCTCTCCCGCTGTCTCTCCTGCAACTCCTTCATCATCTTTTTCTGCTGCCCGACATCCTCCGCTTTTCTGGCCGCCTCCTCTTCTTTCCTCCTTTTTGCTTCCAGTGCCTTTGCTCTCGCCGCCCTAACTGCAGCAACTTGTGCTTTCTTAATCTCGAGCTCCTCCACCCTCACCTTTGATACTCTTCTCTGCATTTTGACCTATAAAAGAAGAAGAAAATAAAGTAGAAATGTTAAAGTGGAACTCCGCTCAAAATGTATTTGCTTAAAATTTAGATGGGGGGGGGGGGAGGGTTTGAGTATTTCCAAAGTTCCTTGTTTTCTGTGTCCCGACTGGGAAGGTTTCTCCTCACTTCCCTTTTATCTCCTTGGAGAGGAAGTGAGCAGAATCCACAGATAGCAATAACCCAACTAAGGCGCTAACCCCCTCTAGTTATTGTGAAGCCACTCCGGTCCGGTCTCATGATCAGCTGTCAATGTAGAGCACAGGTGTCAAACACAAGGCCCACGGGCCAAATCCGGCCCTCCAGGCCATTTCATTTGGCCCTCACACCTCTCCTGCTGCAGGAGAGCTCCAGCCCTCCTCTGGTCCTCCTCCAGACCCTGTACTTTCTGCTTTCAAGCAATGCATTCAGCCACTTCCCAGCAGCAGCATAAGGAAAGTGGGGTGCACTGTGATGTAAGGGAGAGTTGTGGACACAACTTCTGATGGTAGGATGGCTCTTGACATCTAATGTAAGGGGAGGGGGTGCGCTGGATATCTAATCTTACAGATACAACCGGCCCTTTTGAGGGCCATCATAATGCTGATGCGGCCCCACAATGAAAATGAGTTTGACACCCCTGATGTAGAGGAAGGACAGCTGACAATGGAAGCCCCATAGTAAGCTTATGGGTGGCATCATCGCCCGGGGTATTTGCAGCCATTGTTGGTGTGACCCCTCCTCTACGCAGAAGCTGAAGTGACCATGTGACCGGACCCCCGGCAGCTTCAGATTAGGTAAGTATACAAATCTTTTCTTTACAGGGTTAGGTAGAATAGGGTTCAAATTGGGGTGGGTGTTGGTTTAGCCTTAGTTAGCTTTTAACTGACCTTCCACTTTAACCGCTGAAAGACTTGGCATGGATCTAAATGTACTGTTTACAAGGTAAAAATCTGTATTTTTTGCTAGAAAACTTATATATATATATAGCCCGGGCGAGCAGCGGCGGAAAGCGGGATGGGACTGGGCAGAAAACAAGACAATAATAATAATAATAATAAAAAATTAATTGTATTGGGGCCCATGTATGATAAGGGGATAATAAAGAAAGATACTTACTGATTAGATTTATTATCCAAATGAAATCTGAATCCAACGATGAAAAATCTCTTCCAACGCTTCTAATGTGTCTCAATAAAGTTAAACGCTCAAAATAGATCTAGAAAAATTTCTACACCTGCAAAGAAGAAGAAGAAAAAAAAGATTTTTTTTTTTCCTGTTTTACTTAACCACATATATATATGTATATACACACAAACACACATTGTTCTTATAATATTATTTTAATTATATATATTTATATTTCAATTGTTTAAATAGTTTTTATAATATTATTTATTTATATACATTATATACATATATATATATATATATATTTATAGACATTTCTAAAACCATTGAAATATATATATATATATATATATATTGATATATATATATATATATATATATATATTAAATATTATAAAAACCATGTGTGTTTGTGTATACAATATATTAATACACACTTTTTTTGTTTTTATAAAATTATGTAAATGTGATATATATATTTATTTATATTTCAATTGTTTAAAATAGTTTTTATAATAAAATTATATATATATATATATATATATACACACAGGGTATATATACACAAACACACACTGGGGCAGATTCACGTAGATCGGCGCATTATCATTCCGGCGTAGCGCACCACTTTTCCGTTAGACTTGCGCAATCTAGCCGCGTAATCCGGCGATTCACGTAGCTTTTACGCAAGAGCTTGCGCAAACGTAAGGTTTTTTCCGTAGGCGTAAGGAGGAGTAATACAAATTGGGAGGGACGTGGGCGTGTTACATTGAAATGAGCCGTGACCCCATGCAAATGAAGGGCCGGCCGACTCGCGCATGCGCGCGTGAAGGAAACCATGTCAGCTCCGTTGTGCGCATGCTCACAACTCGGGAGCGGCGCAATCATTGAAATTGGAAATGGACTAGGGCAACGTTGTGAACTACGCAGACAGCATAAATAGACACACACAAACGCCCTTCCATTGCAAAAGTACATCCCTTTGTGTCCCTTCCCATTGAATCAAGTGCTTTTGCTCTGTTGTTCGTTAGAGTGTGTTTTGTAGTTGTCAGATTAGTGTTCTGTGTGATCTTGTGCTTGTTGGTAGTTTTGTGAAAGTGTATTTTGATAAGTGTTTGAGACTGTTTGTTTGATTGATAGATTTCTGAGCGTTTGTTTTCTTGCTTTTTTTTTTCATCTGATTTTTTTGTGTGTGTTTCTTGCTGAGTGCTAGTGTGATTTTTGGCTGTTCTTTTTCTCTTTGTGTGTGTTCTTGTCTGATTGGTTGTGCTTGTATTTGTGACAGATTTTTGGTGACTGCTAGTGAGTTTGTTTGGAAGTATGACTGAGAGAAAAAGAAAGCTCAATTTTACTGTGGGGGAAAAAAGAATTCTTGCCCGGGCCATTACCGACTATGGGCGTTTTCTCCACGGCCCGCAGAGTGCCACCACCACCCCGGCCAGGAGGAGGGAGATATTGGATAGGATCACGGAGCAGGTGAATTCATCGGGGGAGGGGGAGACACGGACCCGCTCTGGGATAGAAAAGAAAATAAATGACCTCCGGCGTGAGGTGAAAAAAAAACTGGCCGCAATAAATGCCCATGCCAGGGGCACAGGAGGGGGCCCACCATGCCGGGTTAGATTTTCAGAGACGGAGCGTGTGGTGGCCCTGACCTTTCACCGGCATGAAGTGGAGGGCCTGCCAGGCTTTGACACAAGTCCGGTCCCCGCGGTGCCAGGTAAGGTTTTTATTTCTCTCAGGTGTGTAGCATGTGTGGGGGAGGGGGTGAAAGGGAATATGTGGCAAGTGTGTGGATCCTCCAACCTGTGAATGTTTTGTGTCATCCACAGCTGTGCAGGAGGGTGCAGGGCCATCTGGACTGACCGCTCCAACCCCAGGACAGCAGCCTAATGAGGCCCCCCAACAAGGCCAGAGTCCGCAGAGGAGGAACAAGAGGAGGGGGAGGATCATGCGGAGGACGATCATGAGGAGGAGCAGAATCATGAGGAGGAGGAGTCCATGGAAGGCACTGGCCCTTTGGTTTCTGCGGACTCTTCCCCTCTGGCTGCAAGAAGCCTGCCCTCCCTAAGGGTCAGCCCCCCCCCTCCTCCCCCAACATGGCTCCCCTCACAAGGGCCTCCCCTTCTCCCCGGCCACAACCATCAGCTGGAGCCAGGAGGTCATCCCCAAGCACCAGGGGGGCGCCCCGAATCCATGGCCCCGCCTGTCTGAGAAGGAACCTGGCCACCCCAGACCCGCCTTCTGAGACAGCTCTGCCAGACTATGGGGCGGGTGGAATCAGAGCCTGTCCTCCATTAATGATAGCCTGGGTAACCTGGACTCCACTCCCGGGCCTCCACAACCTGCCGAAATGACCTGCCCCAAACTACTTGCAGAGGCGTTGGGACAGGGATGTGAGGGCCCTTACCCAGGCTATCCAGGGCACAAACACGGCAAACACTTGGTGCTGCCCTGGACAGAATAGGCCGTGGCCTTAGGAAGGGCAGGCCGCCAGGGTTGTTGCGGCAGCACCCCTATCTCAGCCATTTTAGGGGCTGCTCCCCCCTTCCCTGCGGGCTCTGCCTTCCCCGGCTTTTCCCCTCCCCCATGCGTCTCCCCTGAGGGTCCGGGGCCGTGGCCGGGGGCGCCCCAGGCGTGGCTCAGGCGAGGGCAATAATTTTTTTGTCCCCCTCTTTGTTTGTTTTGAAAGCTTTTTTATTTTTGTTTCTGCTTTTTTTTTGTTTTTTCGAAGCATTTTTTTTTTTCCTATGCATTTTTTGTTTTCTATGCATTTTTGTTTGTTTGACTTTTTGGCATATTTTTGGGTTTGTGAATGATGTTTGAATGTGGGGGTGACATTCCTGCTGGAAAAGGGGGTGTCACCCTCTGAATTTTGGTGGGAGAAGGGTCCCCAAGGTGGAGAACCTCCAGACCAGTGAAGTGAAGTGATTCCCAGGCCGGTATGAATGGTGTATGAATGTACAGTGACATAATTGGAGCCTTGACGTGGCGTTTACTGCTCACCGTCTTGCATGGTGGACTGGTGCCAATCCAATTTGATGAGGATGTGGGGTGTGTGTGCTAGGGGACCATAGTGGTGTGCATGCATGCATTCTCATTGTGCCATGATTAATGTGTGTGTTTAACGTGCAAAGATGCCCAATATGAGCTGCCTCCTGACTGCTCTTCCTCAGAAGACGGGGTATCCTCGGTTAGGGGTTGATTTTCTGGGTGGGGGGTCAGCATCATCACGTAGCTCAACTTGCAGGCCCTTCGTCACTGCGAGATTGTGTAGCATGCAACATGCAGCGATGTATGGCACACGAGTTTGGGGAATACAACAGTGTACCCCCAGACTTATCCAGGCATCGGAAAACGTGACTTCAGGAGGCCAAAGGTGCGCTCCACCACTGCACGGGTTTTGATTTGTGGTGCTTCATTGTATCGTTCCGCTCCTGGGGTTTGGGGGTTCCGGATAGGAGTCATGAGATGGGGTCCCAGTGCATATGCAGAGTCACCTGTAAAGGAAAGACAGGAGAATGTTAGTCATGCATGTGCCACTTCTGTTGTGCATCACGGGAGGGGTTAGTCATGCCTGACTCCCATGTCACTCACCAACCAGCAGGTGTTCCCATACACGTTCTGTTCGAATTCTGTTCGGATGTGGCTTTGATTGTAGATGTAGCTGTCATGGCTGGACCCTGTGGTGTTTGGCACGGACGTGCATATGAGGCCTTGGGCATCAACTATCACCTGTACGTTGATGGAGTGCCATTCTTCCGATTGCGGTACATGTGCTCGGTCTCATGGGGGGGCTGGAGTGCCCACATGTGTGCAATCTATGGCCCGATGGTGCGCGGGAATCTGGCAATTCGTAGAAATCTGCATTGCCTTGATTCGAAGCTCCTCAGTGGTGGGTTTGATGATTTGGTTGGCCAAGCGTGTGAGGATTGCAGGGACAACCTGGTGCACACATCTGCTCATGGAGGATTGTGACATCCCAGCCACCACTCCACTTGTACGCCTGAAAAGAGCCACTGGCAAGGACATGGGAGTGTTGCCAGGACCTTCACCAGTGGCTGCACTGCATGTGAGCGGTGTGTTGGGCTGGTGTGATGTCCTCCTGCAAGGTTGTGGTTAATTCCAGGATGGCATGAGGGGGGAATCTGAAGATGCGAAAGACCTCTGAATCATTCATGCAAAACAGGTGTATGCGGGTGCGGTACGGTATACCCCTCTCCGTGCCATCCTCCGTGCCCTCCTCCTTCTTTGGTCATCTTATATTCACTAGTGCAGCTATGAGCGACGATGCCCCTAGCATGTTGGCAGTCAAATTGTAGTTGCAACACGTGTGTGTGGTCTGCTCCTCAGTAACGTGTTGCTTTATCTGACAATTAGACTTTTTTTCAAAAGTTAGATCAGCTTTTATGGGCTCTAACTTTAGACAGGACATTTTGCAGTTGCGCACATCGCGTAGCCTGCGCAGCAACTGCGTTTTTTTGTGGATCCCCGTACTCCCTCATTAGCATATTTGACTGCAAATCAATGGTGTGTCTAGCGCAGTTTTGCGCGAAGGGAAGCGAAATTCTAACTCAATTACGCCGGACCAAAAAACGGTAGATTGGCGCTATTGTTTTTGTGAATCGCGGCGTTTATCTATCGCACGCGCACATTTAGACTTACGCACCGCGCTACAGCAGTTGCGCACAAGCGTAATCGCTCCGTGAATCTGCCCCACTGGGTGTTTTTATATATTGATTTTAATAATATAGCTATATATATTTCCAATTGTTATGTATGTATATAAAGACTTTTATAAAACGATTGGAAATTATATATATATAATAATTTCAATATATATATATATATATTTTAGATAATATTAGTAAAAATTATTGTATTTGTGTGTATATATGTGTATATATATATATATATATTATATATATATGATATATATATATATATATTATAACATTTTTTTACACACTATTTATATAATTATGTATAATTATATAATATATATTTATAGGTATTGGTATTGTTTAATTGATTAAATTTGTTTTTTAATATATTATATATATATATATTTACATATATATATATATATATATACACACACACACACATATACATATATATATATATAATATATATACATATAAAAAGGGATTTTTAAATACAGCTTACCTGTAAAATCCTTTTCTTGGAGTACATCACGGGACACAGAGCGCATATTCATTACTATGTGGGTTATATGGGTACCTTCAGGTGTGGACACTGGCAATCTTCAAACAGGAAGTCCCCTCCCTATATAACCCCCCCCCTAGAGGGAGTCCCTCAGTTTTGTAGCAAGCAGTATGCCTCCCAAAATGGTCACCCAAAAGAGGGGTGGGAGCTCTGTGTCCCGTGATGTACTCCAAGAAAAGGATTTTACAGGTAAGCTGTATTTAAAAATCCCTTTTTCTTTCTCGTACATCACGGGACACAGAGCGGCATATTCATTACTATGTGGGATGTCCGAAAGCAATGCTTTAATGAGGGGAGGGAGACATCTTCCAAAGAAGGATTCAATTTAGAGATAAACTCAAATCATAATAATTCCAACTTAGTCAAGAAAAAACTTTTTTTTTTTTTTTTTTTTATAACCAAGGGTGTTTCTGATCCCGAGGATTTCAAACTGCAGCCTGTAGTACTGCCTGTCCAAAGGCAGAATCCGCATTCCTTCTCACGTCTAGTTGATAAAACCTTGTAAACGTGTGGACTGATGACCACGTTGCTGCCTTGCATATCTGAGCCATAGAGATCTGATGATGTGCTGCCCAAGAGGCGCCCATGGCCCTGGTAGAATGGGCCTTTACCGACAACGGAGGAGGCAACCTCTTCAACCCGTAGGCTTGAATGATTAATTGTCTAATCCATCTTGAGATGGTGGATTTTGCAGCTGCCTGCCCCTTCTTGGGGCCATCTGGTAGAACGAATAACACATCTGTTTTCCGGATCTTTTCTGTAGCTTTAAGATAGGCCTTCATGGCCCGGACAATATCCAAGGTATGCAGCAACCCCTCCTTTCTAGATGTAGGTTTTGGAAAGAAGGATGGAAGTACCAAATCCTGGTTTAAGTGAAATTTGGATATAACCTTTGGTAGAAAGGAAGGATGGGGCCGAGAAGGAGAACTGCCCTGTCCTTATGCAGAACAAGATATGGTTCCTTACACGATAAGGCTGCTAATTCTGACACTCTCCTGGCCGAAACTATGGCGACCAAGAAAACCAATTTTCTTGTCAGTAAGAGTAAAGGAATCTCAGCCAGAGGCTCAAAAGGCTGTTTCTGTAGAGTGGACAGGACAAGATTTAAGTCCCAAGGACAAACTGGTGACTTGACAGGAGGATTAATACGCAAGACCCCCTGTAAGAAGGTCTTTACCAGCGAGTGGGTGGCCAGCGGCCTCTGAAACCACACTGACAGAGCTGAGATCTGTCCTTTGATTGTGCTTAGTGCCAGGCCTTTATCCACTCCTAGCTGGAGAAAACTTAACACCCTATCAATAGTATATTTGCGGCAATTCCATCTTTTGGATTCACACCAGCCTATATAATTCCTCCACACCCTGTAATAAATTACCCTGGAGACCGGCTTTCTAGCCTTAATCAGGGTAGGGATTACCTGCCTAGACAGACCCCTACCCCTGAGAATCAGGGATTCAGCCTCCAGGCCGTCAAATTTAGACGTTGTAATGTAGGGTGGAGGATCGGACCTTGTGAGAGTAGGTCTGGTTGTAGAGGAAGAGTCCAAGGGTCTCCCACTGCCATATTCAGGACTAGCGAGTACCAAGCCCTCCGGGGCCAAGCTGGAGCTATTAGAATGACTGGCTTGTGCTCCACTCTGATCCTGCGCAACAGGCGGGGGAGTAACTGTAGTGGAGGGAATGCATATAGAAGTTTGAATTGATGCCAAGGGCACACCAACGCATCGGTTCCGCAGGCCATAGGATCCCTCGCTCGCGACACGAACCTGTCTAGTTTCTTGTTGAACCTGGATGCCATTATATCTACGTCTGGCGTTCCCCACCTCTGGCAGATTGTCTGAAAGACCTGGGGATGCAGAGACACTCCCCTGGCAACAGACTCTGGCGACTTAAGAAGTCTGCCTGCAGGTTGTCCACTCCTGGAATGAATATCGCTGAAATGCAGGGTACATGAGCCTCTGCCCATTGAAAAATCAAGTTCACTTCCCTTTGAGCGGCCTGGCTCCTGGTTCCCCCTTGGTGGTTTATGTATGCCACCGCCGTGGCATTGTCTGACTGGATTCTCACCGGGAACCCCTTTAATCTGGAGGTCCACGCCAACAGGGCTAGGCGAGCCGCTCTGATTTCCAAGATATTGATGGAGAGCTGCCTCTCTGCTTTCACCCAAGTTCCCTGGCGGGAGAACCCCTCGAAGACCGCCCCCCAGCCTGCCAGGCTGGCGTCTGTGGTAACTACCTTCCAGACAACAGGGCTGAAGGATCTTCCCTTTAGAAGGTTCTGAGGGTTCAACCACCAGGCCAGGCTTTGTCGGACCCTTGATGATAGCGTCAAAGGGGACTCTAAGGCATGTGCCCTCTTGCCCCAGGCTGCTAAAATGGCTGCCTGTAGGACGCGAGTGTGGATCTGAGCGTAAGGTACTGCCTCGAATGTGGCCACTAGCTTGCCTAGTAATCGCATACACAGGCGAATAGTTGGTCTTCTCTTGTTTATAACCAACTGAACCAACCCCTTGATCGCCTTGATCTTTACAAGGGGCAGGAACACCTTTTGACGTTCCGTGTCTAACCTCATGCCGAGGTATTCCAACTGCTTTGTAGGCTGGAATGCTGACTTTCCCTGGTTTAGGACCCAGCCGAATTCTTCGAGGTACCGAACCGTGAGGTTTACTGCCTTCTGCAGACCCGTCCGTGAATGATCTATAATTAAAAGGTCGTCCAAGTATGCTAGGACTGTGACTCCTTGGATTCTTAAATTGGCCAGAACTGGGGCTAGGATCTTCGTGAATACCCGGGGGGCCGTGGCCAGCCCGAAAGGGAGCGCCCTGAATTGGAAGTGTCGCTGCCCGACCGCGAAGCGTAAAAACCTTTGATGCGACTGACAGATTGGTACATGAAGGTAAGCATCTTTTATGTCTATGGAGGCCAGAAAATCGTTCTTCTGAAGCGCGGCGGCTGCTGACCGGATGGATTCCATCCGGAAGGACCGCACCCTTAGATAACCGTTTAACCTCTTTAGGTCCAAGATTGGCCTGACATCGCCGTTGGGCTTTGGTATGACAAAGAGATTGGAATAGAAACCTAGGCCTTGCTCTTGGGCTGGCACTTCTAAAATTACGTCCTGGCAAAGCAGGTGATCCAAGGCTGCCAGCATTGAGGCCTTCCTTGCTGGATCCCTTGGTAGCCTTGATTCTTGAAAATGAGGCGGAGGATACCTTAGAAATTCCAGTCTGTAACCTGTGGTTACAGATGCCCGGACCCATTTGTCGGGGATCTTGGCTTCCCAAACTTCTGAGAAGAGACGAAGCCTTCCCCCCACCGTGAGAGTGGGGGGCGCCCCTTCATAAGGCAGACTTAGGGGCTGCCTTTGACGGCTTGCGATACCACGGCTTCTTACCCCCAGGGGTTTGTCCCTGCGATCTACTGTTACCGTTGGATCGCGCAGGCGGCCGTCGATACTGCCTGGAATTAGAGGGCCCCGAGACAGGAAAAAAGCTGCCTTTTAAATGTAGGAGCCCGGAATGTCTTTTTGACCGGTAAAAGGGTACTCTTGCCATTTGAAATAGTCTGAATATATTTATCCAGATCCTCTCCGAAGAGTCGCCCTCCATGGAAGGGAAATCCTGCCAGAAGCTTTTTGCATGGGGGTTCTGCCGCCCAGTTCTTCAACCATAAGAGCCTTCTCATGTGTACCAAACATAGTGATAAACGAGAAGCCTGCTGGATGGAATCTTTTATAGCATCTACCGCAAAACACAGAACTCTGGGAATGTCAGCAAACTCTTCTGCTTGTTGGGTAGGCATGTCTTTTAACATCTCTTTTGTCTGGTCTTTTAATGCCTGACAAACTCCAATTGCAGCTACCGCTGGCTGCACCACTGCTCCTGCCGTAGCAAAGGATGCTTTTAAAAGTGTTTCTAATCTTTTATCAACCGGATCTCTAAACATATGTATATTTTCCACCGGGCAAGTTAGTGATTTATTCACACATGAGATGGCTGCATCCACTACTGGGAGCTTCCATCTCTTGGAGAATTTTTCCTCCATGGGATAAATGACCGCAAATCTTTTCGGTGGCAGAAAAACCCTGTCCGGCCGTACCCAATCCCGAAAGATCAATTCCTCCAAGAGAGGATGGACCGGAAAAACTGCGTTGCTTAACGGGGCTCTCAAAGAGCCCAGAGAGGATACCGGAGGAACCTGAGGTTCTGGTAATGGCAAGCTAAATGCCGAGCGGACCATGTCCGTCAAAGACTGTACCCACAGTCTTTCTGTCTGGGAGTCTGAAAATGGTTCCTCAGAGGTAGACCCCTCAATCCCTGAACCCTCTTGGTTCAGGTCCAGTTGATCCTCCTGTGATTCTAATTCCTCCGGAGAGAGAATCTCAGCATCTGAGGATACACTGCCTGGTGATGGGGATCTAACCCGTTTCTTACCAGGCCTAGCTCTAGCAATCAATGCTGCTATTCTCTCTTCTAGCCCCCCTAGGGATACGG
>CM056056.1:169679006-170106506 GCA_029574335.1 Rana kukunoris | reverse complement strand
CGGCTCTGTGAATCTGGCCCAATGTGTGTAAATATTTATATATTGGGCCAGATTCAGGTACATCTGCGCATTATTGTAGCACACCGCCTTTACGTTAGATGGGTGCAATGTAGCGGCGCAATCACCCTATTCTCGTAGGTTTTGCGCAGAAAATTGCGCCTGCGCAACGTTATTTCAGAGGCGCAAGGCGGAGTAATTCAAATTGGGAAGGACGTGGGCGTGTTACATTGAAATGAGCTGTGACCCCATGCAAATGAAAGGCCGGCCGGATCGCGCATGCGCGCTTGAAGCAGACCATGGTCAGCACCCTCTGTGCGCATGCTCACAACTCGGGAACGGCGCAATCAGTGAAATTGGAAGTGGACCCGGCCAACTTTGTGAACTACGCAGACAGCATAAATAGACAGAGACAAACGCACTTCCTTTGCAAAAGTACATCCCTTTGTATCCCTTCCTATACAGCAAGGTGCTTTTGTTCTGGTGTTTGTTGCGTTGTGACTTGTTTTGTTGATATTTGTTGACTGTTTGTTCTAGTGTTTGCTACAATATATTTGAAAGTGTTTTTTGGTGACTGTTTGTGAGACTTTTTGGTTGTGAGATTTGTGTTTGTTTGTTTTTTTGCTTGATTTTTCCCGCTTGTTTTTGTGAGTGTTTTTTTTTTGATTGTTTGGGAGAGAGTTGTTGGATGAGTATGACTGAGAGGAAGAGGAAGTAAAATTTTACTTTGGGGGAGAAACAAATAATTGCCCGGGCCATTACCCAATATGGGCGTTACCTCCACGGCCCGGACAGTGCCAACACCACCCCGGCCAGGACGAGAGAGATTTTGGACATGATTACTGACCAGGTGAATTCAGGGGGGGGGGGGCGAGAGACCCGGACACGGTCGGGAATCGAAAAGAAGATCAATGATCTCCGTCGTGTGGTCCGTGGGAAGATGGCCAAGATGGCAGCCCATGCCAGGGGCACAGGAGGGGGCCCACCATGCCCTGTTAGGCTGACAGCGGTGGAGCGTGCGGTGGCCCAGACCTTTCATAGACATCAGGTGGAGGGCCTGCCTGGCTATGACTCAAGTCATAAAGGCGTGATGCCAGGTAAGGTTTTTTTTCCCTATCAGGTGTGTAGCATGTGGGGGGGGAGGGAATATGTGGCAAGTGTGTGGATCCTCCAACCTGTGAATGTTTTGTGTCATCCACAGATGTGCAGGAGGGTGCTGGGCCATCTGGCCTGACCACACCATCCCCAGGACAGCAGCCTGATGAGGACCCCCCGACAAGGCCGGAGTCCTCGGAGGAGGTTGAAGAGGAGAAGGTTGAGGAGGAGGAGTTTGAGGAGGAGGAGGAGTCCATAACAGGCAGTGGACTTTTGTTTTTGGAGGACTCTTCCCCTCTGGCTGGCAGCAGCCAGCCCTCCATAAGGGGTAGCCCCTCCCACTCCTCCCCCAACAGGGCTCCTCTCCCAAGGGGCTCCCCTTCTCCCCGGCCACAAGCATCAGCTGGAGGCAGGAAGGCGACCCAGAAGACCAGGGGGGTGGCCAATGTCCTGCCCGCCAATCTGAGAAGGGACCAGGCCCTTCAGACCCGCCATCTGGGACAGGTCAGCCAGACTTTGGGGCGGATGGAGGAGAGCCTGTCCTCCATAAAGGATACGCTGGGGAACCTGGACTGCCACTCCCGGGCTCTTACAAACTGCCTAAACGACCTGCAGACTACAACAGCAGGCGTTGGGCAGGATGTGAGGGCCCTCACCCAGGCTATCCAGGCCAACACGGCAACACTAAGTGCTGGCCTGGACAGAATTGCCGTGGCCTTGGAGGGCAGGCCGCCAGGTGGGCAGAGACCAGGGGCTGCTCCTCCTTCCCCGGATTACCCCTTCCCCATGAGTCTCCCCTGAGGAGCCGTAGCCGTGGGCGGCCCAGGCGTGGCTCATGCCAGCGGCCTTAATTTGTTCTTCCCCTTTTTTTTGGCCTATTTTATTTTTTTGGGTTTTTTTTATTTTTTTTGCTGGAAATTTTTTGTTTTTGCTGGGCATTTTTTTTTTTGGGTTGTGAATGCTGTTTGAATGTGGGGGTGACATTCGTGCCGGAAAAGGGGTGTCACCCTAATTTTTGGTGGAGAAGGGTTCCCCAGGACCAGGGAGAAGTGATCCCCAGGTCCGTGTGAATGGTGTATGAATGTACAGTGACATAATTGGAGCCGCGGCATGGCGTTGCTGCTCACAAGTCCTGCATGGTGGCCTTGTGCCAATCCAATTTGATGAGGATGTGGGGTGTGTGTGCTAGGGACCACTGTGGTGTGCATGCATGCATTCTCATTGTGCCATGATTAATGTGTGTGTTTAACGTGCAAAGATGCATAATGTGAGCTGGCATGAGATGGGGTCATGAGATGGGGTCCCAGTGCATATGCAGAGTCACCCTGAAGGGATAAGACAGGAGGATGTTAGTAGTGCATGTGCCCCTTGCAAATTTAGACTTACGCCGCGCATCTGCTGTTACGCCGGCGTAAACGCTCTGTGAATCTGGCCCAATGTGTGTAAATATTTATATATTGGGCCAGATTCAGGTAGAGTTACTCTGGAGTATCAGTGATACTCCAGCCTAACTCTCACTTTGAGCTGGCGTAATTGTATTTCGCCGTCGTATCGGAACTGCAAGTTTAAAAATGGCGCTCGGGGCGTTCCCGCTGATTAACGCCGAGAATATGTTAATCAGCGAGAATCGGCAATTCACGATCGTATTCGGGCCCGACGCAGTGACTTTCCGACGTTTCTGTAAGAGATACGCGGCGTAAAGAAAAAACAGCCCCCTAGTGGAGTATCCTATGTTAAGTATGGCCGTCGTCATCGCATCAAATGTAAAAAAATTTGAGTCATTTGCGTAAAACGTCCGTGAATGGGGATTGACGTCATTGACGTTCACTGACAGAACGTTCGCCGCGGGATCGCGCCTATTTTAAATACTACACGCCCCCTACCCGCCCAATTTGAATTCCGCCGGCTCATTTTCGCTACGCCGCCGCAACTTTAGGAGCAAGTGCTATGTGAATACAGTACTTGCTCCTAAAGTTTCGGCGGAGTAACGTAAATGAGAAAAGTTACTCCAAAATAAAGATTCGCTCTCCCACCTGAATGTGGCCCATAGTATTTATAATATTACAAAAAAATTATAATAATATTATAAAAACAATTTAAACATTTGAAAAAAAAATACATACGTATGTGTATATATATATATATATATATATATGTATTGTATTTATAATATTATAATAATAATTATAACATTATATAATATTATAAAAACAATCGGACAAAAATATATATACATATATGATAATAATGATAATAATTGCCTGATTGTACAGATTTTTTATGTCTTTTTGACAATTTTTTTTCAATAAAAATAATTTTTTGTGCAGCAATCCCATTGAATTTTTTATATTTATATATATATACTTTTATAATATAAATAATATTTTAAAAACTAGCCGCTCTCATCCGCAGCTGTAAACAGACGACAAGAGACAGGAAGTGTCTACCTAATGGGGACACTAATTCCCTCACTTTGGAGAGATTTCCTCTCATTTCCTGTTTTCTTTCTCTGTGGGACAGGAAGTGAAGGAAAATCTCCCCAATGGGGACACCTATGACAGAAAAAGTTACCATAAGAGGAATGGAGGGGGGTATTTTCCAATGGGGTCACTAGTTCTGATGTTTCCCTCACTTTGGAGGGATTGCCTCTCACTTCCTGTTTTCTTTCTCTGTGGGACAGGAAGTGAAGTGAAATCTCCCCAATAGTGACACCCACTTTCAAGGGATTTTCTCTCACTTTTTGTTCTGAGCGGACAAAGATGGCAAAAAGGAAAAAAATAAAAAATCTCAGCAGAACGAGAATAGAGGGGAGATCTTCCAGTGGAGACAAGTTCTGATGATTCCCTTTCCCTTTGGAGAGATTTCCTCTCACTTCCTGTTTTCTCTTTGGGACAGGAAGTGAAGGTAAATCTCCCCAATGGGGACACAGATGGCAGAAAACACCTGACAGGGGTGACAACCCCTGGATGAGAAGAGAAGGTTTTTCCCGGGGTTCTCCTCCATCCTCTTCCCTTTTCCAGAAGCTAAGATAATAATGAGAGACGGACGTCGGTCAGGAAGGGGTTAAGGGACCTCAGCCAATCACAGCCATTGGGGGAGGAGGCCGATCACTGGACTCCAGCAGGGGGCGGGCACTAGGGTGAGTCCATAGAAGGGATAGGCTGTAAGCGACCATTAGGGCGGGTTCTATGTGGGGCGCTTTCCAGGACTCTTCTACTAAAAAGTGATCGCTCTTCAGGTCATTGCCTCATCATTTACCAGGAACTTCCTGTAGAACATACAGGGGGCCCTGGGGGCCCTTTATAATTTCCCTGCTGGGTCCCATCCATGGGGGGGGCGGGGCTACAGCTGTGTGTGCCGGTGTCTGGTCCTCCTGTAGGGGGCGGTATAACCCGAGAAAATCTAAAAAAAAATATGATGAGGACAGAAAAGTGACTGCAGTCTCCTCCCTGTAATCACCAGCTCAGAAGCTGATTGGCTGATCAGTTTATGGGGGAGGAGGAGGAGAGGGAGGGGTATCAGAACATTTACAGATATCAGACAGTGTGGCAGGTAATGCGGCTCTAATCTACATATTGTATCTGTGTCTGTAGCTGATGGATGTTCCTGGAGGTGTCAGTGTCTCGAGATCACAGCGCACCCTCTGACACCTCCCACATCTGCTTTTCTCTCCAGAAGGATGGCGCCATCTGTGTTCAGGCATCCTCCAGGGTCACCTAGGCTATAAAGAGGACCTGTCATGGCTCTATACATGTATATAGAAGTATAAAGGGGACCTGTCATGGCTCTATACATGTATATAGAAGTATAAAGGGGACCTGTCATGGCTCTTTACATGTATATAGAAGTATAAAGAGGACCTGTCATGGCTCTTTACATGTATATAGAAGTATAAAGAGGACCTGTCATGGCTCTATACATGTATATAGAAGAATAAAGGGGACCTGTCACGGCTCTATACATGTATATAGAAGTATAAAGAGGACCTGTCATGGCTCTATACATGTATAAGAGTATAAAGAGGACCTGTCAAGGCTCTTTACATGTATATAGAAGTATAAAGAGGACCTGTCATGGCTCTATTCATGTATATAGAAGTATAAAGAGGACCTGTCATGGCTCTATACATGTATATAGAAGAATAAAGGGGACCTGTCACGGCTCTATACATGTATATAGAAGTATAAAGAGGACCTGTCATGGCTCTATTCATGTATATAGAAGTATAAAGAGGACCTGTCATGGCTCTATACATGTATATAGAAGAATAAAGGGGACCTGTCATGGCTCTATACATGTATATAGAAGAATAAAGGGGACCTGTCATGGCTCTATACATGTATATAGAAGTATAAAGAGAACCTGTCATGGCTCTATTCATGCATATAGAAGTATAAAGAGGACCTGTCATGGCTCTATACATGTATATAGAAGAATAAAGGGGACCTGTCATGGCTCTATACATGTATATAGAAGAATAAAGGGGACCTGTCACGGCTCTATACATATATATAGAAGTATAAAGAGGACCTGTCATGGCTCTATACATGTATATAGAAGTATAAAGAGGACCTGTCATGGCTCAATGCATGTATATAGAAGTATAAAGGGGACCTGTCATGGCTCTATACATGTATATAGAAGAATAAAGGGGACCTGTCACGGCTCTATACATGTATAAAGGAGTATAAAGAGGACCTGTCATGGCTCTATACATGTATATAGGAGTATAAAGGGGACCGGTCACGGCTCTATACATGTATACAGGAGTATAAAGGGGACCAGTCACGGCTCTATACATGTATATAGGAGTATAAAGAGGACCGGTCACGGCTCTATACATGTATATAGGAATATAAAGAGGACCTGTCATGGCTCTATACATGTATAAGAGTATAAAGAAGACCTGTCACGGCTCTATACATGTATATAGAAGTATAAAGGGGACCTGTCACGGCTCTATACATGTATATAGAAGTATAAAGAGGACCTGTCATGGGTCTATACATGTATATTGAAGTATAAAGGGGACCTGTCACGGCTCTATACATGTATATAGAAGTATAAAGAGGACCTGTCACGGCTCTATACATGTATATAGGAGTATAAAGAGGACCTGTCATAGCTCTATACATGTATAAGAGTATAAAGAGGACCTGTCACGGCTCTATACATGTATATAGGAGTATAAAGAGGACCTGTCATGGCTCTATACATGTATAAGAGTATAAAGAGGACCTGTCACGGCTCTATACATGTATATAGAAGTATAAAGAGGACCTGTCATGGCTCTATACATGTATATAGAAGAATAAAGGGGACCTGTCACGGCTCTATACATGTATATAGAAGTATAAAGAGGACCTGTCACGGCTCTATACATGTATATAGAAGTATAAAGGGAACCTGTCACGGCTCTATACATGTATATAGAAGTATAAAGGAGACCTGTCACAGCTCTATACATGTGTAGCGCCCCCTAACTCCCTGTAGGGGCGTTACGCTAAAGTTAGTGGGGAATGGGAGAGTTACGCAGCTCCCATTCACAATTTGTCAAATTTCAGGCTGCTGTCATTTTCAGAACTGTCCTGTGGGTCGGTCTGCGCTCCAGGGGTGTGTTCTCATCCCTGGGCGGCAGCTAGCGCTAGAGGAGTTCTGGCAGACTCGTTTTCCTCAGCAGCCAATCAGAGGGGTTGGTTCCCTCACTAGGGCATGCTGAGGGAGGCTATATCTGGGGCAGCCGCCTTGGCCTCGAGCCCATCTTTCTTTCTGCTGAGTCCCGGTTCCAGGTGCGGCATCCACCTTCAGGGTGGGTGCATCCATGGACCCTGCAGCCGTGGCCTACCTGGCCCGAAGTTGTGCACCATGTGGAGCTTCACCCTGATACAGAGAAGGGTCCCTGTAGCTGCTGGGTCCCAAACCTTTGCTAAAAGGAGGGGGATTGGCTTGAGGAGAATCCGGAGGCAGGTGATCCAACAGAGCTTGAATGAACCATCGGGGATCTGGTGACCGGGAGATTGACAGGTACACTTCAACTGTCAACCGGTGACCCTGACTAAATTCACTGGGAGATCTCACTCATTCTAAGTTACATTCATTCAAGTACTAGGCCTGTGGCAGAGGCCCGACCCAGGCCAATTGCAGAGGCCTGGTCCTCCTGGCGTTTACAAATGACATTTCAGGTGCCAGGTTTGTGGCGGAGGTCTGTCCCGGGGCATTTTACCCACTCTGACCAGAGTGGTGATGAACTGAGCTCATCATTGCTGAGAGCAGGGCTGTTCTCTTTCTTCTTCATATCCAAGGCCTGATACTCAAGTTCTCTCTCTGCTCATCAACCTTTCCTGTCCTGTACCATTTTGATGTTGGCCATGTTGGGCCTTGGAATAAAGCATTGAAGAAAACCTAACCAAAGACTGGACATTCGCTCTCTATCTCAACTCACAAGTATCACCTCTAGACACCTGACGGGGTTACGAGGGTTGGGTTGGTTTGAGATCTGAATGAGGGTTACAAGGGTTGGGTTGGTTTGAGATCTGAATGAGGGTTATGAGGGTTGGGTTGGTTTTAGATCTGAATGAGGGTTACAAGGGTTGGGTTGGTTTTAGATCTGAGTGAGGGTTACAAGGGTTGGGTTGGTTTGAGATCTGAATGAGGGTTACGAGGGTTGGGTTGGTTTGAGATCTGAGTGAGGGTTACAAGGGTTGGGTTGGTTGGAGATATGCATGAGGGTTACAAGGGTTGGGTTGGTTTGAGATCTGAATGAGGGTTACAGGGGTTGGGTTGGTTTGAGGTCTGAGTGAGGGTTACGAGGGTTGGGTTGGTTTGAGTTTTGAATGAGGGTTACGAGGGTTGGGTTGGTTTGAGATCTGAATGAGGGTTACGAGGGTTGGAATGGTTTGAGATCTGAATTAGGGTTACAAGGGTTGGGTTGGTTTGAAATCTGAATTAGGGTTACAAGGGTTGGGTTGGTTTGAGATCTGAGAGAGGGTTACAAGGGTTGAGTTGGTTTGAGATCTAAATGAGGGTTACGAGGGTTGGGTAGGTTTGAGATCTGAATGAGGGTTACAAGGGTTGGGTTAATTTGAGATCTGAGTGAGGGTTACGAGGGTTGGGTTGAGCATTAGAGTTACGTATGGGTTGAAATTTAGGCTGAATGTACCACGTAAATAGCAATTCATCCCGTGAGACTGCCTGTACATTCCTTCTCATGTATCTCATCATTTGTAAACCAGGAAGTAACAGAAGAAATATAAAAGGTGAGTTGGCAGCTCTGGTGCATGAGGAGAGCTATGATGTAATCGGTATTGCTGAAACTTGGCTTCAATCCTCACATGACTGGGCTATTAATATTCCTGGCTATGCTCTCTTTCGGAAAGATAGGGTAAAAAGGAAAGGTGGCGGGGTCTGTCTCTATGTGAGAAGTGACCTCAAAGCAAGCGTGAAAGAGGATCTGGTTGATGGAGAGTGTGATGAAGCTAAGGCATTATGGGTGGAACTGCATACAGATGTGCGTAGTTCAAAGTTAATCATTGGAGTTTGTTATAGACCACCCAATGTTAACGAGGAGGTGGAGACTCGGCTCCTTGCACAGATGGAAAGGGCTGCAAGGGCTGGGACGGTGATAATAATGGGGGATTTCAACTACCCAGAAATTGACTGGAGTAATGGCACTGCTGGGACAGTTAAAGGGCAACATTTTAAAAACCTATTGCAGGACAATTTTATGGTCCAGCTTATTGAGGTCCCAACTAGGAATGATGCTCTGTTGGACCTGGTAATCTCAAACCATGCAGAGCTTATTACTAATGTTCAGATAAAGGAACACCTGGGTAGTAGTGATTATAACATGATTTCGTTTGATGTTAGCTGTAAGCAAGAAATACATACAGGAAAGACAAAAACACTTAATTTCAAAAGAGCACATTTTCCAAGGATGAGGGCTGCTCTCCAGGACTTGGACTGGGAGGGAATATTGGCACCGATGAACACAGAACAGAAATGGGAATTCTTCAAAAAGACTGGAACCTCACTGCAAAGTATATTCCCAAGTTTAAAAGGCTAAAAATAAAACCTATGTGGTTCACGGTCAAAGTTAAAAAAAAGCTATAAACAATAAGAAAATAGCTTTTAAAAAATATAAAAATGAAGGAACACTAGTGTCGTTTAAATGTTACAAAGAATATAATAGAAGATGTAAAAAGGAAGTCAAGGATGTAAAATTCAAAATAAAAGACAGATTGCAAAAGATAGTAGGACAAACCCCAAAAATTCTTTAAATATATTAATAGTAAAAAGGTGAAGTCTGAGCATGTAGGCCCTCTACAAAATAATCTAGAGTGGGTGACTGAGGACAAAGAGAAGGCAAATGTATTAAATACTTTCTTCAGCTTTGTGTATACAATTGAGCATGGGGGAGCTCATGTCCATAATGGGGGTGGAAGTGACACAGCCCCAAATCCACAATGGCTCAAAAGTGATATGGTCCAGAAATATTTAGACCGAACAAAGGTGGATAAAGCACCTGGACCAGATGGCATCCACCCAATAATTGAGCTCTGAAATTTCAAAACCACTGTATCTAATATTAAGGGACTCATTAATGACAGGAATAGTACCACTGGATTGGTGGAGAGCCAATGTGGTGCCTATATTTAAAAAGGGAACAAAGGGCCAGATTCAGGTACACGTACATTTGCGCATGCGTTTCCGAGATACGCTACGCAGCCGTATTTTACCAGGCTCTACGACGAATTCTGGTAGATTTTTGCCTGTACGATATGGCGACGTAGTCTATTTCTCGCTGCGTAATCGAAATACGCGATTAGGGGGCGTGAAGCATTTAAATTAGGCGCGTCCCCGCAGCGATCGAACTGCGCATGCTCCGTTCAGAAATTTCCCGCCGTGCATTGCGCAAAATCACATCGTTACGTCATTTTTTTTTGAGTAGCGTCTTTACGGACATTCCTATTCCCGGACGACTTACGTAAAAAAATAATAAAAGACGTCGGAAAACGTTGAAATTCGATGCGGGAACGACGGCCATACTTAACAGTGGCTGTCTAATATTAGACCAGCTAAAAGCTGGTATAGTTTTACGCAGCAAAACGATGACTAAAGATGCCGTAAGAGATTGCGATTGAAGATCGTAATTTCTGGGATCGCCGGCAAAAGCTCATTAGCATACCCTGACGCGGAAAACAACGTGAAGTCCACCCAGTGGCCGCAAATTTATTGCAGTGTAGATCCGAAGGCGTACTAACACGTAAGCCAGTCGAATTGAAGCCCGCAGCCGTATTTTCAAGGTTTGAGGGTTCAGAGTAGTGAAAAAACGCGCGTAATTTGAAAGTACTCCAGTCTAATGCGAGTTAGACAGGAGTAAGGGCTCTGTGAATCTGGCCCAAAGTCTTTACCAAGTAACTATAGACCTGTTAGTTTAACTTCTATAGTTGGAAAGATACTGGAGAGATTAATAAAAGACCACATGGATGAGTTCTTGCTGGAAACAAACTATTTAAGCAGCAGACAGCATGGATTCATGAAAGTTGTCAGACAAACCTGATTTACTTTTATGAAGTGGTAAGTAAAACCCTGGACAGAGGCGTGGCAGTGGACTTGATATACTTGGATTTTGCAAAAGCGTTGGATACAGTTCCCCACACACGGCTCATGTGTAAGGTAAAGTCTACAGGATTGGAATTATCAGTTAAGAGAAAACTGTCTGAAAGACAGAATTCAGAGAGTCGTGGTTAATGATTCTTACTCTGAATAGTCAAAGGTTATCAGTAGTGTACCCCAAGGTTCAGTGCTGGGACCCTTACTTTTCAATATATTTATAAATGATATTGGGTCTGAGATCAAAAGTAACATTTCTGTCTTTGCAGATGACACCAAGCTATGCAGTCGAATAACGTCTGTACAAGATGTCGCCATTTTACAAGCCGACCTCAATGCTCTGTCTAATTGGGCGACTAAGTGGCAGATGAGGTTTAATGTTGATAAATGTAAAGTTATGCATTTGGGGGCTAAGAATAAGCATACATCATACATACTAGGGGGAGTACAACTGGGGGGATCTGTAGTGTAGAAGGATCTGGGGGTTTTAGTTGATCATAAGCTCAATAATGGCATGCAATGCCAAGCTGCGGTTTCCAAAGTGAGCAAAGTCCTTTCTTGTATTAAGAGAGGTATGGACTCCAGAGAGAGAGATATCATTTTGCCCCCCCCCCCTGTACAAATCATTAGTAACACCTCATCTGGAATATGCAGTCCAGTTTTGGGCACCACTTCTCAAAAAGGATATCGGAGAACTGGAGAAAGTGCAGAGAAGGGCAACCAAACTGATAAGAGGCATGGAGGAGCTCAGCTATGAGGAAAGATTAGAAGAACTGAATGTATTCACTCTTGAGAAGAGGAGAATAAGAGGGGATATGATCACCATGTACAAATATATAAGAGGTCCATATAGTGAACTTGGAGTTGAGTTATTCACTTTACGGTCAACACTGAGGACAAGGGGGCACTCTTTACGTCTAGAGGAAAAGAGATTTCACCTCCAAATACGGAAAGGTTTCTTCACAGTAAGAGCTGTGAAAATGTGGTACAGACTCCCTCCAGAGGTGGTTCTGGCCAGCTCAGTAGATGGCTTTAAGAAAGGCGTGGATACTTTCCAAAATGTACATAATATAACTGAGTACTAAGATTTGTAGGTAAAGTTGATCCAGGGTAAATCCGATTGCCTCTCGGGGGATCAGGAAGGAATTTTTTCCCCTGCTGTAGCAAATTGGACCATGCTCTGCTGTTTTTTTTTTGCCTTCCTCTGGATCAACTGTGGGTTGGGGGTATGGGATTGTACTGTGTTTTTTATTTTTGTTTATTTTTTTGTGGTTGGACTGGATGGACTTGTGTCTTTTTTCAACCTGACTAACTATGTAACTATCAGGCGTCCCTAGCAGAGCCCCTCCTTACATCAGGCGTCCCCAGCAGAGCCCCTCCTTACATCAGGCGTCCCCAGCGGAGCCCCTCCTTACATCAGGTGTCCCCAGCAGAGCCCTCCTTACATCAGGCGTCCCCAGCGGAGCCCCTCCTTACATCAGGTGTCCCCAGCGGAGCCCCTCCTTACATCTTATATTCTACAATGCTTTGTTGAGAAGCAGATGACGGGCGCTTGCCAGGGAGCAGTGAGTTAATACTCCAAGACAAAAGAATGCCAGATCCTTGAGAGAAGAAAAACAAATGGTGATCTCGTGTATATCCCAGCCTAAGTGCATCTGTCCCACCATGTATGTGCAGCTAATAGGACTTAAAACCCTTATCCATCTGCTACTTATAACATCCAAATTATAAGCTGGATTAAAATGTATGTTTATAACAGGGCTCAAAATTTCAAGTCCTGAGCTACTAGCCAGGCCTCAAGAGTTACTCGCCACCAGTTGCCCCACCTAATTCATACACTGCCCTGCGCCTAATTGCACCTGTAAACACGGCCTCGTAGATGATCTCATGGAATGACATTGTTTTATGCAGAATCAAGTTACAAAATTAAATATTATCAACAACAACTTTAACAAAATGGGACAGGGTACTGGGGGCAGACCAGAGAGACAGGGCACTGGGGGCAGACCAGAGGGACATGGCACTAGAACTGGGTCTCTTCCCCATTCTCTTGCTGTCTCCTCTGCAACTCCCATCCATTCTCTCTCTCTCTCTCTCTCTCCCATTCATCTCATCATCAGGAGCCTGCGTGTGCGGCTCCACGCTTGCATGTCCCCACTTCCCCCTTTTATTCAGGCTGGCAGAGAGGAGAGGAGCTGCAGCACAGCGGGAGGGAGTACAATCCAGCGCTGAGATCCACACAACTGCACAACTGCACAGCCATTGACACCATAGCACAGCACACATTGAGAGGTGCTCAGGCTGAACTGTTGGACACTTACTGTACATAGAGCACAAGGAAGAAAACTGCACAAACTGGAAGGCTGCCGCTCTCATGTCAGGGCAACTTTCAGTGATCGCTGCACCGGAGTGGAAATTTCCCAATCCTCCACCTCACTCATTACTTTCTGCTCTCCAGCTACATTGGTCGGGGCCCGGGGGGAGGGGGGTAGGCTCAGAGAGGTCATACTGTTAGGTCCCATAGCTTAATGAGAATTGTAAGGAGAGTACCTGTGTACTGCTCTGCCTGTTCGCGGCTCACCAGACTACTTTTCCCGAGCATGCACCTTTCCTCTTCGGCCGCCAATCTCATTGGGACTCTAAGTGTAGGCACAGATTGCAGGGAGATTGGTCATGCAGCCCTGTCATCACTCGCCCCCAGCCTAATTCCACTCGCCAAATGCTAGTAGGCGAGTGGAAATTTTGAGGGCTGGTTTATAATATACATTTCCTTGACGTTTACAGAGTCTGTAATTTAAAATCTTATATTAGGCTTTATTAGAATTTTCTATAGTTTATTGTTTATTATTTTATTTATCTTATATAAGCTTTATTAGATGCAAGGGATCTGGAATGGGGATGTCTTTGTTGTCTGATGAAGAGATGAAATCACTGACCAAAAATAACCTGCTGATCATTGGTCTGTATAGGTGTCCTGCACTTACCATGTTGACCACTAGATGTCGCTGTGTACATTGTGTTGTATAGGGAACGTTTGTTCTGTGGAACATTTTGTTCCGGCCATGTGCTCCCCGGATCATTGATCAGGTTGCGCACACAGTGTGTGTGATCGATGAGAGTTGTTCCCCGGTGATAGGTCAGTGTGAGGCGGGTGGGGCTCATTGTATCCAGGGCTCCTTGTGATTGGGAGTTTTCAGACCGCTGTGACAGGCCATCACAGCGGTCACATAATTCTAAAGCGGAGTTCCACCCATATTTATGTTCACAGCGCAGGCAGAAGCAATTACTCTGCTGCTATCTAGTGGCGGTAGATGTAATTGCGGTAATGCCGCCCAAGTAATGGGAACTACGTTACCGTGAGGGGAAGAGTAATCAGGTAGATTACTTGTTACCCTCAAAAGGGGCTGCGTTAGGTAACTGCGTTTATTGTAACTCCGTTACTTACAACACTGCTCTATCTGGACTGTATTCTTTTTTATTAGCGCAGTTTTTTAACATAGCTCCCAACTGTCCCTGATTTGGAGCAATGTCCCTCTGTCTCTTATTCCTCATCATTTGTCCCTCATTTTTGTCTGATCTATATAAATGTATATAAAATGCACTTTTTATCTATCAAAAACTGTTTTCCAGCGCTAAACCTTTCATCTGATTTCTAAATTGCTGCATTTGTAATTTCCAAAAGCCAATAAAAAAAGAACAGTAGTGGTAAAAATGCACTTGTGGGTTTAACCAATTTGTTTTTTGTACAATTCCCCTTTAATGGGCCGTGGCAAGGGGTGTGTCCTATGCCTGTATACTTTTGTGCTGATAGGTGTCCCACATTCCCATCTCAAAAAGTTGGGAGGTATGTAATATTGCATGTACTAGCAGATTTACTTTCAGATCTGTAACACAGAATTTAAAAAATCAGGGCCAGATTCAGAGAAGGGGACGTAAATTTCTGCGGGCGTAGCGTATGCTCTTTACGCTACGCCTCCGCAACTGTTATGGGCAAGTGCCTTATACAGAAAGCACTTGCTCCATAAGTTGCAGCGGCGGCGTAGCGTAAAGTGTCCAGTGTAAGGGCGCCTAATTCAAATTAGTAATAGTAGTAATGTAAATGAATCATGACCCCACGTAATTTACGTTTTTTCTGAATGGCGCATGCGCCGTCCATGGACGTATCCCAGTGCGCATGCGTGAAATCACGTCGCAAGCTGTCAATGTAAACGACGTGAACGTAAATTACGTCCAGCCCCATTCCCGAACGATTTACGCAAACGAAGTACAATTCAACGCTGTCCCGACGTCCATACTTAACATTGGCTGTGCCTCATATAGCAGGAGTAACTTTACGCCAGACTAACGCTTGCGCAAACGACGTAAACTATGACACCCGGCCGCAAGTATGTTCGTGAATCGGTGTATCTCCCTAATTTACATATTCGACGCGTAAATCGACGGAAGTGCCACCTAGCGGCAAGTGTAAATATACAACTAAGATACGACGGTGTAACAGACTTACGCCGCTCGTATCTTAGCTGAATTCCGGCGTATCTTCTTTTCTGAATACAGAAAAAAGATACGCCAGCGCAGAATAGACTTTATGCGGCGTATCTATATATACGTCGACGTAAAAGCTATCTGAATCTGGCCCTCAGTGTCTCAGAACATGTGTTTTATGCGCTTAAGCAAATAAATGCATTCATGCGTACTTGTAAACGTGTAAAAACAATTGTTATTGTAAAAAACAAATTACCTGCACATATTTTACTGATCATTATGCAGGAACTTTTCTCCTAGAAAACAAATGTGTACTTACATTGGTTAAAATGTTTGTGTAGCCTAAGGATTTTTTTCCCTGTGCTCAACCCACGATGTCCTCCTAGCTGTCATCTCCCATTTCATGGCAATTGAATGAAGCCAGGAGATGCAGGATCTCATGGGTTGAAGACTTGGCTTGTGCTTTGAGGCATGTACGTCCTTATTTTAAAGCGGATGTAAACCGCGGCAGTGAAAAAAAAAAAAAAAAACTTTCCCCTGTAAAGCAATTTCATAACGTGCTAGTATGCATCAAAGTCCCGCTGATGTGGGGAAGACTGCCTGCCTGCTCGTTCTCCACTGTCAGTGGCCCGCCTGCCTGCCCATTCTTTAATGTCAGGGGCCTGGCCGCTCTCCACTGTTCTGGCTGTGCTTAGCTACTGTTGCCAATTCCTTAGTTTTCCCGCGCATGGGGGTGTTTTTCGCCAGCTAGCTGCTCAGGAAGCCAAGTAGGGAGCTGACATCAATGGAGTGAAGGGGGAGGATCTCTCCCCTCTGCAGCAGACCCAATGACACAGGAGCATCCCTGTAGGCATGGGAATAATGAAGGGGAAGGAATGAACTGACTAACTGACAAAGTAAGTGACAAATTGTCAGTGCAACCAATCTCAACCTCTGCTTCTTACTGACCCCCCCACCACCACCACAGATCTCATCCCCATCCCCCCTATCCCCTGTACAACAGGGATAGTGATGAGATCTGTGGTGGTGGTGGTGGGGGAATGGGATCAGTAAGATGGGATCAGTAAGAGGCAATCCCTACCTTCAAGGGGGGGGATTGCCCCTCACCACCACCACCGCCGCTACCACTGATCCCATACCCACCACCACCGACCCTCAGGGTGAACCAGTCCCATCCCTTCAAGGGGCCCATGTGTCACACCTGTACACCTTGTTAGGAGGAGCGGCAGGGAGGGATATAGAGGAACCAATACCCTCGATTTTCCTCCTGCAGTCACTGAAAGCCTACTTCTCCTCTCCCTCCCACTGGCATTAAGCGGCTGAAGGAAGAAAATGGAGGGGATCGGTTCCTCTAAATGCCACTCCTCCTATCCAGGTGAACAGGGTTGACACATGGGCCCCCTGGGAAGGATGGGGCTGGGTCATCCCGGGGGTCAGGGGGACCCTTCATGGTTCTTGCACCGGCCTTGAAGGTTCTAGTTACGCCTCTTATTTAGGGACTCGTTAATGACTGAAATGGTACCACTGGATTGGTGTAGGGCCAATGTGGTGCCCATATTTAAAAAGGGATCAAAGTCTTAATGCACTAATCTCATTGTCTAGTTGGGCAACTAAGTGAGGTTTAATATTGATAAATGTAAAGTTATGCATTTGGGGGCTAAGAATACTAGGGGGAGTACAACTGGGGGAATTAACATGTACAAATACAGAAATGGTCCATATAGTGAACTTGGTGAACTTGGTGTTGAGTTATTCACTTTAAGGTCATCACAGAGGAAAAAAGATTTCATCTTCAAATACAGAAAAGTTTCTTCACAGTAAGAGCTGGGAAAATGTGGAATAGGCTCCCTCCAGAGGTGGTTCTGGCAAGCCCAGTAGACTATTCTCCACGGATTGGCACTGGCACTTTATATGGTGATATTGGATGAATCACATAACTACTTTGATGTGCACTACAGCTCACTGAATGCATGTGCGACCTCACTGATGGACTCTCATTTTCATATATTTATTTCTATTTATGCTGATTTGTATGCTGACATTTATTTATTTACTTGTTGGTGATCACAGAGGGCCAGATTCTCAGAGGCGTTACGACGGGAGTATCTCAGATACCCCGTCGTATCGCCTTTTTTTTTTTGTCTCGTATCTATGCGCGTGATGCTGAGCATCACTTTTGCATAGATACGCTTCTACATCCGACAAGTGTAAAAGCATTACACTTTCGGATCGTAGGTGTAATGACAACTCCGGCCACTAGGTGGCCTTTACGTTGTTTTTTCATTTGCATATGCAAATGAAGTAGTACGCCGATTCTCGATCGCTTTTACGCCACCCCGTCGTCGCGTACGTCGTTTTCGTTCGCGTAAGGTTACCCCAGCTTCTATGTGGAGTAACCTTACGAGGTCCCGTCGGATGCCGTCGTGTCCCGTCGGATGCCATGTTAAGTATGGCCTCGGGACCGCGTCGTGTTGTGCGTCGTTTACGTCGTTTGCGTACGTCGATTCTCAATGGGGCTGGCGTACGCTGCGATTACGTCGTTTACATTGAGAAAATGTGACGTCCTTTGGAGCATGCGCACTGGGCTTTTTCCCCTGCCGGCGCATGCGCAGTTCGTTCAACGCGGGGGCGCGCTTAATTTAAATACAAGACGCCCCATTTGAATTGCGCGGGTTTACGCTTGGCGATTTACGAGACGCCGGCGAAAACTACGGAGCAAGTGCTTTGAGAATAAAGCACTTGCTCTAGTACGCAGCGGCGGCGTAGTGTAAATGGCTTACGCTACGCCGCCGAATATATATGAGAATCTGGCCCACCGTGTTTTGTTTTAGGGCAGCGCTGATCACTTTAACACTTTTTATTGTCACTTGTGTAATGTAAACACTTTTAGATTGTGCTGCTTCCCTCCACAAATTTATATTTAATTTATATATTTATTTTCACACTGTGGGTTTGAGATTTTATGACACTGGTTCACTGATAGCGCGGAGGCTCTCTTTACAATTGTATCCTGTTAATCCTGTGTCTGGAAGAATATGGACATCTAAGCCTGAGTTCAGACTATAGCGATGCGGGAACCAGATCGATTCCAGCGCCACAGGCAGTTTACACTACCTTCTGCAAACCACTGTGGGTGTCAATACAATGTTAATGACACCCCCAGATCGGTTCACAGATCGCAGTGCGAACTGTGGATTCGGACAAGAATCAGATCGCATTCGGGGCTGCCCAATGACTAGGCCATTTTTTGCGACCCAAAGTCGTGTGGTATTTAATCACCTCTGCGGTTTTTATTTTTTGCGCTATAAACAAAAGAGTGACAATAAAAAAAAAAAAAAAAAAAAAAAAAGAAAACACAATATTTTGTACTTGTGTACTGTACTATAATAAATATCCAATTTTTTTTTTTTAACTAATTTTTTTGCTCAGTTTAGGCTGATATGTATTCTTCTACATATTTTTGGTAAATAAAATCGCAATAAGTGTATATTGATAGGTTTGTGCAAAAGTTATAGGGCCAGATTCAGAGAGCCATTATGCCTGTCTAACTGGTGTTAGACAGGAGTAATTTCAAATTTTGTGCGCCGTATCACTAGTTTGAATCCTCAAACCATGATACGGCGGCGTTGGGCTTCGATCTGACAGGCTTACGTCTTCGTACGCCTTCGGATCTACGCTGCAATCTTTTTGCGGCCGCTGGGTGGAGTTTGCGTCGTTTTCAGCGTCGGTGTATGCAAATGAGCTTTTTCCGGCGATCCACGAAGTTACGAGCGTCGTTCGCAATCGCGTACGTCATTTTTTCGCTACGTAAAGTTAAACCAGCTATTAGCTGGTCTAACGTTACGCGGCCCATGTTAAGTATGGCCGTCGTTCCCGCGTCGACTTTTAATTTATTTTTTATTTTTTGCGTAAGTCGTCCGGGAATAGGAATGTCCGTAAACGATGCTACTCAAAAAAAAATTACGTAACAACGTGATTTCGCGCAATGCACGGCGGGAAATTTCCGAACGGAGCATGCGCAGTTCGATCGCCGCGGGGACGCGCTTAATTAAAAATCCCTCACGCCCCCTAATCGCGTAGTTTGATTCCGCCGGGAGAAATACACTACGCCGCCGTACCTTACGGGCCAAAATCTCTCTGAATTCCTCCTAGAGCCAGGTAAAGTACGGCGGCGTAGAGTATCTCTGATACTCTGCGGGAATCTAATTCTTTCTCAATCTGGCCCATAGCGTCTACAAAATAGGGGTACGTTTTATGGCATTTTTATCATAATTTTTTAATTTTCTTTACTATTAATGGTGGTGATCTGCGATTTTTAACGAGACTTCAACATTATGGTAGACACATCGGACACTTTTGACACATTTACTGGACCATTGGCATTTTTACAGCGATCAGTGCTATAAAAATGCACTGATTACTGTAAAAAGGTCACTGGCAGGGAAGGGGTTAACACTGAGGGGCGATCAAGGGGTTAAATGTGTGGGGATGGGAATGACTAGAGGAAGAGACTGATCGCTGCTAGTATGTGCAAAAATTTTAAGCTGCTAACACGGCTAATTGAAAAAAAGCTAAAGGAAACAAAATGTGGGTAATAGTGTAGCGCTAAACCAAATGAACAGAAAATAAAATAAGATGCCACATGAATACAAAAAATCAAAGGCAAATGTGAACATAACATAAATAGTGGTACAAAATAAAAACCCAGTGTTAGAAAATGTCCAAAGAAAACTAAAAAACAAAAGTCCACCGTGAGTGACTGAACAAGTGACCAATTCCAATGTTGAAATGATGGCAGCACGGAATCGAATAAGGAAGTGACTTCTTGTGTGCAATGAGAACCCTCCACCAATAACGATGCAGGCTTACCAGATACTGTAGACTCAACAAAACTTATGTTTCATGGGTCAAAAAGGCTTGTAATCAGAGGAGCTTCTAGAAGACCATTCCAGGAACGGAGGATCAACGACTGGCTCTCCAAAGTTATATGAAGTTAGCAACGCATGTAGTACAAATATGGCGACAGTGGAGTCGTCCCGACGCATTTTGTGTTATCACACGTCATCTGGGGGTGACGTGTGATAACACGAAACGCGTCGGGACGACTCCACTGCCGCCATATTTGTACTATAGGTGTCCCCTAACCTTACCGCTGTAAGGTAACAGCGTATGAATGTGTCTTTCAATCCCCTGGTGGCTCCTGACGTCTCAGTCTCTGCTGATATGTATCTTTATTTTGGCATTAAAGTCTCCTTTAAGTGTCCTTGGTGTATCTGTATCGGCCTCACATTGGGGCATGGGTGGATGTAAAGAGGGACGCTCGATAGTGTAGTATTTAAAACATTTATTGGAGTCAGCAGCAATAATAAAAACAGGTACTTACAATGTGAAGTATCAGACAAGCATATCAAAAACGAGTAGCGAACTCGTCCAATGTCACTTCCGGTGCCCTGCGTTCCCGCATGTGTTCGTTACAGTCACGTAACTTCATCAGGATATCTATCAGTTAAGTGAGAACACAGTCAACTTTTAGAATGTTACTATTGAAAGATATGGGAATGAACTTGTCACTAAGGTGTACTTTAAACACTTCAGCCCCGGAAGGATTTACCCCCTTCCTGACCAGAGCACTTTTTGTGATTCGGCACTGCATTGCTTTAACTGACAATTGCGCGGTCATGCGACGTGGATCCCAAACAAAATTGGCGTCCCTTTTTCCCCACAAATAGAGCTTTCTTTTGGTGGTATTTGATCACCTCTGTGGTTTTTATTTTTTGCGCTATAAACAAAAATAGCGTGACAATTCTGAAAAAAATGCAATATTTTTTACTTTTTGCTATAATAAATATCCCCCAAAAATATATAAAAAAATTTTTTTTTCCTCAGTTTAGGCCGATACGTATTCTTCTACATATTTTTCGTAAACAAAAATTAGCGTCTATTGATTGGTTTGCGCAAAAGTTATAGCGTTTACAAAATAGGGGGTAGTTTTATGGCATTTTGATTAATATTTTTTTTTTACTAGTAATGGCGGTGATCAGCGTTTTTTTTTCAGTACTGCGATCTTATGGCGGACACATCGGACACTTTTGACACATTTTTGGGACCATTGGCATTTTTTTAGCGATCAATGCTATAAAAATGCATTGTATTACTATAAAAATGCCATTGGCAGTGAAGGGGTTAACACTAGGGGGCGGGGAAGGTGTTAAGTGTGTTCCTGGTGTGTTCTAACTGTATGGGGGGGTGACCTCACAAGGGGAAATCACTGATCTTCTGTTTATACATTGTATGAACAGAAAATCAGCGTTTCTCCCGCTGACAGGAACGAGAGCTATGTGTTTACACACATAGCTCCCGTTCCCCACTCTGTAACGAGCAATAGCGGGTGCCCGGGGGCGATCGTACCCGCCGGGCACGCGCGCGGGACTCGGGGGCGTGCGGGGGGGGGGGGGGGGGCGCGGGCCGCCGGCGGCGCGCGCGCACCCCCTAGTGGCCGTCGAAAGTGCGACGTAGTATGACGGGCTCTCGCCCAGGAGAGCCGACCTGCCGCCGTAGAACGTGGTTAAGCCAACAGATCCTAATAGATATTTATCAATGAAAAGTGAACATCACCCAGCTTGGATTAGGAGTATACCGAAAGGCCAAATGCTGAGGGTGAGATGTAACTGCACTAAACAAGAAGATTTTATCTTGCAAGCGAATTTTCTTAAAGAGGATCAACAGCCACCTTCTGACCAACATCAGTGGGGATTTATTTCAATTTTTCATTACCAACTTAGGAAAATTAAAGAGATTTAAAAAAAAAAAAATTGGTATATTTTTTGTATGGATTTTAGATCCACCTGGCCAACAAAAAATATAAATACATTTAACCGCTTAGGGACCGCCCACTGTAGATATACATCAGCATAATGGCACGGACTGGCATTTAAACGTACATGTACATGGCCCTTTAAATGCCTGATGTGTGGTCACGAGAGCTGGCGGCATGCTCACGACCCTGACCGCGGGTCCCGCAGACTCGATCGCCGTGGGGATATCCACGATCATTTCACGGAGGTATAGAGGGGGGAGATGCTTGTATAAACAAGCATCTCCTTGCTCTGCCTAGTGAGAATGACACTGATCTTGGCTCCGTGTACTCGGAGCGGAGATCAGTGTCATGTGACAGAGAGCCCATCCCCCCTACAGTTAGAAACACAAGGCACCACTTAACCCCTACAGTGCCACCTATTGGTAACCCCTTCACTGCCAGTGTCATTTTCACAGTAACCAGTGCATTTTTATAGCACCAGTTGCTATGAAAATGACAATGGTCCCAAAAATGTGTCAAAAGTGTCCGATGTGTCCGCCATAATGTCGCAGTCACGAAAAAAATCACTGATCGCCGCTATTACTAGTAAAAAAAATAATTAATAAAAATGACATAAAACTACCTCCTATTTTGTAAACGGTATAACTTTTGTGCAAACCAATCAATAAACGCTTATTGCGATTTTTTTACAAAAAATATGTAGAAAAATAAGTATCAGCCTGAACTGAGGAGAACATTTTTTTTCGGGAATATTTATTATAGCAAAAAGTAAAAAATATATTTTTTCAAAATTGTCACTGTATTTTTGTTTGTAGCACAAAAAATAAAACCCGCAGAGGTGATAAAATACCACCAAAAGAAAGCTCTATACGTGAGAAAAAAACAGGCAACAGGTGGCAGCAATGGTGTCAAGGTCAGAGTGCCTTCTTGCCAGCAGCCAATCAGTTTTTTTTTCCTCGCGGGGCATGCTGGGGGAGGGTACTTCTTGAGAGACACCATGTTGGGCGGGGGAGTTCGAGGTTGGATCCGGGTGCGGCACCCACCTTCAGGGTGTGTGCACATCACGGGCCCTGGCGATATGGCCTACCAGGCCGGGGCGCACATGCCACGTGTTGTTCTTGGTTCCGGGACCATGTTGGCCTGGAGCAACTGAAGCTGTGATGGGACCCAGTGACTTATTGGGTTTCCCATCTTTGAAAATAAAAATCCCAAGCGAGTTGTGCTGTCCGGTGGGGAGTCAGTCTGAGGAGAGCCAGGAGGCAGGCAATCCAATAGGGCCTAGACCAGGGGTGGGCAAACTTTTTGAGTCGAGGGCCGCAATGGGTTCATATATTGGACCCGGGGGCCGGACCATATATATATATATAAATATATATATATATATATTTTAATACTGTGCTGTATTAAATACAGTACTTTATATATTATATATACACATAGCAATAGGGTACAGCGGTACAGTATAAAAAAATATGTATACAGTATATAAGTACAGTGTTTAATACAGTAAAGAAACCTAACATTTGATTTTGCCTAATACATTTTGTTACCTAGTAAAGAATATCAATCAATTTCAACTCCAATCTCCTTTATCTTGTTGCTGCGCGGCCAGACCGCCCTTACTGAATCCATGCTGGGGCTTGTAGTTCTGCTGGGAGCTGGCTGTGGACCTGTGGGTCCTGCTGGCCATCACCAGCTCCCAGCAGGATCTACAGGCCATGGCCATCTCCCAGCAGGACCCACAGTGTTGAGGCCCAGGCCTACCCCAACCTCTCACAAAGTAGAAATAAAATTGATACTGTGTAATGCTCCTCTTACCTTAACTATGGGTACTGTAGCTGGCTCCCACATCCTCTGTGGCTGGCTCCTGTGGGTGGCTGGCCGACACCCTGCTGTGGCTGGCTGGCATCCTGCTGCCGATGATCACCGTGGCTGGGTGGCTCCTGTAAGTGGCTGGCTGAATCCCTGCTGTAGGTGGGTTAGCGTGGCTGGCTGGTTTCCTGGTGTGGGTGGCTTGCTCCCTGCTGTGGGTCAGTGGGTGGGTGGCTGGCATGGTGCACCCCTACTGTAGGGTAATGGGTGGCTGGCGCCTGGCGCCATGCTCCCTGCTGCAGATGGATGGCCTGGGTCCCTGTTGTGACTCAGTGGGTGGGTGGCTGGCACGGTGCCCCCTGCTGTGGCTGACAGAGGGGGGCAGTGGACAGAGGGGGAAGGGTGGACAGAGAGACAAACGGACAGAGGGGGGGTGGGCTGACAGAGAAACAGGCAGACAGAGGGGGGTGGGTTGACAGTGGGACAGGCGGACAGAGGGAGAGTAGGCTGACAGAGGGACATGCGGACAGAGGGGGACGGGCTGACAGAGGGGGACGGGCTGACAGAGGGACAGGTGGGCTGACAGAGGGACAGGTGGGCTGACAGAGGGACAGGTGGACAGAGGGGGGTGGGCTGACAGAGGGACAGGTGGACAGAGGGGGGTGGGCTGACAGAGGGGGACGGGCTGACAGAGGGGGGCAGAGAGACAGGCGTACAGAGGGGGGTGGGCTGACGGAGGGGGGCAGAGAGACAGGCGTACAGAGGGGGGTGGGCTGACAGAGGGGGCAGAGAGACAGGTGTACAGAGGGGGGTGGGCTGACAGAGGGACAGGTGGACAGAGGGGGGGTGGGCTGACAGAGAGACAGGCCTACAGAGGGGGGGTGGGCTGACAGAGAAATAGGTGGACAAAGTGGGGTGGGCTGACAGGTGGACAAAGTGGGGTGGGCTGACAGGTGGACAGAGGAGGGTGGGCTGACAGAGAAATAGGTGGACAAAGTGGGGTGGGCTGACAGGTGGACAAAGTGGGGTGGGCTGACAGGTGGACAGAGGAGGGTGGGCTGACAGGTGGACAGAGGAGGGTGGGCTGACAGGTGGACAGAGGAGGGTAGGCTGACATGTGGACAGATGGGGGTGGGCAGACAGGGGTACAGGCGGACGGAGGGGCGGATGGGCTGACAGAGGGACATGCGGACAGATACAAAACAAATACATATTTTAAAACATATGTCTCAGCTACGATCACCCAAAGTCTCAGACCAGCCAGCCCGCCTACCCGCATCCACGCGCCAGCTCCGCCGAGCCAATCAAATGGCGCGCGCGTGAACTCGAGTCCCAGAATGCCACAGCGGAACCACATGACCCTGGTCGGCCAATCACAGTACGCTTGTGTAGACTACAATTCCCAGAAGCCACTGTATGCAGCCGGACTCCGCGGCCATGCCCCTGGCTGACGCCCTCTCAGTCACTAGCGCTCCGCGGGCCGGATTTAAAGGTCCGCTGGGCCGCATACGGCCCGCGGGCCGTAGTTTGCCCAGTCCTGGCCTAGACGAACCATCGGGGATCAAGGTGACCCGGACACTGGGAGTTTGTCTAATGGCAACCTGTCAGTCGGTAACTATTTGAAGAAAACTACCTGAGGGAGATTCAGGCATCAATAATCTTGAGAAGGATTCACCTCATGAATTGTGTTCTAAAGCAAAGAGCCTGTGGCAGAGGTCTCGTTCCTATTTCTACTTTCAGTCAAGTCTGTGTCAGAGACTTGTTTTCCTTCTCAAGATTCTCACCGATATTCTGGCTGCCAGTTCTGTGAGAGAGACTGTCCAGGTACGCTGTTGTCATGATAAGAGAAACAGGAATCTTGCCAATACTGACAGCGCCAGGAGAAGTCTGTTTCAGCGCATGCGCGGGGGCGCGCGCGCGATGTACGCAGCGCGAGCGTGCACGCGATGCGCGCGGCCGGAGCGCGCACGCGCGCTGACGTCATTTCGGCGCCAAGAACCGCTATTTAAACCATCTGATCCCACTGTATCTTGCTGACCAGTCTGCAGCAATTCCTGACTGAATCTGAACCTGTTACCTGTCTGCCTGATTACCGAATACCTGACCCGGCTTCCGTTGACCCTTCTCTGCCTGCAGCCTGCCTCTGACCCCGGCCTGATCCAACTACTGACTCTGCTTGAACCCGCCTTGCTGTCTGCTTACCTGATTCACCGACCCGGTCTGAACCTGATTCAACCCTCGTACCTGTCTCCGTCTCCTGATTGGTGCCTGATCCAGGGTCTGACAATCCCTTGGCTCCTGTTCACAAGTGCTACAACACCGTTCCTGGGTTTGCTGGATTTCTGCTAGGACTTCGTCAATACCTGTTCACTTCCGCTTCCGGTCCATCTCCAGCTTCCCACCAGGCACTTGTGTCCCTCCAGACTCTGTACCCCCTGTCTGCTCTACCAGGGGTTCCTGAGTCAGAGGCTTACGAGAGGCCGCTCCCTGCACATTGGGCTCCATAACCAGGTACGTGACAGTACTGGTCAGCCATGTCCGAGCCCACGCAGGGGGCGTCTCCCATGGAGGACTTATGCCGCCATCTAGATGGCCTCACCGCGGCCGTACGGACTTTACAAGAAGGATATACCCGCCTGGAAGGACGTGTCCAAACTCTGTCCACAACAGCACCTGCAGCATCTGGAACCGCAGCTGCCCCTTCTGTAGTGATGCTGCCACCGGAACCTAGAGTCCCCATCCCGGAGAGATTTTCTGGAGATCGCAGCAAATATAGAGCTTTCCGCAACGCCTGTGAACTTTTTTTTGCCTTACAACCCAGGACCTTTTCACTTGAGGCCACAAAAGTAGGTTTCGTTATCTCGTTATTGTCTGGCAAACCTCAGACCTGGGCGCATCGTCTTCTAGAACGCAAGGAGGAAAGTCTTAACCTACTCAGCACTTTCTTCCAAGCCATGGACCTTATCTATGAGGATTCCCAACTAGCAGCTACCGCTGAAGCAGCATTATGTGCCTTACAGCAGGGACGCAGAGCAGTGGAGGAATATGTAGCTGAATTCAGGCAGTGGAGTTCCGATACCAACTGGAATGATGCTGCCCTGCGTCACCAATTTTGTATGGGACTTTCAGAATCTTTAAAAGACGAATTAGCCCGAGTGGGCATCCCCGCAACACTTGAAGCCCTCATCCTCCTCTCCGTTCAGATCGACAGACGGTTGAGGAAACGCCGTGCTGAACGCACATCCGGCCCCACACGTCCCATATGGATGATGCCACGAGTACCTGGCCCACCACATTTGCCTCCTTCAGGTCCCAGACCAAACCCCATCGATCATCCAGAACCAATGCAAATAGGCCTACTTCGGCCATCCCTGACTCCGGAGGAGCGTCAAAGGCGTCGATCCAATAACCTTTGCATGTACTGTGGAGGATCTGGGCACTATGTAAACACCTGCCCCGTCAAGTTCCGTAAGTGTTCAGTCCCCTCACCGGCTCTCTTCTCTGTCTTACGTAATAATAATACTCACCTGGCTGTTTCAATCTCCCTACAGCTTCCAGGAAGGAACCTCCAAGTCCCCGCAATTATTGACTCTGGTGCTTGCAGCGGTTTTATGGACGCCTCATTTGCCTTCCAACATGGAGTTCCTCTACGACCACGACACCAGAAACTTACCGTCCATTTAGCCGACGGATCGGCTATCAAATCCGGCCCAGTTACCCAAGAGACAATTCCCCTATACGCGCTCATCTCTAAGGACCACCGGGAACTACTCTGTCTGGACATTATTGAATCCCCAATGTTTCCGGTCATTCTGGGTATGCCTTGGCTGAAAGTCCATAATCCTCAGATTGACTGGGAATCTGGGACAATCCACTTTTCTTCCTCTTACTGTCGACAACACTGCCTTCAGAAGCCGGCCAGTTCCCCTCCTTCTTTGATGTGTTTAGAATCCGAAGAGGAGAACCGTCAATTAATCCCAGAAGCCTATCATAGTTTCTTAGATGTATTCAGCAAAAGAGGAGCAGAGACGTTACCTCCACACCGGTCCTACGACTGCCCTATTGAACTTTTACCTGGAGCAGAAATTCCGTTTGGAAGAATATTTCCTTTGACTGGGCTAGAGTTGGTCTCTCTCAAATCTTATATTGATGAGAATCTCGAGAAGGGGTTCATCCGCCCTTCCACATCCCCTGCGGGGGCCGGTATATTCTTCGTGGAAAAGATGGATCACTCTCTACGCCCCTGCGTAGACTACAGGGACTTAAATAAAATCACGATTAAGAACAGGTATCCTCTCCCTCTTGTTCCCGAACTATTTCAGAGACTCGGAGCAGCCACAATCTTTACTAAACTTGACTTCCGTGGGGCTTACAACCTCGTCCGCATAAGGGATGGCGACGAGTGGAAAACCGCATTTTGTACTCGTTTTGGGCATTTCGAATACCTGGTGATGCCCTTCGGCCTTTGCAATGCCCCAGCCACGTTCCAACATTTTGTAAATGACATTTTCAGAGACTATCTTGATTTATTCGTTATTGTTTACCTAGATGACATCCTGATCTTCTCTTCCTCCCTGTCAGATCATCAAAGTCATGTCAAAAAGGTCCTAGCCCGGCTCCGTCAACACAGTCTGTATGCTAAAGCGGAGAAATGTGAGTTTGAAAGAGAGAGCATTCAGTTCCTAGGTCTCATCATTTCAATCGACGGTGTCAAGATGGACCCTCAGAAGGTCACCGCCATTACAGATTGGCCCGCTCCCACCGATAAGAAATCAGTCCAGCGTTTCGTGGGATTTGCACATTTTTATCGAAAATTTATCAAAAACTTCTCTTCCATAATTGCTCCCATCACAGGTCTGACCAAACAGGGTATCCGGTTCCAGTGGTCCCCAGAGGCTCAAGCGGCTTTTTCTACCCTGAAAAACCTTTTCATTTCAGCATCCATCCTAAAACATCCTGATCCAGTTCTACCTTTTATCCTGGAAGTGGACGCCTCCGAGGTGGCGGTCGGAGCAGTGCTTTCCCAGAGACAAGGACCCAAATCCCTTCTGCACCCAGTTGCGTTCTTCTCCCACAAACTCTCCGAAGCTGAAAGAAACTATGACGTTGGGGACAGGGAACTTTTAGCAATCAAGGCAGCCCTTGAGGAATGGCGTTATCTCCTGGAGGGTGCAGCTCACCCCATCTTGATCTATACAGATCACAAGAACTTGGAATATTTAAAGGTTGCTAAGAGACTGAGGCCACGGCAGGCCAGGTGGGCATTGTTCTTTACTCAGTTTTCCTTCCATATAACCTACAGACCCGGATCAAAAAACACTAAACCCGACGCGCTATCCCGGATGTTCCATGGGCCTGAAGCTCCTTCCTCCCCGGACACCATCCTCGCCCCTGGCAATTTTCTCATGTTACAGGGAGATCTTCTGTCTCAAATTAAGCAGGCCTCTTCATCAATTCCCTCATCTCCAGACCTTACTCTGCAGTTAAGAGACGGCATGCTATGGAACAAAAACAAGATTTTTGTGCCTCAACAACTACGATTGACAATTCTCAAGTCCTGCCATGACCACGAACTAGCCGGACATTTCGGAATCCACAAGACAGCCGAACTCATCCAGCGTACCTTCTGGTGGCCTCAATTATTACAAGATTGCAAAAGCTATGTGGAATCCTGTGCCACCTGTATCCAACACAAGGGTAGCAGAACCAAAGCGTGGGGGTTACTTAAACCACTGCCTGTTCCAGAGAAACCTTGGAGAATGATTTCAATTGATTTTATTGTTGAGTTACCTCCATCTGAAAACTATACTACCATCTTTGTAGTGGTGGACAGACTTTCAAAAATGGCGCACTTCCTACCGATGGTAGGGACACCTTCGGCTGCCGAAACAGCAAAAAATGTTATTAAAGAAGTAGTAAGGCTCCATGGTATACCTGCTAATATTGTATCTGACCGTGGGGTGCAATTCACCTCGAGGTTCTGGAAAGCGTTATGTGGGGCGCTGAAGATTGAACTTTCCTTTTCGTCTGCGTACCACCCACAGACCAACGGCCAGACCGAGCGCACCAACCAGACGCTCGAGCAATACCTGCGATGTTTCTCCAGTTTTTCACAGGATGATTGGGCTTCTCTGTTGCCCCTTGCAGAGTTTGCCTACAATAACTCAATCCATTCAGCTACCCAACAGTCCCCATTCTTTGCCAACTACGGCTTTCATCCTCTGTTCTTATCCAACCATATTCCGGAATGCTCAGTACCAGCTGTTCAGGAAACCTTGGATTTTTTTTCCACCAATAACAAAATACTCCAGGAAACAATGGCAAGAACCCAGGAGTATAATAAGGAGGTCTTTGACAGAAAGAGGAGAGGACAACTTAATCTGGTACCAGGAGACCAAGTTTATTTATCCACTTTGAACTTAAAACTAGCTTGCCCAACCAAGAAACTTGGTCCTAAGTTTGTTGGTCCCTTCCAGGTACTCAGAAGGGTTAATGAAGTGGCCTACGAATTGAAATTACCTGCTTCTTTTAGGATTCATCCAGTCTTTCATGTGGCACTTCTCAAACCCACAGTCCCGGATCCTTTTCCCAACCGGAATGCTGGTCCACCCACACCAGTACTTATCGACGGCGAGGAGGAGTTCGAGGTGGAATCCATCCTGGATTGTCGGAAGAGACGTAACCAGGTTCAATACCTGGTGAAATGGAGAGGCTACGGCCCAGAAGAAAACTCCTGGGAACCAGAGGCCAACATTCACGCTCAGAGACTGGTCCGGGCCTATAAAAGGGCACACCCAAATAGGTTGGCCCAGTTGGGCATCCGGAGGCTGCCCGTAGGGGGGGGGCAATGTCATGATAAGAGAAACAGGAATCTTGCCAATACTGACAGCGCCAGGAGAAGTCTGTTTCAGCGCATGCGCGCGATGTACGCAGCGCGAGCGTGCACGCGGCGCGCGCGGCGGGAGCGAGCGCGCGCTGACGTCATTTCAGCGCCAAGAACCGCTATTTAAACCATCTGATCCCACTGTTTCTTGCTGACCAGTCTGCAGCAATTCCTGACAATCTGAACCTGTTACCTGTCTGCCTGATTACCGAATACCTGACCCGGCTTCCGTTGACCCTTCTCTGCCTGCAGCCTGCCTCTGACCCCGGCCTGATCCGACTACTGACTCTGCTTGAACCCGCCTTGCTGTCTGCTTACCTGATTCACCGACCCGATCTGAACCTGATTCAACCCTCGTACCTGTCTCCGTCTCCTGATTGGTGCCTGATCCAGGGTCTGACAATCCCTTGGCTCCTGTTCACAAGTGCTACAACACCGTTCCTGTGTTTGCTGGATTTCTGCTAGGACTTCGTCAACACCTGTTCACTTCCGCTTCCGGTCCATCTCCAGCTTCCCACCAGGCACTTGTGTCCCTCCAGACTCTGTACCCCCTGTCTGCTCTACCAGGGGTTCCTGAGTCAGAGGCTTACGAGAGGCCGCTCCCTGCACATTGGGCTCCATAACCAGGTACGTGACAGCTGTACCCACTCCGGCTGGAGTGGCGACGAAGTTAAAGTCCCATTTGGAAGCAGGATTGCTTCCGTCGTTCTTAGGCCTGAGTCTGCAAATTCTCCTTTTCACCCATCTTTACTCTGTCTACTCCAATTCACTGTTTGCCGTGTTGGGCAAGAATAAAAGCACAGAAAGACACTGGCTGTTTGGACATTCCTTCACTGTTCTCATCATCATCATGCCCCTAGACATTCATACAGGTAACATGCCATCACAAATCTATCCAGCGGCTCCTGAGGGGGTAGCGCTACACGTGGGGGCTCGTCCGGGATTGGCTGTTACCTTTAGCAACGGAACTGTGAGTTTTATTTCTGCTAATTTTGTTTTATTTTTATTTTTTTTATGGTTGAACTGGATGGACTTGTGTCTTTTTTCAACCTGACTAACTATGTAACTATGTAATTGAGAACCAGGAATTGTTGCAGTGTTAAACTGTGTGGTAAAGAAGGAGTTAACCTCAGGTAGCGGAAGTCTGGGTGCACGTGCCGTGAAGTCGCGTGCACCTGCAACGTGCCTAGACAAGTTCTTCAGGTGGGAGGAGTTACCCATACTACCTTCAGCCCTTCTTCATGAAATCGACTATCGAAATGCCGTTTGGAAATGCCTGAATGTCCCAGTAAAGGATCGGGAGACGGAATACGCCTTTCTTTGTGTAGGCAACCGCCTAGAAAACTGTCTCAGAGAATGGAGCCCTGGTCGATATATCTTCTGTGATTGTGTGGTCTTGAAGTGTCCCGGGAAACAGGATCAAGTGTTCTCCGTTACTTCTACGAATTTCCGTGGAGACATAATTACCTTGCAGTTCCTTGCTGCTTCAGTGGATTTGTTACATGCTTTATTTTTTTGATTCCATGTGAGTGTAATGCAGGGCTCGACAAAATCTGTGCGCCAGGTCGCAATTGCGACAAGAAATTGTGACCTGGCGCCCGCCGGTAATTGAGCCTGTGGCTTTGCGGCCTAGAAGGCCATGGCCTCAATTACCGGCCACCGTGGGCCTGCCGCGATCGCGCGGCGGGAGAGGTGGGGGCGCACGGAGGCACAATATCCTGTGTCTCCGTGCGCCCCCACCGCCACACGGTCGCAGCGGGCCAGCAAATGCCAGTAATTTAGGCCGCAGCCTTGTGAAGGCCCAAGCTTTCTTCTGTGACCTGGCGCCATCTGGTGGTGGCCATTGGCATTACAAGTAGAACAGCTGTTCTAATGTGTGTTTTTTTTACTGTTTTCACTGCCATCTCCTTCCCTCTAATTAGAACCCCCAAACATTATGTATATTTTTTTATTCTAACACCCTAGAGAATAAAATGGCGATTATTTCAATACTTTCTGTCACACCATATTTGCGCAGCGGTCTTACAAGTGCACTTTTTTAGGGAAAAAATACACTTTTTTTTAATTAAAAAATAAGACAACAGTAAAGTTATCCCAATTTTTTTTTATACTGTGAAAGATAATGTTACTCCGAGTAAATTGATACCCAACATGTCACGCTTCAAAATTGCGTCCGTTTGTGGAATGCCGACAAACTTTTTCCCTTTAAAATCTCCATAGGCGACATTTAAAAAATTCTACAAGTTGCATGTTTTGAGTTACAGAGGAGGTCTAGAGCTAGAATTATTGCTCTCGCTCTAATGATCGCGGTGATACCTCACATGTGTGGTTTGAATACCGTTTACATATGTGGGCACTACTTACGTATTCTGCGCGCAAGCTTGGCGGCACAGGGCGCGTTTTCTGGCTCCTAACTTTTTTAGCTGGCTCCTTGATTCCAAGCAAATTTGTCAAACCCTGGTGTAATGTTAGAAGCATTTTTAACTTGAATACATTTTCATCAAACGATTCTGCACTATTGGAGCACTTTGTTTCTTTATATGTGGATTTTCCATTAGACCTACCATTCACAATTGGATATCGATGGATTATTTAACCCTTTGTGAGCTGTCGTGTATTTGTCGAGCATGAGAGTGCAAGGCAACTTCATCTGGTGAGTGCGCATCTAAAGGGGAGCTGAGTCATCATTTGCACGCTGTTTTTTTAACTTAATCCTTTCCTACTACATAGTGGTGAATCACACTGAGCTTTCACGCTTGTTTATTGGATTGTTCAGTTGTGGACTTTGTTCATTCATTCATGCAATTTAGAATGACCAATTTATGTTAATGATTATTACTTGTCACTGTATAATTTGTTATTTATGATTTAAAGTCACTTTAACTAACAGCGGCGCTATTTACTATTAATTTACACAGTAAATGCTTATGATCAATTTAAGTGGCAGCTTTTAAACAATTTATTTGCTCCTGGTGCTTTGGTGGTACCTATAGTGTGGGCAGCCCTCAAAATCTCCACTCGCCTACTAGCATTTGGCGAGTGGATTTTAGTTGGGGGCGAGTGATGACAGGGCTACATGAACAATCTCCCTGAAATCTGTGCCTACACTTAGAGTCCCGATCCGATTGGCGGCCCAAAAGAAAAGGTGCATGCTAGGGAAAAGTAGTCTGGTGAGCCGCGCACAAGCAGAGCAGTACACAGGTGCTCTTCTTACACTTATTAAGCCATGGGACCTAACAGTATGACCTCTCTGAGCCTGCCCCCCTCCCCCGAACAATGTGCCTGGAGAGCAAAAAGTAATGTGTGAGGTGAACTATTGAGAAAATTACCACTTTGGTGCAGCACTCACTGAAAGTTGCCCTGACATGAGAGCAGCAGCTTTCCAGTTTGCGCAGTTTTCTTCTCCTTGTGCTCTATGTAAGTGTCCAACAGTTCAGCCTGAGCACTGTGAACAGACTGGTCTCAATGTGTGCTGTGCGAGTGTGCGGTGTCAGTGTGCGCTGTGCTATGGTGTCAATGGCTGTGCAGTTGTGTGGATCTCAGCGCTGGATTGTACTCCCTCCCGCTGTGCTGCAGCTCCTCTCCTCACTGCCAGCCTGAATAAAAGGGGGAAGTGGGGACATGCAAGTGTGGAGCCGCACACACAGGCTCCTGATGATGAGATGAATAGGAGAGGGAGAGAGAGAGAGAGGATGGATGCGAGTTGCAGAGGAAACAGCAAGAGAATGGGGAAGAGACCCAGTTCTAGTGCCCTGTCCCTCTGGTCTGACCCCAGTGCCCTGTCTCTCTGGTCTGACCCCAGTGACCTGCCCCTCTGGTCTGACCCCGGTGCCCTGCCCCTCTGGTCTGACCCCGGTGCCCTGCCCCTCTGGTCTGACCCCGGTGCCCTGTCCCTCTGGTCTGACCCCGGTGCCCTGTCCCTCTGGTCTGACCCCGGTGCCCTGTCCCTCTAGTCTGACCCTGGTGCCCTGTCCCTCTGGTCTGACCCCGGTGCCCTGTCGCTCTGGTCTGACCCCAGTGCCCTGTCCCTCTGGTCTGACCCCTGTCCCTCTGGTCTGACCCCAGTGCCCTGTCCCTCTGGTCTGACCCCAGTGCCATGTCCCTCTGGTCTGACCCCAGTGCCCTGTCCCTCTGGTCTGACCCCAGTGCCCTGTCCCTCTGGTCTGACCCCAGTGCTCTGTCCCATTTTGTTAAAGTTGTTGTTGGTAATATTTATTTTGTAATTTGATTCTGCATAAAACATTTAACAGTGTCATTCCATGAGATAATCTACAAGGGCGTGTTTACGGGTGCAATTAGGCGCAGGGCAGTGTATGAATTAGGTGGGGCAACTGGTGGCGAGTATCTCTTGAGGCCTGGCTAGTAGCTCAGGACTTTAAATTTTGAGCCCTGGTGTGGGTATACGTAGCTTTTGGACCTTCTGATATTATTTATGTACATATTTCTAACTTTTGTTATTCTGAAGAAATCCCTGTGTGTTTGTGTCCATGTGGAAAGTTTATCTGATGGGAGCGGTTTCTTAATTATAAATCGGCTGCTACCCTTGCAGGGCTTTAACTACTTGAGGCCCGCGCTATAGCCGAATGACGGCTACAGCGGGGACCTGAATATCCAACAGGACGTCAATTAACGTCCGCCCCTATGGGCATTCCCGGCGTGCGCTCCAGAGCGCGCAGCGGGGAAACTCTGTGTTGGCCGTGTCCCTTGGACACAGCCAATTACAGATCAGAGTGGCCGTTTGCGATGTGATCTGTGCGGCCAATGAGAGATGATCTCAAATGTAAACAAATGAGATCATCTCTCATTGCCAGCTCACACAGAGACAGCGTCCTGTCATGGAGAGAGGAGACCGATCTGTGTCCCTTGTACATAGGGACACAGATCGATCACCTCCCCAGTCAGTCCCCCTCCCCCACAGTTAGAACACCATGCAGGGTACATATTTAACCCCTTCCTTACCCCCTAGTGTTAACCCCTTCAATGCCAGTCACATTTATACAGTAATTAGTGCATATTTATAGCACTGACAGCAGTATAAATGTCAATGGCGCCAAAAATGTGTCAAAAGTGTCCGATGTGTCCGCCATAATGTCACAGTCCCAATAAAAATTGCAGATCGCCGCCATTTCTAGTGAAAAATAAAATAAATAATAATTCTGTCCCCTATTTTGTAGGCGCTATAACTTTTGCCAAAAATATGTTAGAAGAATACATATCGACCTAAACTGAGAATTTTTTTTTTTGGGATGTTTATTATAGCAACAAGTAAAAAATATTGTATTTTTTTCAAAATTGTCGCTCTTTTCTGTTTATAGCGCAAAAAATTTAAATCGCACAGACGATCAAATACCACCAAAAGAAAGCCATACTTGTAGGAAAAAAAGGACGTCAATTTTGTTTGGGAGCCGCGTCGCACGACCGCGTAATTGTCAGTTAAAGCGACGCAGTGCCGGAAGCTGACATTTTGTCTGGGCAGGAGGGGGGTATATGTGCCCAGTAAGCAAGTGGTTAATGAGGACAATTGCAGCATCTGCATCCCTTTAGACATGATTTCCTATTGGGAGTATCTCACAAAAAAATACATTTTTGTTGCAGGGGATGCTTAAAATCTGACTTGTATCTTAGGGTAGACTTCTGGGAAATCAGTGAGCCAATCACACAAGCAGGAAATTATGTTTCTGAGGGGTGTTCTGTACACATTCTGTGGTTGCCATATTGCATTTTACAGAGAATTACAGAGCTGCAGATTGGAAAGGAAAGGTCATTTTTTAATAACATTTAATTATAATATGACTTGAGTCACAATAGTATATACTATTTTATATGTAGCACTACCCCCGAAGGAGCTGCTGGTTTAGATTTGGGCCTGCCGTTACCTTACTGTTCACCATGCTTGTCCTAGGGGTCCTTCTTAAATAATTATAAATGTCCACACCAATACTTGGTTTCTTTTTCTTCAAGATTTTTACTAAACAAGTTCCGTTAGAGGGACAGAGGGTTAGGGAAGATTCAGGTACCTTGCTTTGCAGATTGCAGGTATGATCTTGGATCCAGAGGACAACTGTTCCCACACTGGATCCAGCGACCACCGCATAGGCCTCTCTCACTGACCTAGCAGCCATTGCGAAGCTGGTTCAAAAGTCTCTGCCACAGACTTAATGAATGCCGTCGAGTCATTACACGGTCCACTGCCAAAGGACCATGCAACCACACATGCACTTTGAAAAGTTCAAAGAAATTACACAGCTCGGGGAGCCAGGATCTTTCAGCCAAACCGGTGAGGCCAGGATGCGTCCTCTAATTGAATCCTCAATTGTTCAGCTTCTTCCTGCAGAGAAGACAGCACAGGGCTACCCCTGGACTAACAGGCCCCAAAACTTCTGGGCCTTATTGCAGTAACGGAGCCTCGGGCCAACAGGCCCCCGAGTCCAAAAGATTCGTAACACATCCCTGAGGCAAGGAGGGCTCTCAGGTCAGGATTAGAAGACCCCACCAGAACGATGTCTGTCCCTTAAGTACTCCTCTCCAGAATGCACAGTGGCGGGGACCACTTAACTGAGCCCCTTCTGCGCAAGAAGCACCCAATACACCCAGCCTATTGCAGTTCCAACCTTGACCCTTGGAGACAGCGACACCCACAGCTAAACTAAAGCTCAGATAACTAAATTTGCAAAATAGCGCCTACTCAACAGGAGCAGGGCGCTACACATAGTATTCAATTTTTTCCCACTAAAGGAGTGTTACCCTTTAATTAATTTTAAAATAAATGCATTCATGGATTTACACTAGTTGGTATTTGGCCTATTTTATCTTATTGCTTGCTGTTTATCTACTGGATTGAGTGCAAACCAATGTAGGGTACAAGGATAAGAGCTTTCCGGGTTTTCCTTTTCAACAAGTACACTTCGATTACTCTTACTTTGGGGGCCATGCCTTTCTGATAAGCCTACAATTTTGCCACTGGTGATGTGGAGGTAATGCGGAGAGCACAGTTCAAGATTTTTGCTTTAAAAAACATTCACTTTGCATTTATGTTTGCGCATTTCACATTATCAAATTAATATATTTTCTTAGGTATCACTTCTGCATGTTTTAATCAGCTCTAAATGTAATTTTATTTGTTCACACATCTACAGGGATTCAGACCCTGCCACTTAGAACACTGCAAGTGCAGCAGCTGACTGATTATTATAAAATCACTCACATTCATGTTGCATATGATTACAAACAGCTATTTTTTTTTTCAGAATACTAAAAGGTAGGAATCTGCAACAACTTTTGGTAAAATTCTTGCACATGTACATACAGTAGACCAGCCAGAGGTAATGTTTTTTGTTTTTTTCTCAACAAAATACGAGTACGGAAAATACGGAATTTTTTACAACCCGAAAAACAGTAGTGTGCATACACTACCGTTTTTCGGGTTGTAAAAAATTCCGTATTTTTTTTTATGTAATTAAAAACAATCGTGTATGGGCTTCAAGCTTTTTCCACGATGTAAAAAATGGGCATTAAAAATTTAGAACATGCTCTAATTTTTGAAAAAAAACGTGCATATTTAGAAGCAAGTTATGAGACGGGAATGCTCGTTAAAACTAGTGTTCGTAATGGAGTAAGCACATTCATCACGCTGTAACAGACTGAAAAGCAAGAATCGTCTTTTACCAACACAAAATCAGCAAAAGCAGCCCCAAGGGTGGCGCCATTCATATGGAACTTCCCCTTTATAGTGCCGTTGTACGTGTTGTACGTCACCGTGCTTTGCTAGAGCATTTTTTTTTCCACGATTGTGTGTAGGCAAGGCCGGTTTAATGATCGGGTTAAAAAAAAAAGGTTGTTCTTTCTAGACCATTAAAATGTAATTTTTTACAACCCGAAAAACGGTCGTGTGTATTACTCTTTAGGCGGCGTACACACGACCGAGGTTCTCGCTGGAAACCAGCGAGAACCTCGCTGGAAGCTGCATTCCAGCGAGGACCTCGGCCGTGTGTACGCTCTCGGCGAGCTTCCCGTCGGGAAGCCCGTCGAGCAGAAATAGAGAGCACGCTCTCTATTTGCTCGACGGCCCGCCTGGATGAATGGCTGGTTGCCATTCCCGACGGGCGGGTCACCGATTTCGACGGCCGGCAGGGAACCTCGACGGGCGGAACGATGTGTTCTGCCCGTCGAGGTTCTCTGCCGTGTGTACGCGGCCTTAGGTTTTTTGGCAGGATGAAGAACAGTTAGATCCTTTCTGTTATGTCTGTGCTGGAAAAGTGAAGGAGAATCTCTGTTACCAGGACATGACATCAGCAGTAAAACTGTAAGTGGGACATATATAAAGGGATAAATCTCCCAACTGCTGCTACAGACACCAAAAAACAGGGGGAGGTTCTGTAACTCTATACAAAACTAAAACATTTTTTGGCTAGAGTTACATTTTAGCTTGTCCTGCTTTTACTTATTGAAAGTTGAGCACCATAAAATAGATGAGACGGCACAGTCCAGATATTACAAAGCCTAAAAATTCCACTGCTGCCATCTTCCTGCCAACGGGAATCCAGCTGCCAGTGTTGCGGCTTGGCTGCTCTTGTTGTCCGGGGCGACATGACAGTACAGTGGAGTTCCAAGGGACTCCAACTGTGTGGCCAGCCTTCCAATCATGGTACGAAACACTCCTTGGCCTCGGTAAAGTTTGTCTGTGTAGCCCACGCGCATTTCTGCAGACTGCTCACTCATCACCCATGCAAGGGGTGTTCCTACACCTCCTCTCCTCATGCACACTGTGGGGAAGCTCTGGATGCACCGACTTAGGTACCGCTCACTTCGTTCGTTACCACCAAAACCCCAGAGAGCGTTTACAAGGTGTGCTTCGTCCGAGACAAGCGATGAGTATTGCAGATCCCTGGGAAAAAATGTAAAAACATAAAAAGATATTTAAAGGGGAAGAAAAAATGTGAACTCCACTTAGAACAGAAAACAAGTCTTTGAAAGTAAAATGACAAAAATGACACCCTAGATGCAGCAATAAGGTCTACAATTGCAAAAAACAGTTATTCCCTGCCCTATCTGTATACTATAATATCCCCCTACTGCCCGGTGTTACTAAACGGACATCATATTTGTGAGCCCAACCAAAGGGATTGTGGGATTCGTAGTTCCACCAGATAGCTATTCCCCTGCATGGCCATATGGTCGGACCACATATCCCAGAGATCTTTGCTACCATCAGGGAGATAGCTGGGAAGGTCTATAAAAGAACCGCCTCAGGCTCTCTTCTTCCCAGGCCTTGTGTGTGTGCAGGATCTCTCTGTGCAGGAAGAGTGAGATTGCGGCCTACAATGTGGGTGTGTGCAACATTCCTGCCCAATCGAGAAGGGGTTCAGCGCTGCCTGCTGTTCATTCTGACATCTGACCAGCACCAACTTGACCATACAGAAAAGCATGTTCGTGTTCCAGATTTGATTGATCATCACGAGCGTGTCCACAGTCAGGATATCTATTTGGGAGTTGCTGTCTGGAAGGCGGTTGATCGGCCTGGTCGTTGGTGAGAGGGTAATTGCAAGTCTTTCCTTGGCTGTTTTGCTGGGACACTGTGTACAGACATCATTACTTTGGGAACACTTCACTGCACTTCTATTGAAACACTGTACAAAGGCATCTTTAGCTGCTGTAAGCACAAGATATACTATCACTCTGTTACTACACCTTATTGAATACAGTTAATGAGCTCCGAATGCCGGTGAAGACCATAAGGTCCGCAACGGGGACATTCTATCATTGCTACTTAAAGGGTATTATGCCATCCTTGTTTAGCTTCATCTCTAATTAGGAAAAAGGTTGAAAAGGCTGGCCTGTGTTTATCTTTTTAGAAGTATTGTCAGAATCTATGCTTAACTTTGCTTATCCTTTCAGGTTATGTTCAATTGATATTTCATTGTACATATGTATATATAGTATCCTGTTGTTGCCAACTACCTTAACTGTTTTACTGGGAGAATCATTCTACCAAGCTGATGCTGTTAACCAAAGCTCAGTTGAACAATTACCCCTCTTGTACAACTATATTTCAGCTGAAACATTTCAGTAAATATTAACAGAATATAAACACATTGACTGCTATCTTATTGTTTAAAGGTGGTACAAGGATGTCTGAACCCAGAGTGTCAGGTGTTTTGGAATGTTCACATGATCATGGTGATGCAGATGAGCAAGTAAATCCAAGCAGTGCCCAAGGGGGCCATGCTACCTATATACCATTCAGCCACAATGATCTTTGTGCGAAGGAACCTCCAGTGTCTACTGCCTGTACAAGGATATTTGAATCGCATATTCTTAAATGATGATACTTGAGAGTGAAACAAAAGTTTTTATTTACTGTTGAGCAGAAAGCAGTCATATTCACAAGTAATATGTACGATTAAGTTTTATGATTACACAGTTTCATACAAAACACATAAACGAAGAGTTCTGATGACCTGGGGGTCCCCAAGGAATAAACTTAATTTGCAGAGATTTCCTCTCACTTCCTGTTTGGTTATGGGATAGTGAGTGAGTGAAAAAACGTATAACGCGCAACACATGCGAACTGAATCGCCTCTGGATAGGAAGTGAAGAGAAATCTCTGCAATAGGACATGGATGGCGAAAAAAAATATGACAGGGGTTATAACTTATAACCCTCCATTACTCTATCCAAACTGAAAAAAAAGTTTTGCCTATAGTTCTACTTTATAACTCCATAGTATATTAGCGACTAATTCTTGTTTTAGGAAATATTAGGTGTGATTGCAAGAGGAAAGTGAGTAAGGGAAGGGAAGGGATAGAGGGGCTTTTTGCCAGGTGCTCAATTGCAAGAAAAGGAGAAAAACATAATGGACCAGATTCAGGTAGATGGGCGCTTCTTTACTTGGGAGTTACGTTTCTCGTTTATGTTACTCCGCCGTAACTTTAGGAGCAAGTACTGTTATTCACAAAGCACTTGCTCCTAAAGTTGCGGCGGCGTAGCGAAAATGAGCCGGCGGAATTCAAATTGGGCGGGTAGGGGGCGTGTATTATGTTAACTATGCGCGATCCCGCGGCGAACGTACTGCGCATGCGTCGACTGTCAGTGCGCATGCTCCAAATTCTTTCAGGGAACGTCAATGACATCAATCCCCATTCACGGACGTTTTATGCAAACTACTCGAATTTTTTTTTTTCGACGCGATGCCGACGGCCATACTTAACATAGGATACTCCACTAGGGGGCTGCTTTATCTTTGCGCCGCGTATCTCTTACGGAAACATCGGAAAGTCACTGCGTCGCGCCCGAATACGATCGTGAATTTCCGATTCCCGCTGATTAACATATTCTCGGCGTTAATCAGCGGGAACGCCCCGCGCGCCATTTTTAAACTTGAAGTTACGATACAACGGCGAAATACAATTACGACGCTCGTATAGTAACTCCAACCCGGCATTTCTTGTTTTCTGACTACAGAAAACAGAAACGCCGGCTCAAAGTGAGAGTTAGGCTGGAGTATCACTGATACTCCAGCCTAACTCTACCTGAATCTGGCCCATTGAAGGAAAGAGAAGAATGACAGCAAAGGGGAAAGATTGTAAGAGGGTAGTAAATTGTGTGGCAAAGGGGACCCCCAGTCCCCTGTGGTTGGCTTCTCACAGGGTTGTCAGACTTTTAGCAATACGAGTTTGGTGATAATATTGATTTCATGAGCTCCACAGCTTGAGAAACCTGTCATAGCTATTTGTGAGAATGAAAGTTATTTTCTTTGTTAATAAAAAGGCATTGATTAAAAAGGAACCTCTGTAACTTATGTAAATAGTTTTTCTTATTCTTATAAATTTCTTAAAAAAACTGTGGTCTAGAACTGGCACCAGGATAAATTTGAGATGGCTTCTTATGCACCAGCAGGTTTCCTTTGAAACGGGGTCATTTTGCTGGTTTGCAGTTTTTTGATAGCTTGTACGTTTAGCTCTTTTGCTTGAAGTAACATTGCTCCCATCTGCCAGTGAGTTTAAACCCTGCCTTTAGTATAGCAGCTTGACTTGGAATATTATCAGGTGCTGTATGTACATAAGTTGGAGCTTCTTTTTCATAATTGGCTGCTGCAAGCTTGAGTAGTACGTTATGTGCGAGACCAAGATTCCTGTAATCAGAAAGGGTATAGCCCATGCGTATTTCCATGGAGTTCTCTATTAAGCCCCAGGCAATCGGATGATCCAGACCTTTTTTCCGGACACAGATGGTAGGCAAGTTCTGAATGCAACGTTCTATAAAGCGAAGACTTCTCTGGTTCATTCCCAATGCCCATCGACTGTTAACAAGTGGTGCTTCATGAACCAAGAGTGGGGTGTACCACAATTCATTTGAACTGTGTAAGGAGAAAGGAAAAAACTGTGAAGGACTGAGTGTAGTCTTCACTAGAAGTCTATTTCACTTTCATTTTGTTTCATTACAAGGTACTTGCAAATTAGTTACAGTAGATAGGTCGTTTTGTTCGAAAATGGTTTAGCTATCTGTGGAAGAACTGCTGATGGGAGAAAAGTCTCAGAAGATGGATTAGGCCCAAACTGGGAGTCCCATTAACCTACAAAGGAGATGATAATGCTCCAGTGCTTATGGGTAAATAAATACCTAAGCTGGTAACTCTTGGTATTAGCATGAAGACTCTGGCTAATCAATACCAATATTTGATGTTTAGGCTGCTGGGGATTCCCTCCAGACTGTATTTCTATGACAGAATTCCAGTCATAGAAATACAGTATCAGTACTACGGAAACACAATAGGTTAAAAACAGAGGGCCAACATTGCAGGGCAGGAAAGCACTCCTCGGTCTCTCACACTGCCCTCTAGACCAGTGTTTTTCAACTCCAGTCCTCAAGGCACACCAACAGGTGGTGTTTTCAGGCTTTCCATTATTTTGCACAGGTGATTTGATCAGTTTCACTGCCTTAGTAATCACCACAGCCATTTCATCTGAGGGAAATCCTGAAAACTTGACCTGTCGGTGTGCCTTGAGGACTGGAGTTGAATAACACTGCTCTAGACCATAGGTGTCAAACACAAGGCCCACGGCCGAATCTGGCCCTCCGGAACATTTCATGTGGCCCTTGCCCTCCTCAAGACCCTTACTTTCTTTTTTCAAGCAATGCATCCAGCTTCTTCCCAGCAGCATAAGGAAAGGGGGTGCACTGTGATGTAAGGGTGGGGGACTCAACTTCTGATGGTGGGGGGGTTACATCTAATATAAGGGGAGGGGATGCGCTGGACATCTAATCTTACACATACAACCGGCCCTTTTGAGGGCAATCATAATGCTGATGTGGCCCACGAAGAAATTGAGTTTGACACCCCTGCTCTAGACACTGAGGGGATATCCATGTCCAAATGAAGATGGAGCCTACTGCCTGTTACTATGGTCTTTGAAGTAGAAGTAAGAGGGGATCTTGGGCAGCAGACTGAGCTGTGATGACTGTCCCTTCCTGCTATTGTCCATTTGCTGCCTCTGTCTTGGCACAACTGCTAAATTGTAACCCACAGTCATAGCTCCCAACTGTCCCTGATTTTGGAGGCACTGTCCCTGATTTGGAGCAATGTCCCTCATTCCTCCTCATTTGTCCCTCATTTTGGTCTGATCTATATAGTTGTATATAAAAAATTTACTTTTTATCTATCAACAAGTGTTTCCCAGTGCTAAACCTTTCATCTGAATTCTAAATTCCAAAAGCCAATATAAAGGAATAGTCGTGGTAAAAATAAAACCAGGAAAAGACATGCATATCATAAAAGGCATAGTCATCTTTAAGGAAGTTCCATCTTCAGGGGCCCCATCTCTTACCTTAGTATTGTCACCGTGTCCCCTTCTTACACCATTCTGTATAGAAGCAACACACTGCCACAGATACACCCATATGGTGTTCAGTTCTGGGCTGGGGCAGCATTAATAAACCCCTTAAATGATGTCAGTGGCAGCAATAATAAACAACCCATTGGTTGGGGTCAGTTTAAATCAACAATAATATCCCCCCTTTATTAGCGTCAGTGGCTGTATCAAGGTTAATACCTCCCTTTACAGTGGCAGGGCTAGCAAGAATAAAACTCTCTCTTCACTGGTGTCAGTCACAAAATGACCTCCCATCATTGGTGTTCAGTGCCCCTATCAAAACTAAATATCCAAAACCCTAATTGGTGTTTAGTGGCACTGTCATTAATAAAAAGCCCCCTTCACTGGTGTTCAACAGTAGCAATAAACATCCCCTTCCATAAATGCAATTGCAGCAATAAAATTACTGTATTTATTATTTTATAATTGTCAAATTTAAAAATAAAATACACAATTTACAGGTGTTTAGTAGTTACTTAACATGCAGCTATATAGGGGAAAAACGTTATACGTTTGCGCAGCACCAGTTAACAGAGTTTCCATATTTAAAGGGGCGTTCCACCCACAATTTCACTTTTTTAAATATAAATACCCCTGTAATACACAAGCTTAATGTATTCTAGTAAAGTTAGTCTGTAAACTAAGGTCCATTTTGTTAGGTTGTTACAGCATTTAGAAATAGACCGTGGCCATCTTAAGTGTGGGCATCATGAAGCCAGACTGTATGACTTCCTGGATTTCAGCTTTGCATATCTCACACATGTTCAGTGCTGCACACTAGGGGCCAGATTCAGGTACATTGGCACATATTTTGACCGGCGTAGCGCACCTCCTTTACGTTAGACCGGCGCAATGTAGAGGCGCAATCACCGTATCCTCGTAGTATTTGCGCAGAAATTTGCGCCGGTGCAACGTAATTTCAGAGGCGTAAGGCGGAGTAATTCAAATTGGGAAGGACGTGGGCGTGTTACATTGAAATGAGCCGTGACCCCATGCAAATGAAGGGCCGGCCGGATCGCGCATGCGCACATGAAGCAGACCATGGTCAGCACCTCTGTGCGCATGCTCCCAACTCGGGAACGGCGCAATCAGTGAAATTGGAAGTGGACCCGAACTTAGTGAGCTACGCAGAGAGCTTAAATAGACAGACACAAAAGCCCTTCCTTTGCAAAAGTACATCCCTTTGTATCCCTTCCTATACAGCAAGGTGCTTTTGTTCTGTTGTTTATTAGCGTTTGTTTGTTTGTGACGGGTCTTTGAGATATTTGGGGACTGTTTTGCAGAGCGATTTTTGTCTTTTCTGTGTTTTCTTTGTTGTGTTTTTTTTTTAATTATATTTTTGCTGGGCATTTTTTTTTTTGCTGGTTATTTTTTTTATTGTTTTTCTTTTTTGTTCTGTTTGTGAATGATTTTGGAATGTGGGGGTGACATTCCTGACGGAAAAGGGGTGTCACCCTCATTTGTGGTGGAGAAGTAAACCCAAGGCCCGTGTGAATGGTGTACGAATGTACAGTGACATAATTGGAGCTGTGGCGTTGCTGCTCACAAGTCCTGCATGGTGGGCTTGTGCTAATCCAATTTGAAGAGGATGTGATGTGTCTGTGCTAGGGACCACAGTGGTGTGCATGCATGCATTCCCATTGTGCCATGATTAATGTGTGTGTTTAATGTGCAAAGATGCCTAATGTGAGCTGGCTCCTGGCTGCTCTTCCCTCAGAAGACGGGGTAGTTTCGGTTAGGGGGGGATTGTCTGGTTCAGGGGTCAGGTCATCACTTATGTCAATCTCCAGGCCCTTTCTCACTGCGAAGTTGTGCAGCATGTGTGGGAGATTAGCTCGTGGGGATCACTTTTCTGAAACACAGTCTGTAAACAGGCACTTTCTTTTTAAGTCTGGCAGCTGCCATGTTTATTTCACAAAAGGTTTGCAGGTTAAAACAAACAAAACAGTAAACTTAAATCCTTGCCGTCCGGCGCTAACTAAACATCAGGGTCTCCTATCTATACAGTGTGGGGCTGGTCCCCACCACCCATAAAATAAACAACAACGCAAACCTTTTTCTTGCAATGTCTTTAGAGCTCCTCACACTCAGGTTCCCTCCTCAGTGTCCCAAAACCAGAGAGCTCCCTTCTGATCTCTTCCTGGTTGTTTTTAAGGTCCACCTGACATTGAACTCCAGTGGACCCAAATATCCGGACCGGAACACCAGAGGCCGTAAAACCCGGCCCAAATTCCGGTTCAGCTTCTCAAAATAGAACGTATGCGCGGTGAAATATATCTATGGTCAAGTATCTCACCTCGCATACCGTCGCATATCCTCCCCCTCTGCTCAAGCCCCTGCGGCTGAGCACTTGCCCCAACCATACAGTGTACCCGGGAGAGAGCATCTGCATTATTTTGGAGTTTTCCTGGCCTATGCTCCACCGTAAATTTAAAAGGCTGTAAAGCCAGGAACCACCTTGTCACCCGAGCATTTTTCTCCCTGTTATCACACATCCACTTCAAGGGAGCATGGTCTGTGACCAGCTTAAATGACCTCCCCAGTAGGTAATACCTCAGGGAGTCTAAAGCCCACTTAATGGAGAGACACTCCTTTTCTACGATGGCATAATTTTTTGGATTGGCCGTGAGACATGCTTCCCTAAGGGAATCTACCACCGCTTGTACGCGGGGCAGGTGCGATTCCCAATCTGGGCTGTGGATGACCACATCGTCCAAGTACGCCGCTGCATACGAGCGATGTGGTCTCAAAGTTTTGTCCATCATTCGCTGGAATGATGCAGGGGCTCCATGCAGACCAAACGGCATCCGCTTATACTGAAACGAGCCCTCAGGAGTGGAAAAGGCAGTCTTCTCCTTGGCTGATTCAGTAAGCGGTATTTGCCAATAACCTTTCGTTAGATCCAGGGTCGTTATGTAGCGAGCCTGTCCCAACCTGTCCACAAGTTCGTCGACCCGGGGCATCGGGTAGGCGTCAAACTTGGACACACTGTTAAGTTTTCTAAAGTCATTACAAAACCTGATACTGCCATCAGGTTTTGGGACCAGCACTATGGGACTTGACCACTCACTGTGGGACTCTTCGATCACATCCAGCTCTAACATTTGTTTTATTTCCTCCGCAACCGCCTCTCGCCGGGCCTCTGGGATTCTATAGGGTTTTACATTTACCCGAACCCCTGGTTCCGTCACTATGTCATGTTGGATCGTGTTGGTCAGTCCGGGTAAGGGGGAGAAAAAGTCTCTATTTTTTTGCACAAATGCCCTAACGTCATTTTGTTGTGCTACAGACAGGGAATCCGTGATGGGAACGTCAGGTATCACGGGTATCCGGTCTGTTGGAGGTGAGGTCGTGGCCAGTAAAGTCTCTCGGTCCTTCCAGGGCTTTAAGAGATTTACATGGTAAATTTGGTGGGGTTTCCTTTTGCCTGGCTGGTAGACTTTGTAGTTTACCTCCCCCACCCTTTCGACAACCTCAAAGGGACCCTGCCACTTAGCTAAAAATTTACTTTCTACTGTGGGAACCAGTACCAGCACTCTGTCCCCCGGGCTGAAAGTACGGACCTTGGCACCCCGGTTATAGACCCTCCTTTGGGCCTCCTGGGCTCGCTCCATATGTTCCCGTACTAGGGGCAGGACGGCTGCGATTCGGTCCTGCATCAAGGAGACATGTTCTATGATGCTCCTATATGGGCTGACCTCTCCTTCCCACGTTTCTTTAGCAATATCTAGCAGGCCCCTGGGATGCCTACCATACAAGAGCTCAAAGGGGGAATAGCCTGTGGAGGCCTGTGGAACCTCTCGTATGGCAAACATGAGATATGGTAGCAAATAATCCCAGTTTCTCCCATCCTTGTCGACCACCTTTTTCAACATACTCTTTAATGTTTTATTAAACCTTTCGACCAGACCATCTGTCTGGGGGTGGTAGACAGAAGTACGGAGATGGGAGATTTTGTACAATCTACACAATTCCTTGGTAACCCTAGACATGAAAGGGGTGCCCTGATCGGTCAAGATCTCTTTCGGAATCCCGACTCGACTAAACACCTGGACCAATTCCTTGGCAATAGCCTTAGCTGAGGTGTTCCGCAAGGGTATGGCCTTAGGATAGCGAGTCGCATAGTCCAGGATCACCAGAATATGCTGGTGACCTCGGGCAGATTTCACCACTGGCCCGATCAGGTCCATGCCAACCCTCTCAAAGGGAACCTCAATTATTGGTAGAGGGACAAGGGGGCTGCGAAAATGGGGCGACGGTGCTGACATTTGGCACTCGGGGCACGATTCGCAATACTCCTTGACCTCTGCATGCAACCCGGGCCAGAAAAATCTCTGGGTGATTCTCTCCTTGGTTTTTTTGACCCCGAGATGTCCCCCCATTACATGACCATGAGCCAGGTCTAGCACCACCCTGCGAAAGGGTTTGGGAACCAGCAGCTGTTCTACCTCTTCCTCTCCGTGTTTTATCACTCGATATAATAGATTGTTTTTAATCGCCATGTAGGGGAAGGACACCACCCAATTAGGATCCACCGGTTCCCCATCCAACACCTTAACATTTTCCCTGGCACTCATGAGGGTGGGCTCTCGCAGCTGCTCAGTACAGAAATCCTCCCTCCTGACCTCCAAGTCGGGTACCACATTTTGGCTACTCTCGATGTCAGGGTCAGGCGGGATTTCCTGTTCGTTACCCTCAGGCTGGGTGCTAGCTTCCAAGTCCTCCGGTTCCCCGACCATGGCAGGGAAAGGAAGAGGATCTCCGGCTTCCTCGATCCCACCAATAGTCTGCCTTTCCCTTTTGAAAAACGGGTCTGGTGAGAGTTCCCGTGTTTCCCCAGCAGGGGGAACTCTATCTACGAACCTCCCTTTATGCTCCCATAACTTCCAAAAATGGGGAAAGTCTCTCCCTACTAAAGCTTCATGGAGCAGTGAGGGTACCACCCCCACTGAATGTGTTACCCTGCCCCAGGGGGTATCAACCTCAACCACTGCTGTCTGGTAGTCCCGAGTGTCCCCATGGATGCAAATTACCCCAATACTACTGGGGTGTAGTTTTTCGGGGTCTACACAAGCACTCCTAACTAAGGTCACCACGCTACCAGAGTCTAGTAGTGCTGTGAGAGGCTTGCCATCCACTAAAATAACGCACATCTGTTTTTCAAGGTGACTCTGATCTAGCGCAACACATGCGACCTGTGCAAACAGAGAAATGTGTCTTTTCCTATCAGAATAATCACATTGCATAGGTTCATCATTTAGAGGGCAGTTTGCAGCAATATGGCCCAATGCATGGCAACGAAAACACCGTATTTGCCCCACCCCCAGTCCTCTTAACGGTCCCAAAGACCTTCCTGGCTTCTGTGGCCAGTCTCCAGGTCTAGGACCCACAGTCTCATCTGCTGTAACAACAGTCTTATCCACTCTCCCCAAGCTCTTGAACCCCGGAACAGTCTTACCCGAACCGCTGGGAGATCTTGCACCTCTAGACACACCGAAGTGGGGCGTAGGTGGGTTTACCAAGTCCTCGGTAGCACTGTACTTCTCCACTAGGTCCACCATTTGGGCTGCAGTGTTGGGGTCTCCCTGTCCGACCCACCTCCTCAGGGCAGCAGGAAGCGCACGTAGGTACCGGTCCATTACCACACGCTCCACAATCTGCGGGCTGGTCAGGGTCTCTGGCTGCAACCACTTCCTGGTGAGGTGGACCAGGTCAAACATTTGTGATCGGGGTGGCTTGTTGCTGGAGTAGGACCACTGATGCACGCGCTGGGCCCGAACTGCCATGGTGACACCCAAGCGTGCGAGTATCTCTGATCTGAGAGTCTCATAGTCCTGTGCCTTATCTGTTTCTAGGTCAAAATAGGCCTTTTGGGGTTCTCCAGTTAGGAATGGGGCCAATAGTCCCGCCCACTGCTCTTTTGGCCATCCTTCGCGGACAGCGACTGGTGTCATCTTTTTCAGATGGTAGGAGGCCCGTAGTATCTTTGGTTCTGCTGCCACAGGAGGTGCGGACCCCTTTTTCAGTTCCACCAGAGCTTCGGCAAACTGTCGGTTCATCTCCTGTTGCGCTGCAGCAGCTTCTGCGACTTGGCGGTTGGTTTCCCGCTGGGCTGCATTGGCCTGTAGGAGGGCAGCCTGCTGCGCTGCAGCAGCTTCTGCGACTTGGCGGTTGGTTTCCCGCTGGGCTGCATTGGCCTGTAGCAGGGCTTTTAACATTTCCTCCATCTTCAGAAAAGTTGCCCGCTGAATCCACCACGTGTGGGAGATTAGCTCGTGGGGATCACTTTTCTGAAACACAGTCTGTAAACAGGCACTTTCTTTTTAAGTCTGGCAGCTGCCAGGTTTATTTCACAAAAGGTTTGCAGGTTAAAACAAGCAAAACAGTAAACTTAAATCCTTGCCGTCCGGCGCTAACTAAACATCAGGGTCTCCTATCTATACAGTGTGGGGCTGGTCCCCACCACCCATAAAATAAACAACAACGCAAACCTTTTTCTTGCAATGTCTTTAGAGCTCCTCACACTCAGGTTCCCTCCTCAGTGTCCCAAAACCAGAGAGCTCCCTTCTGATCTCTTCCTGGTTGTTTTTAAGGTCCACCTGACATTGCACTCCAGTGGACCTAAATATCCGGACCGGAACACCAGAGGCCGTAAAACCCGGCCCGGATTCCGGTTCAGCTTCTCAAAATAGAACGTATGCGCGGTGAAATATATCTATGGTCAAGTATCTCACCTCGCATACCGTCACACATGCAACATGCACCGATGATCTGGCATACAAAGTTTGGGGAATACAACAGGGTACCATGGGGGGTTCCGTATAGGAGTCGTGAGATGGGGTCCCAGTGCATATGCAGAGTCACCCTGAAGGGATAAGACAAGAGGATGTTAGTAGTGCATGTGCCCTTTGTGATGTGTGCATCATGGGGGCGGACAGTCATGCCTGCCACCCATGTCACTCACCAACCAGCCAGCTGTCCCCATACATGTTCTGTTCGAAATCTGTGCGATGGGGCTAGGATTGTATATGTAGTTGTCATGGGTGGTGTCATGTGTTGGGCTGGTGATGTCCTCCTGCAGGGTTGTGGTTAATTCCAGGATGGCATGAGGGGTGAATCTGAAGATGCGAAACACCTCAGAATCACTCATGACAAAGATGTCTATGCGTGTGTGATATATCAAGTGAAGAGTGCTTGTATCAGATAAGAATATTGTATTAGATTAGATTATTATATCCATCAAGGTTTTAAAGGGCTATTGAAAGATAGTGAGACCGTGTTTGTAATTTGTATGTATGTTATGTATTGATGTATATATGTATGTATTTTTTTTTTATGTTTATAAAAGCAAATAAAAAGTTTTTGGAAAAAAAACAATTTCATGCGTATATCGTTTTGGGGATGCGGCAAATTGATACGCATGCGCAGATTTAGACTTACGCCGCGCATCTTCTGTAACGCCGGCGTAATGGCTCTGTGAATCTGGCCCTTGGTTTTAGTCAGGTTTGCAAGGACTACTGGGAAACATGATGCCTATCCCAGAAACCCTTGCAAATAGCCTTGTGACTTAATAGCCTAGGCTAATAAGGAGAAGGAAGTAATGAAGGACTACAAAATAAAGGTATTTACAAGCAACAAAATAAATAAAAATTGTCCATTCTGAACACTATGAGATTAGGGCACGCAGCACAGACAAACATAAAATAATGGGTGAAACTCCACTTTAATGAACAAATGTGGATGCCCCATGTATAAAGTGAATAATGCAATTAAAATGTATGCATAAAAAGGTTTTATACATTAAAACACATGAAAAATAAATATATGTATTAACCTGACTTGAAAAACACAGTGGAGTCCCCCTCTTTTGCATGGATCCTGGAGCATACCTAAACTGAAAGCTAGTATCTGCTGGTAAAATGTTGTATTGCAGCATGACCATGAAAATTAGTAGTTCTTACTGAATTGTGACAAAGTACAACATAGAATTGTGCAATTAGATGTTTTACAAATGTGTTGTTGGAAGTGAAGACACCCACCTATTATTACTACAGAGTGTAGCTGTTGTTATACTCAGGCTACCAACAAGCAGGCAGCGTCATAACATACTCATGGATTTGTCCTTGTAAATTATTTTTCATTTCAATTCATAACATAAAATTAAAGTAAAGTAAAATAAATTTCTTGTTAAAAAAAATAAGTAAAATAAATATTTTATACACCTTAAGCCCTGTACACACGATCAGACTTTTATCCGACCAAATTCACATTGGAATTCCGGCAGAAGTCCATCGGTGGAAAAGAGAACATGTTCTCTATGTAAACTCCAACGGAATTCCTTGGTGTATCCGATGGAAAAACTCAGATGGGCATACACACGGTCGGAATTTCCAATGGAAAAAGTCAGTGGGCCAGATTCATAAAGAGTTACGACGGCGTATCAGTAGATACGCCAACGTAACTCAGAATCTGCGCCGTCGTATCTTTAAGCGTATGCTTAAAGATACGCTTAAATGTACGCTTAAATGTTGCTAAGATACGACCGGCCTAAGTCTCCTACTGCCTATTTACGCTGGCCGCTAGGGGCGTGTACGCTGATTTATGCCTAGAATATGTAAATCGAGATACACCTATTCACGAACGTACCCCCGGCCGTCGCAGTAAAGATACACCGTTTACGTAAGGCGTTTTCAGGCGTAAAGATAAACCAACAAAAAGATGGCACAGTCAATGTTAAGTATGGACGTCGGGATCGCATCAAATTTTCCACGTATTACGTCGTTTGCTTAACTCGTCCGTGAATGGGGCTGGCCGTTCACGTCGAAACCAATGAGTCTTACCCCCCGCCGTCGCAGTAAAGATACACCGTTTATATAAGGCGTTTTCAGGCGTAAAGATAAACCAACAAAAAGATGGCACAGTCAATGTTAAGTATGGACGTCGGGACCGCGTCAAATTTTTCACATTTTACATTGTTTGCGTAACTCGTCCGTGAATGGGGCTGGCCGTTCACGTCAAAAAAAATGAGTCTTAGCGGCGTAATTTGGAGCATGCGCACCCGGATACGTCCACAGACGGCGCATGCGCCGCTAGTAAAAAAAACTTCATTTACGTGGGGTCACACTTAATTTAAATAAAACACGCCCACATCAAACACATTTGAATTAGGCGGGCTTACGCCGGCCCATTTACGCTACGCCGCCGTAACTTAGGGAGCAATTGCTTTGTGAATACAGCACTTGCCTCTCTAATTTACGGCGGCGTAGCGTATCTGAGATACGCTACGCCCGCACAAATATACGCCGCCATGCGTAAATCTACCCAAGTAGGTCTATTTCCATCGGAAATTCTGATCGTGTGTACGAGGCATAACAGAACGGTATAGAACATCATTTTATAACCTTGAGCACATTTGAATTTTTTTTTAAATAAGGGATAAAAAAGTGAACACTATAATCCACGTTTTCAGACAAACAAGTTCTGAAAACGTATTATAGGCACATCATAAGCATCTAAAGTGTCTCATGAGCTATTGACTGACGAGCATTGTTTTACTTCTCCATACCTTATACAGTCGACGTTCTCCAGCTCTTCATCTGTCATTCTGTCTCTCATGTATAGAAAGTTACTGGTTGTGTGTATCTGCCTTCCATGTTTGGAACTAACTTCTTGCAGTACACCTCCCAGTGTTGGCTGGCAACCTGTGTATGTATAAATAATACAATAATATTGGATCAGTGGCTATGCAGGTTCTCTTTTACTATGGTGCATATGACCGAGGCGTAAAATGAACAAAACTATCTACCTCAATACGGGACACTTTCACCCCCTTCCTGCCCAGGACAATTTTCAGCGTTGTCGCACCTTGAATGACAATTGCGCGGTAATGTGAAACAATATTTTTATTAAAAATAATTGAGACAGATAAGAGCTTTCTTTTGATGGTATTTAATCACCACTGGGTGTTTTATTCCTTGGTAAACAAATGCAAATAGACCAAAAATAAGAATTTTTTATTTTATTTTCTGTTATAATATTTTGTAAATAAGTAATTTTTCTCCTTCACTGATGAGGCTGCAGTGATAGGCTGCACTGATGGACACTGATAGCTGGCACTGATGGGCACTGATAGGTGATACTGATGGGCAGCATTTATGGGCACTAAAAGGCAGCACTGATTGACATCACTGGTGGGAACTTTATTTTTAGCCTTTAAAACCTATTGCCCATGGGAATGAATTTTGCAGTGTATTTGTATATAGTCTAAAGCCTCGTACACACGATCAGATTTTCTGACGGGAATTGTGTGATGACAGCCTGTTTGTACGCTCCATCGGACAGTTGTTGTCAGATTTTCCGCAGACTGTTGGATGGCAGGCTTTAAAATTTTCCGGACAATGGTTTGTTGGCAGATTTTCCGATCATGTGTACACAAGTCCGTCAGACAAAAGTCCAAAGTACAAACACGCATGCTTGGAAGCAATGCTCACCAAACACAACGGCCAGATCCTCAAAGAACTGCCTTTCTTTAGGCAGGCGTAGCGTATCTTAGAAACACTACACTGCCCTAAGTTTGAGCGGCGGGTTCCTGATCCACAAAGAATTTGCGCTGTAACTTACGGCGGCGTAGTGTAATTGTGGCAGCGTAATGCCGCGCAATTCAAATTTCAAAGATGTGGGCGTGATTTATGGTAAATCGTGACCCCACGTAATTGACGTTTTTTTTGAACGTCGCATGCGCCTTCCGTGGAGGTATCCCAGTGCGCATGCGCGAAATCACGTCGCAAATAGTCAATGCTTTCGACGTGAACGTAACTTACGCAAAGCCCTATTCGAGAACGTTTTACGCAAACGACAGAAAATTTTACGCTGTCCCGACGACCATACTTAACATTGCGTACGCCTCTATAGAGCAGGGGTACCTTTACGACAGACATACGGTTACGCAAACTACGTAAAAAAAATGCGCCGGGCATACGTACGTTCGTGGAACCTGCGTATCTAGCTCATTTGCATATTTTACGCAGAAAATCTACGGAAGCGCCCCTAGCGGCCAGCGTAAATATGCAACTAAGATACGACGGCGTAATAGACTTACGTCAGATACGCCGGCGCAGATTTGAAATTACAACGGCGTATCTGGAGATACGCCGCCGTAAAGTTTTGTGGATCTGGCCCAGTATTAGCAGAAGGTGCCCAAAGGGTGGCACTAAAGAGCTGAAAAAAACACACAGTACGTCTAGTACATCACTATGTACTAAAAAGAAAAATAGTTTTAAATTTTTTTGTGGGGGATATTTATTATGGAAAAAAAGGACAGTGCCATATCGCAAAAAATGGCCTGGTCATTAAGGGGGCAAATCCTCTAGTCATTAAGTGGTTAATAAATGTTTATACACCCACTACACTAAAGCCTGGTACACACCAGTGGGTTGAATGAAAACAAACTGTCTACTCTGGTCTGATGTTAGTGCAGTGATCTCCCGCACTAAGCTGTTGTGTTCTGACAGGGGGACGGCCCCCCTGCCAGAACACTTCGATCTGAAGCCAGTCAGCTGCTGGGTTTCCAGACCAATGGCCGGCTTCTGTCAAACCAGCTGCCATACACACGGGCCGAATGTCGGACGGTTTTTATTGAACCTGACGATGTTGCCTGGCATTCGGCCTCGGTGTACAGGGCTTTAGTCTACACACTTTGCTTTTTTTGTCTTTTGCCCCTTATGCCGTGTACACATGATCGGAACCTCTGACGAGAAAAGTTCGATGTAAGCTTTTGGTCAGAAATTCAGACTGTGTGTAGGTTCATTCAGACTTTTTCTGTTGGAATTTGACAGTAAAAATTTGAGAGCTGGTTCTCAATTTTTCCGACAAGAAAAGTTCTTGTTGGAAATTCCGATCGTCTGCATGCAATTCCGACATGAAAAAAAAAATGCATGCTCGGAATCAATTCGACGCATGCTCGGAATCATTGAACTTAATTTTTCTCGGCTCGTTGTAGTGTTGTACATCACCGCGTTCTTGACGGTCGTAATTTTGTGTGTATGCAACACAAGTTTGAGCCAACATTCTGTCTAAAAAAAAAATCAAGTTTTTCTTGTCGGAATTTCTGATCGTGTGTACGCGGCCTTAGAGATCTCTTCAGTCTATCAGAAGTGCTGCATTAAGAGTGCTGGATTGTATTCCTCAGCGGTTCCTGAAGCCATAGGATTTATCCTGAGGATTTGGACCATGCTGTACTTTCCATCAAAGTTGTTTGTGCCCGCCTAGGCTGCACCCATCGCAACATTTTTTTTTATCATAGTAGCACTAACACAACTATCTCTCTCTGATATCAGCTTTCCCTTACTATTCACTAACTCAATTACACACCAGTGAACTAGCTCAGGGCTCAAAATTTCAAGTCCTGAGCTACTAGCCAGGCCTCAAGAATTACTCGCCACGAGTTGCCCCACCCGATTGCGCCCAATTGCACCCGTAAACACGCCCTCGTAGATTATCTCATGGAATGACACTGTTAAATGTTTTATGCAGAATCAAGTTACAAAATTAAATATTACCAACAACAACTATAACAAATTGGGGCAGGGCACTGGGGGCAGACCAGAGGGACAGGGCACTGGGGGGCAGACCAGAGGGACAGGACACTGGGGGCAGACCAGAGGGACAGGACACTGGGGGCAGACCAGAGGGACAGGACACTGGGGGCAGACCAGAGGGACAGGACACTGGGGGCAGACCAGAGGGACAGGACACTGGGTGCAGACCAGAGGGACAGGGCACCAGAACTGGGTCTCTTTCCCATTCTCTTGCTGTCTCCTCTGCAACTCCCATCCATCCTCTCTCTTTCCTATTCATCTCATCATCAGGAGCCTGTGTGTGCGGCGCCACGCTTCCATGTCCTCACTTCTTCCTTTTATTCAGGCTGGCAGTGAGGAGAGGAGCTGCAGCACAGCGGGAGGGAGTACAATCCAGCGCTGAGATCCACACAACTGCACAGCCATTGACACCATAGCACAGCGCACACTGACACCGCACACCACTCATTGAGACCAGTCTGTTCACAGTGCTCATGCTGAACTGTTGGACACTTAGAGCACAAGGAGAAGAAAACTGCACAAACTGGAAGGCTGCCACTCTCATGTCAGGGCAACTTTCAGTGAGCGCTGCACCAGAGTGGTAATTTTCGCAGTCCTCCACCTCACTCATTACTTTCTGTTCTCCAGCTACATTGGTCGGGGGGAGGGGGGCAGGCTCAGAGAGGTCATACTGTTAGGTCCCATGGCTTAATGAGAATTGTAAGAAGAGCACCTGTGCGCGGCTCACCAGACCACTTTTCCTGAGCATGCACCTTTCCTCTTCGGCCGCCAATCTCATCGGGACTCTAAGTGTAGGCACAGATTGGAGGGAGATTGGTCATGCAGCCCTGTCATCACTCGCCCCAAGCTTAAATCCACTCGCCAAATGCTAGTAGGCGAGTGGAAATTTTGAGGGCTGAACTAGCTGATGGGATAGCTTTTTTTACATAGGGAGGGGGCAAGCACATTTTCGAAGCTTATTATTGGCCATAGTTTGCAACCTTGTTCACAGTTCATGCAATGAACTCTGGGAGGCTTCATTTTTGAATGAACCCATTAGTCCACCGTTTGAGCCAACTGTGGATGTCCAAAGTTTGAGGCAAAACGAATCCAGCGGTGAACCCCAAACCTTTTCATGAATCTAGTAGTTGACACAGCCCACCAGGCTCTGCTTACAGCTAAAATATCAGTCTTGGTGAATTGTACAATTTTACCAGTAGATTCACAAATTCATTCAGAACCTCTTCCTCACCTTGTATTTGAAGATCTTGTTTCCAGTTTACAACTCGGGGATCTTCCAGCATTTGGCGAAGATTCTGAAGGTCTTTACTGAACAGAAAGTAGGTATTGGTATACTGATCTGAGGGGTCCTTCATGTCCTGTACAGGGAAAAACAGAATATTAATTGAAAATTCGATCAGATATAAAGGACAGACTGTAATGATTAATGTTCCTTTTTAAAGCAATATATAGATGGTATATGTGGCCAAACATTTGAAACTTTATACATGTAGCAGTAGCAAACCCCCGATATAGCTGCTTTTGTTTGTTCAGTCCGTTACTCTGCCTTTCAACCCCAATGAACTGTCCCAGCCCCTCTGGCACACCCAGCAATGTGATTAATGGAATAACTCAACACAGTTCTGTTTGTAGTTTACTTAACTGCTTGCGGACCGCCGCATGTACGTTGGTGCCTTGAGGGGGTTCGGTTACCTGGCCGAGCGATCCGTGCAGAGGGGGCGGCGGTTCGTTTTTGTCCGCCCCTCCGGATCGCTCTCAGCCAATGCGCGCGCTCCCCTGCGTGTCATTTCCTCCACCTGTGTAAACAGAGGAAGGAGGAAGTGATGTGATCTCTCCCCTCAGCGTTTTTTTCAACCACCGCTGAGGAGAGATCACATCGCACAGTGAGTCTGCACAACACTACACTGACACACACTACACATAGGCACATTTAACCCCCCGGTCGCCCCCCCCCCCCACCCCCTGTCACAGTGTCACTGAATGCAGTGATTATATGTATGATCACTGCAGTTAGTGTCAGTGTGACAGTCAGTGTTAGGTTCAGGATAGCCCCCTCCCCCCCCTAATAAAGTTTAAACCCCTTGATCACCGCCCTAGTTAACCCTTTCACTCCCTATTACCAGCGTCACTAAGCGATAATTTTTCTGATCGCTGTATTAGTGTCGCTGTTCCCGCTAGGTAGCTATTTTTTTTTATTGTGTTTTTTTTTTTTACTAAAGACATGTGGCTAAATAAATTTTGGCCTAAATGTTTTACTAAAATTTAGTTTATTTGATTTTTCTTATAACAAAAAGTAAAAAATATTGTTGTTTTTTTCGAAAATGTCGCTCTATTTTTGTATATAGTGCAAAAACTAAAAATCGCAGAGGCGATCAAATACCACCAAAAGAGCTCTATTTGTGGGAAGAAAAGGATGCAAATTTTGTTTGGAAGCCACGTCGCACGACCGCGCAATTGTCAGTTAAAGCGACGCAGTGCCGAATCGCAAAAAGGGGCCAGGTCATTTACCTGCATTTTGGTCCGAGTCTTAAGTGGTTAAAGAAAAGTAAAGTTAAAGCGGAGCTCCACCCTAAAGTAAACTTCCGCTGATCGGAACCCTCCCCCCCTCCGGTGTCACATTTGATACCTTTCAGGGGGGAGGTGGTGCAGATACTGGTCTAAAGACAGGTATTTGCACCCACTTCCGGCCACACAGTCTCGGGTAAAAGACGGGTATTTCTTCACATCCCGTCCGTCCCCCGTTGTGTGCTGGGAACACTCGGCTCCCAGCACACAGCGGGAGCCAATCGGCGGGCGCAGCGCGACTCGCGCATGTCCCGTAGGGAACCGGACAGTGAAGCCGGAGCGATTTACTTCCTGGTTCCCTCACCGTGGATGGAGGGGGGAGCAGCAGAGAGACGAGTGATCGCTCGCTTGTCCTCTGCTGCGGACGCCGCTGGACTCCAGGACAGGTAAGTGTCCTAATATTAAAAGTCAGCAGCTGCAGTATTTGTAGCTGCTGGCTTTTAATATATTTTTTCAGGGGGACATCTGCTTTAAGGTTAACATTAGTCAGTCAGGACCTGTGTAAGTACCCAGGACTTGGCTGAAACAGTTTAAAGAAAACAGTCAGGAACACTATGCAAACAACGAAAGCAATAGCTAACAATATGTACAGATTAAATTAACTTCCCAATAACTTTTGTTGTGTGCAGGATGCTGTGGCTAAAGGGGAACTCTAGGCTGGCCTACGATACCTCTAGTACACACCCAGTGAAATGATCTCAATATCCTTGGTGTGTCCCCTTTAGGAGCAACCGCGGTAATGTCCTGGAGCTTTGCTTTTTATTGCTTTTTATTATTTTCACTGGCAATGTAGGAGCTCTGTGGACAATATTTGGATGTGGTATTCTATGAAAAGCATTAAAGATTCCTGGGCAAAGCCCCCTCACCAAATCCTGTACACAGTCAGCGGTCCTCCCCTGAGCGATTGATCGATCTTAGATGCAGGTGTGTCACAGTGGCATTCAGTCCTTGAGCTGTTGTAGGGTGTCGTTCTTTAGGATGGACAGTCTGTTCCTCTGGGCTGGAGCTGCATGAACAATCTGTTCCTCTGGGCTGGAGTTTCAGGCTGTGTGCCCCTTGGTAGGCCGCGATTCCACACACAGAGTGCAGGAGATGCTCTCCTGATGGGGTGCAGGCACAAAGAGACTCTGGCCTAGTTCATCTGTCTTTTTCTCTCCTCCCCCACAGTTCTTTGCTGCTGCCTGATGATTGGTTCAGGCTGTTCCAATAGTGAGTTTACGGACAACTTCCAATAGGGAGTTTACAAACAAGCAGTTCTGAGTGTCCGTGTGAAGAGAGAAAGGGGGGTGAAAAAGCCAACACTGCTGCAGCAGACAGTTCTCTCATCATAGATTAGATCAGTCTGGAGAAGTACCTGCTACACACTCCCCCACCAAAGAACCTTTGGTCCCCAGAGGAAATAAAAGGTCTGTAACCTGTTACATGCTTTTTATATACAAGCGAAGAAAACACACAGTTTGCACTTGCATAAAACCCTGGCAAAAGAACCTCCCACCAATCAGCATGGGAAGGGAGGTTGTCCTGCCTACAGGCCACCTTAACTGGAATGGCCCAGCTAGATGTGCCAGGAGGGAGTTGAGGCTGTCCTCCACTAAATGTGTGGTGGAAGGATCAGGCGTCGCAAGAGTCCTTTTTGAGGTGAACACAGCTTTCTCAGAGCTTTCACCCAACATGTAATTCTCGTGGGTGAATAGCCTTTTGCTCTCTCTGTCCTCTTGGCTCTGGTGTTACAGGTATGCTGGACTTTGTTTCGTCCACAACTTCTTCTTCTCCCTGTATATCAGCCTCAATTCCCTCTTCTGTGAATGATTGGACATCTTCGGGGTCTGCTGTCGGTAGGGAAACTTGAGTGTCTTTCAACTCCTCAGAAGGCGGACTTTGGGGCACAAACTCAGGAGCATCTGTTCTGAGAGTCCCAGCGTCTGTCACTTTAGCCAGAGACGAAGGGAAGGTGGCAAACCCTGGCAGTTGAGATGGCCACAACCAGTCTATCCCATCTCTTCAGCTTCACTGTCCTTATCTTCTACAGCGAGGGGTGCTAGATCTTAATCTAGTGACCGGTCAGGATCTCTGAGAGGTCGTGGGCGTGGATCTGGCGGCGGTGACAAACAAACTGCTTCTGATAGGGGCAGTTGATGGTTGCGATTCCAAGTCTTCAGCGGGCCTGTGCTCCCCTCTGGTTGGATTTGGTACACTGGGAGTCCTGGCAGTTGTTTGCAAATGACATAAGGCTGTGACTTCCAGCGGTCAGCCAACTTGTGTTTTTTAGGGACACCCAGAGTCCTTAGCAGCATCCTGTCACCTAGTTGTAAATCCTGCACTCAGACTCTGAGATCAAAGTTCCTTTTCCATTTCTTAGTTCTTGGGCCTTGTCAGAGTCGGTCTTCAGATATTTTTGCAGGCGGTCTACATACCTTCTGTGGGAGGTCGTTGAAGTATGATCTAAGGCAGGGCTCAAAAGTTCAAGTCCTGAGCTACTAGCCAGGCCTCGAGAGTTACTCGCCACCAGTTGCCCCACCTAATTTATACACTGCCCTGCGCTTAATTGCACCTGTAAACACATCCTCGTAGATTATCTTGTGGAATGACAATGTTTTATGCAGAATCAAGTTACAAAATTAAATATTACCAACAACAACTTTAACAAAATGGGACAGGACACTGGGGGCAGACCAGAGGGACAGGGCACTGGGGGCAGACCAGAGGGACATGGCACTAGAACTGGGTCTCTTCCCCATTCTCTTGCTGTCTCCTCTGCAACCCCCATCCATCCTCTCTCTCTCTCCCATTCATCTCATCAGGAGCCTGTGTGTGCGGCTCCACGCTTGCATGTCCCCACTTCTCCCTTTTATTCAGGCTGGCAGAGAGGTGAAGGGAATGTCTTCTTTATTTGACTCAGCTTGACTGGAGGAGCTAGGACTCTCCTCTGGAACCTTCAGATGGATTACACAAAGCTCCGTCTTGTTAGCCAATTGCACACTGGCACCTTTAAAGTTTTCAGGGATTCCTTGTTTCCACTCTAGTGGTGCATAGGTGCGAGAAGTCCCATGGTCTGTTTTGACAACAATCACCCATGCCTTCCTGTCTGGGGATAGTGTCTTCAACCCTTGGCTAATTTGTTCCTCAGCCCAGGCCTCCCCTGGATGTTCGATCACCACGCTCAATTCTGAGCGGTCGCCTTCTTCCTCACACCACTGTATAGCAGCGGCAGGGACTAGCCTGGCTCTTATAGGCGAGTTGATTGCAGAGCAATGGAAATCCTGGATGACAAGCCCCCCGTGTTGCAAACCCCAGAGGGAGCTGCTTTTGTTTGTTCAGTCCATTACTTTACCCCAATGAACTGTCCCAGCCCCTCTGGCACATCTAGCAATGCGATTAATGGAATAACTCAATAGGAATGCACAACACAGTTCTGTTTGTAGTTTACTTGAAGAAGGTTAAAGTTAAGTTAACATTAATCAGCCAGGACCTGTAAGTAAGTATCCTGGACTTGGCTGAAACAGTTTAAAGAAAACAGTCAGGAACAATATGCAAACAATGAAAGCAATAGGTAACAATATGTACAGATTAAATAGACTCCCCAATAACTTTTGGTGTGTGCGCGATGCTGTGGCTAAAGGGGAACCCCAGGCCGGCATTTTATTATCTTGTCCGGCAATGAAGGAGCTCTGTGGATAATATTTAGATGTGGTATTCTATGAAAAGCATTAAAAGGTTCCTGGGCAAAGCCCCCTCACCAAATTCTGTACACAGTCAACGGTCCTCCCCTGAGTGATCGATCGATCTTAGATGCAGGTGTGTCGCAGTGGCATTCAGTCCTTTGGGCTAGAGCTGCATGAACAATCTGTTCCTCCGGCTGAAGTTTCAGGCTGTGTGCCCCTTGGTAGGCCGCGATTCCACACAAACAGAGTTCAGAAGATGCTCTTCTGATGGGGTGCAGGCACAAAGAGGCTCTGCCCTAGTTGGCTTTTTATCTCATCCCCCACAGTCCTTTGCTGCTGCCTGATGATTGTAAACTCCCTATTGGAAGAGCCTGAACCAGACAACTTCCAATAGGGAGTTTAAAAACAAGACAGTTCTCCCATCATAGATTAGATCAGTCTGGAGAAGTACCTGCTACGTGTACCTAATGTTAAGTGCAACACCAGTCAATTTATTTTAGTTTTGGAAAAAGCAGGATATTTCCTCTCAGTTCCTGTTCCAGTTTCAGGTACAGCGCCCAACCACAGTGTATCAAACCCTGTCTATTCAGGACATTGTATAGCCTCCTTGATTGCTGCACAGTTGGAAAGACTTATCCATGATGTACACTAGTGCTGCAACTACATATATTGCAAATGGAGGCAGTTTTTGCAGAGCAGCCTCATTCACTTAAATAGGTCACATTGCAGCAGGGGGTATCATTTCTGCTGCAGCTAATACTTGTACACCCAGCTGCCGCCTTTGCAGGTAAATGGGAAAGTTGTTGGGGGGCAGAAAAAGTACGGCTCAACCAAAGTGTTTTATATGCCCCAAGTTTGACTTGTGAGCAACCCCTTACAATGGCCAAATTTCCATAACATTATGGATATGTTTTTCCAACTGTCATTTTGCTGTATAATGAGACTGTTCTAGTGGTCAATAAACATAACTCATTAAACTACAGAATGTCAGTTGGTGAAGGTTAGGCTGGTCATACATGATACAATTTTCTGTGCAATTTTCTGTACAATTTTCTTTAGATTTACCTTCAACTATGTAGTACAAGGGCCTGCCTGATTGCATACAATTGAAAGTGTTGTTTAGTTTGACCTTATATTATATGGTTTTTGGTAAATCTAAAAGAAAATTGCACAGAAAATTGTATCATGTATGGCCAGCCTTAGCGAGAAAGTCAAGGAAAGTCAGCCACCAGTGAGACTAAATCAGAGTGGAGAATGAACAAAACTTTTTAATAAGACTAAGAGCAGGCAGGACTTTTAATAATGGAATATATATTGTAGATTCACTTGAAATATGCTGTTTTTTGATTTGACAAAAACCAAAGGCAATCAAAATATAACATCATGGTTTTACACTGAATTCCTTTTTCAATCTCCCATACTGGTGCCATTGTTTAAACCCACCTCCAATGAGGGACGACATATGACGGTGGAGACGTCTGGCCACTGGTCAACCAGCACCTCTAGTTTGAATGGGTTGCCAATGATCACGTGATGCAGAGCTCCACATGCCTAAATGATAAACATAATGAGGATAAAGTCAAACAACTAACATACTCAGGGGAGTTATACTTTAGCAGGATACCTCTGACCCACCTTCAGCGATTCTGGAAAGCTGTGGGTTAAAAGTCGTCTCAGAGTAGCAAGCTTCGATGAACAAGTCAGGACAAGCATTCTGTGAAAAGAGTACATTTAATTGATTTTCCTTTACATCCTGTCCCAAGTGATACCGTAAAAGAAATGGGCATTGCAGGTGTCACCAGGACAGAAGGGCACAAAAGGCAAGAACTTTTTTTTTATGTCATTGAAAACGATCGTGAGTGGGCTTCAGAGCATTTTTCGGGGTTCTAAAAAATGTCCATAAAAATATTTGAACGTGCTCTATATTTTAACGACATTTTTAACGTTGTCATTTTTCAGGTTGTAAAAAATGGTCGTGTGTGGGCTTTAACGACGTGAAAAATCCACGCATGCTCAGAAGCAAGTTATGAGACGGGAGTGCTCGTTCTGGTAAAACTACCGTTCATAATGGCGTAAGCACATTCATCACGCTGTAACAGACAGAAAAGCACAAATCATCTTTTACTAACACGAAATCAGCCCCAAGGGTGGCGTCATCCGAATGGAACTTCCCCTTTATAGTGCCGTCCTACGTGTTGTACGTCACCACGCTTTTCTAGAGCATTTTTTTTTCACGATCGTGTGTAGTCAAGGCCGTTTTAATAATCAAAAAAGGTTTTTTCTAGAGCCTGAAAAACAATTTTTTAGAACCTGAAAAATGATCGTGTGTACGCGGCATTAGAACTCTCCAAGTTCTATAAATGTAATTTTATTTTTGTATCCGTCCCTATTGGAGAGATTTCCCATCACTTCTAGTCAGTGTAAACCTCTACAGTGGGGACACACACAGCAATAAAAACCTGACAGAGAATCTAAGCCTTTTCTGCTCAATACAGAACTAAATAAAATATTTTGACTGGAGTTACAATTTAACTTGTTTGCTGACAGAGCTGTTTTTCTTTTTATGCCTGAAGATGAATTTAAACCCACAAACATTTATATCCTTTTTTTTTTTTAATTCAAATATTTTTTATTGTTTTTTTTTAGATATGTAACACAAATAGTACATCAACAATTTTGTTCGATAAACATTTATATACTTTTTGATATCCTGCAAAATAAAATGTTTGCAATGCCAATTTTTTTTATGTTACCTGATATTTGCGTAACAGTTTATCAAATGCAAACATTTTCAGTAAAAACCACACAAAAGTTCATTTTGGGTCACACAATTTTGGCAAAATATAAAAGATGAGGGTTAACCAAGTAGGTACCCAATATGTCAAAGTCATATGGGCTTTGGGAGCAGACTAAAAAGCAAAAAAATATATATACAGTATGTATGACATCAGATTATTTGTTATGCTTTGATACAGCCCATACATTTTATGGTAGTAGAAAATCTCCTGACAAAGCCAGATTAGGTTTTAGGCGAATAATATTGAGATGACTACTTCGGACTACCAACAATGAATATGTTCACAAATCTGCATCACTCTATGTACATTGTATAATTAATCGATATGCCTTTAGATATACAGTAAATATATATAAATATATATATATATTATATATATATATATTTTTTTTTTTTTACAAAACTACGTAGTTTTTATGAGATTTTTGAACATCAATAAAAATGTTGAATTTCATATTATGTTTTTGTTGATACTCTGCACCTCAAAAGTAAAAAATTTGACACATTCCTGTTTTGGCATTTAATTGGGATGTTTGTGCCCTTGGATTCCCCTCTATCTTTTGCCTATATCCTAAGAGCCGGTTCACACTGGGGCGACCTGGGATCCGACTTAAAGTCTCCCCAAGTCGCGTGGTTGAGAAAATCAATGTAAGTGAATGAGAGCCGTCTTAATACACACTACTGAAGTCGCTTCGACTTCAGAAAAGGTTCCTGTACTACTTCAATCAGACTTCTAGGCGATTTGTACCCATTGATCTCAATGGAAGTCACCTCAGAAGTCTGATCACTGTCTTAACTGAAGCAACTTTCCAGGAAGATAACATACATTTCTCAGGCAAACCCCTCCCTCTCCCAGAGCTGATTGTTGTTTGATTGGCCACTGGAAAGTCTCCTGTCCTAGAGACGACTTCAAGTAGTGTTGTAAATCGCCCCAGATCGCCCTGTGGTTCATGCTGAAGTCGTGTTGGAGTTGCCTCTGAAAGTCGTGTCGCCCCAGTGTGAACCGACTCTTACCCATTACCCAGTCAATGCCAAAAATGTAATTATTACTAGTGGACTACTGGGCCAATATGTGTATCATGCCTTAAATTTATCTTGGCCCACACACATCCATTGTGATGGAAGATGTCAAGGTAACATTCACATCTTACCTGCTGTAGTGTAGCTTCACACGATGTCCAACTGTATTGTTATCCTTCCTACCTCAAATGATGTTGGGCGTCACATGCACTAAGATCTTCAAGCAAGATTCTGGATAAAGTAACATCAAGTTATGATGAGCCTTAATATTAAACCAAAACTTCCAACCTTCAGCTTTTTTTGGTTCTATTCAAGCCTCGAGTTTTCTAAGGTAGTCTACCATATAACTTGCTAAAGTTATATCTTAGTATTTTTTGGCAGAACACTAGACTAGGAGACATGGAAGATTGTTTGAACAGGTTTTAAAGATTCCTTAAAATGTAACTGTACTTTAAAATCTAATGCCAGCCAGAAGCCATTTCCTGTCCCTGTTACACCTGTACAAAAAATGCAAGATGTGAATGTCACCAGAACAGGAAGCCCTGAATAGGAAAAAAAAACACTGCCTGTAGTTCTAACCCTTTCTCATTCTGCTATAAACATGTTTTTGTCCGTGTCCCAAGATATTTTTCATCACTTCCTGCCATGGCAGGAAGTGAGGGCCAAGCTCCCCCAGTAGAGACACAGAGGTCAATAAAAAATAAAAATAAATGAGCCGCTAACCCAACCTTACTCTATCCAAAGCAACAATTATGTCAGATTTGGGCATTGGGCAAGTGTTAGTCATAGATCTTTATATGTACAGGATTGTGTGCCATTACACTCTTTTTGAGCAACGAGTCCCCTTTGTGTAAGCGAAATACATTGTAAGGATTTTAAATATGCATCTTTGCAGATTCAAATATTTCGCTGCTCTGAGGAAGCAGCTGTTTCAAGAAGATTTAAAGACACAGCATACACATTTATTTCAAAGCATCAGTGGAAGAGGACCAGAACCAGTGTGGAATGCATTGGCCGGAAGTGACGAAAAAGGGGCGGAGTGCGTTTTGGAGCAAACACATTTTGGAGCTTTTTCGTCACTTACGCCCAAAGCGTTCCACGCTGGTTCTGGTCCTCTTCCGCTGACATCACTTCCAGGTCTTGCATTCCATGCTGATCCCGGCAGCGTGGCTGTCCCTTCTGGCATTTCCTACTGCTGCGGCTCCCATCTGCTGGTCACTTCTGGCTAATGTGTTCTACGCTGGTTCTGGCTCTCTTCTGCTGACATCACTTCCAGGTCTTGCATTCTGGTCCAGCAACGTAGCTGTCCCATCTGGCTTTTCCTACTGCTGCAGCTCCCCTCTGCTGGTCAGCTGGAATCTCCTGCTGCATACTGGACCACCTCCAGGACCACCCCACTGGGACCACCCTGACGCTGGACTATTATTCCACCATACCTACCATGATGAGCCTTGTTTTTATTTTACTTCTAGTAAGTGTATTTGAACTCCTTTGGGGTATTAAAGTCTTTCATTGCTGCACTTAGAGGTGCCTTTTTGTTTGTTTTGTCCTTACCAGAGATTGCTTCCCTCTTGAAGTATTGCCCAAGTGCCTATATTTTATGTTCAATTTCTAAGGACTAAGTATCCCATAGTACCTTGCTGCCTGAAAGCAGCGATCACGTGATGTGTTTCCTGTACTGGTTGTGCCTCCTGCAGTTCAGACAGCAGTCTCAATGAAATGTGTGACTCAGTGGTGTATATTTACAAGGCATAGTAAAAATTTGTCACAAATCTCAAGAAATATTAAGTTTTTGTTGTAATGCAATTCTGCTGGCATTTTTAACTCCTTGTTTTTGGGCATTTAGGTGAGTTTTACATGCGTTTTTATTTGCTGTGAATATCTGCTGTTAACCAATGAAGATGCTCTTCCTGTAGGTAATTGAAACATGGATGATTTTGCACCCCTGTTTACAGCTGCCACAAAGTGTTGCAGTCTTCGCTGCAGCTGAGCACATAGGGGGTATCCAGGGAAGGTGTTTATAACCATGGGATGACAAGATGACATGTGCAAGTTGAAATGCATGAAAAAATTTCTAGAAATGCTGAAAAATGGAGTTACTTACCGGTAACGTCCTTTCCAGTAGTCTTTCAGGACAGCCACAATAGAGAGAGATAGGCTCCTCCTCTTCCTTTAGGAAACACTGCACAGCCTTTAAGAACTCTCCTCCCCCTGCCAGACCTCAGTTTTTATACGAGCACCTCCGGTCAGCTGGGGAGACACAAGAACATGTTAGTAATCAATCATTAAACATCAACATCATACTATGTTCCTGTAGTAAACAAACCTTCCATACTTCGGGTGGGTAACCAGGGCTTTCCTGAAAGACTACTGGAAAGGACGTTACCGGTAAGTAACTCCATTTTTCCCTTTCCGTCTTTCAGGACAGCCACAATAGAGAGGATAATCGAGTACTCACCAACTAGGGCGGGACTATGGCTTGCAGGACCTTTCGCCCAAAGGCCTGGTCGCCTGCCGACACCAAGTCTACTCTATAATGTTTGACGAAGGTGGTGTAGCTGGACCAAGTTGCTGCCTTGCATATTTGTTCTGGCGTGGCTCCAGCGGTTTCAGCCTGGGAAGCAGCCACTGCCCGAGTAGAGTGTGCCTTAATTCCTGTAGGGACCGCTTTACCAGACAAGGCATATGCCTGTTCAATAGCTAGCCTAAGCCATCTCGCGATTGTGCGCCGAGACGCTCTCTGTCCTTTTCTAACTCCAGAAAATAAAACAAAAAGAGAGTCTGACTTCCTAAAACCTTTGGTCAGCTCTAAATAGTGTAGGATGCATCTCCTGACGTCCAACTTACTAAACCTAATTTCCCTTTCGCCTGAGGGATTAGGACAAAAAGAGGGTAGCACCACCTCCTGACTCCTATGGAATCTAGAAGATACTTTGGGTAAAAAGGCCGGATCAGTCTTGAAAACAACTCTATCCGGAAAAACAATACAAAAAGGGGGTCTGACGGACAAGGCTTCTATCTCGCTGACCCTTCTAGCAGTAGTCACTGCAACCAAAAAGACTGTCTTTAAAGTCAACTCCCTCAACAGACATCTGTCCAGGGGTTCAAAGGGAGACCCTGTTAGGGCCTGAAGAACTAAGGATAAATCCCACCTGGGGAAGGGGGGCCCCTGGGCCGGTCTCTGTCTAGATAATGCTCTGAAGAACCGGATTACCCAGGAGTTACTGGCCAGTGGACTCTCTAGATATACACTAAGGGCAGAAACTTGACCCTTAAGGGTACTGACTGAAAGACCCTTATCTGCCCCACACTGTAGGAACTCCAATACTGAAGAGGGGTTCTGCACTGAACAGGAATATTCTAGGCACCACGCATTAAAGCGAAGCCAGACCTTCCTATAAATAGAGCGGGTTTCCTTCTTCCTGCTACTAAGTAGGGTGGCAGTTAACCTTTCAGAAAACCCTTTAGACCTTAGCCGCTAGGCTCCACCTGTGTGGGTATGGGCAAAGGACTGGACCCTGCGAGAGAAGATCCCTTGTGGATGGGAGGAAGAAGGGAGGTTCTATGGTCAGTTGTTTGAGGACCGAGAACCAAGCCCTTTTCGGCCAGTGAGGTGCCACTAGAATCATAGAGGTGTTCTCCAGTTGGAACTTTCTTAGAACTGCCGGAAGAAGCACTGGAGGTGGGAAGGCATAACAAATCCCGAACCCCCAGCTCTGGGACAGGGCATCTACCCCCCTTGCTCCCTCTCCTTTGTTCCGGGAGAAAAAACAAGGGGTTTTCGCGTTTTCTTTTGACGCAAACAGGTCTACCTCCGGAGAACCCCACCTCCTGACTAGGAGATGAAAAACTTCCTGACTGAGAGCCCACTCGCTCTCTCTCAGCTGACTTCGGCTGAGGAAATCTGCCGTCTTGTTTTCTATCCCTCTTAGGAAGATCGCCGATAATGACAGGGTGTTTGCTTCGGCCCAGTGAAGAATCCCTGATGTAATGGCCGACAGGACTACACTTCTTGTGCCGCCCTGCTTGTTCAGATAGGCCACAGCCGAAGCATTGTCCGACCGCACCTGGACGTGGTGACCCTGAAGCTCTTCCTGGAAGAACCTGAGGGCTAGACCAACCGCCATCAGTTCTTTCCAATTGGAGGACTTCCCCAACTCGGCATCTTTCCACACGCCCTGCGCTGGAAGAGACCCTAAGTGAGCCCCCCAACCTCTGCTGCTTGCGTCCGTGGTTACCACCTGAGGAACCGGAATATGCCAAAGCCGACCCTGCGATAAATTGGAACTCTTCCTCCACCACCAGAGGGACCTCTTTACCGGGGTTGGGACCTGCACTAGGGTATCTAGCCGCTCCAGATCCTGATCCCAGATTTTCAGGAGGAAGGCTTGTAGGGGCCGAAAGTGAAGGCCTGCCCATTGGACAGCCGGAAGGGTGGACGTAAGCAGGCCCAGGGTCGACATCAGAGACCTGATCGACACTTGCCGACTGCCCTGTAGGGTGGCCGCCGCCCTGTCTAATTTCAGGGCCTTCTCCCTGGGGAGAAAGACCCTTAGGAGGGTGGAGTCCAAAAGGTACCCTAAATAAGAAATTTGTTGAGATGGTGACAGGCTGGATTTTTCTAAGTTTAACAGCCACCCTAGACCCGATAGAGTCCTCTTGGTTAATTCCAGATCTCTGGATAGTTGTTCTGGAGAAGCCGCAAAAAGGAGCAGGTCGTCCAGGTAGGCTATGATGCCCACTCCCTGAAGACGCAGAAATGCTATGGGTTCTGCCAGGACCTTGGTAAACACGCGGGGTGAGGAGGATAGACCGAATGGCAAAGCCTGGAACTGAAGATGCATCACCTCCCCTCCTAGGTCTATCGCTAGGCGTAGATACCTCTGAGACCCCTCTGCGATGGGTACGTGCAGGTACGCGTCCCTGAGGTCCAGGGAGACCATAAAACAATTCTGTGGAAGGAGGGCCCTGACCGTAAAGATTGATTCCATACGGAACTTTTTGTATGCGATGGACCTGTTTAGGGGTTTCAAGTTTAGGATTAACCTGTACTTCCCTGAGGGTTTCCTCACCACAAAAATGTGTGAGTAAAATCCTTTCCCTTCCTCTGTTGCTGGAACCCTGAGGACCACGTCCTGGTTCTTTAGCTCCCTTAAGGCTCCAATCAGGGCCTCTGATTTTTCCCTGTCTCTGGGAAGTTGAGTGACCAGATATCTTTGGGGGGGAGGAGAAGAGAACTCTAGGAAGTACCCCCTCCTTACTATCGCCAGGACATACATGTTGGGGGAAATTGACTCCCACTGTGGAAGGAAGGCCCCCAACCTTCCCCCCACCCTGACCTGGGAGTCATTGTTTTTTAGCGGGCTGTTCAGGAGGGAGAAAAATCGCTCCTCTGCCCCTTCCCCTAGGTGTCCAGATTCTCTTCTGAACTTCCGGCTTTGGGACCCCCGAGAGCCTTTGGGGACGAAACCCCCTCCCCTTTACTGGAGCTTTACGTCTCTGGGGAAAAGACTTCTTCCTGTCAGCTGTACGATCCAAAACTGACTCAAGACCCGGGCCAAACAGGAGATCCCCTGTAAGAGGTATCCCGCACAGCTTGGATTTGGAAGCTAGGTCCCCTGGCCAAGTTTTAAGCCAGAGGGCTCTCCTGGCAGAGTTGGCCAGAGCTGCTGACCTGGCTGACATGCGGACGGATTCAGCTGAAGCGTCCGCAATGTAAGCGATACCTCGTAACATTGTAGGAAAAGAGGATAAAATGGTCTCCTTATCCGTCCCAGCCTCAATGTGCTCCTGAATTTTAGAGAGCCAATGTTCTAAATTACGGGCCACCACTGTGACAGCCAATTCTGGCTTAAGGTTCCCCATAACTGAGTCCCACGTTTTTTTCAAGAGGGAATCCATTCTTTTGTCCATTGCATCTGGAAGCGTTCCCATATCCTCGAAAGCCAAGACAGTATTTCTGGATACTTGGGAGAATGCCGCATCCAATTTAGGAACCTTGTTCCAAATGGATGCAGGATCCTCAGAAAATGGGAACCTCCTTTTAAGGGACTGGGAAAAAAAGGGCTTCCTTTCAGGGTCCTGCCACTCCTTTTTGATAGTATCAGTTAGAAGGTCATGTACAGGAAAAACCCTTCTCTTCTGTTCCCCTAGACCTTTGTACATTTGGTCATGAAGGCTAAGAGGTTTACTTTCGGCCTGAATGCCCAGAGTCGTGTAAATGGCCCCTAACAAGTCCTCAACCTCATCAAGGGACAATTTATATCTTGAGGGTTTCCTGGAATCCCCGTCCTGGTCCTCATCATCTGACTCTGCCTGAGAACCCGAGGCCACACTCTCCCCAGAGGGTACTGCCTGGGAAGGGCCTGCAAGATCAACTGTCGTTGCTGTATAATCAGGTGTGACAGGAGCAAGACCCTGTTCAACTGATTGGGTTGTAACCTGTGTGGGGACAGTGGGAGGTTGCAGCCTTTCAAACAAAGATTTGAAGGAAGCGAAAGTGGAGGAAAGCTCCTTAACAGAGGCTGCTAGGCTACCTTCCTGCTCTTCATCCCTTTCCCTGACCAAAGAGTGAATGCATTCCCTACACAACACTTTGGACCAAGACTCAGGAAGAGTGTCCCTACAGGAGGCACATTTCTTTTTTGAACCGTGAGTCTTCCCTGTCTTTTCCAGGCTCTTCTGAAAGACATAGGAACAAGGGGCCCCACATATTAACATCCAAAGAAAGAAAAACATTTTTTTTTTTTTTTAAAAACACAAAAAAACATATGGGTTACAACCCTGGGGAAACTCTAAAAACAGACCCTCCTGCTAGGTTCCCCTATGGTCCCCCCCCCCCCAACCACCAAGGGGGAATTAGTGGGGGGGAAAGACCAGGCCTAAGGTTTAGGGACCCCTCCCCAGGGAACTCTTACCTTAGGCTGGCTGGAGGAAGCGTCCTTGGTCGTGCCCCCTTCCGGAGAAGTCGCCGACATCCTGGGGTGGTTGCGCTGTGTCGCCTTGCCCCAGCAAGCTTCAGACTCCTCCAGCAAACACGCTGGGCCTCTATCAGCGCCGCGACCCGGAACCGGAAGTCGCGGATCAAAGGGGAGGCTTCCGACGCGCCGTTGATGACGTCACCTGCCATTCGGCCCGCGATTTTGGAAAAAAAGTATGCGGCCTGTAAAAAAACAGGGCGTCCTGGAGGCCTCCCCCGCCATGGTCCTGTGGACACGATAGGGGTCCCCCCTCAAGCCATCTGCCGCGCTCGACCAGGATTGGGGTGCGTCTGGCGGTGAGTACCACCAAAAAAGATCTTTTCCTTAGGAGGCCCCTGCTCCCCTGGTAGGAGAAAAAACAGCCACAGTCCCCTGACTGCACCAGCCTAGGTTCCTCTGCAGTGTCTCCCCACCAGAGGAAACACTAAGAACTGAGGTCTGGCAGGGGGAGGAGAGTTCTTAAAGGCTGTGCAGTGTTTCCTAAAGGAAGAGGAGGAGCCTATCTCTCTCTATTGTGGCTGTCCTGAAAGACGGAAAGGGAAAATTTGCATTTTATTGTATTTTCATAGATTTCAATGGGCCAGAAAACAAAGATAATTGCATGTAAGTTTGGACATTCCTGATTTTATACGATGCAGCACACAGATGTGAACTCCCTAGTTGGACTCAATGGGGGAGATTTACTAAAACTGGTGCACAGAGAATCTGCTGAAGCTGCCCTATAATTGAACAGTGCCTAGGTCCATGTGACAGCAGAATGAAATTCCAACGCTCACTTTGCTCTTATCTATTATAAATTGGCCCCAAAGTCACATAGGGGCCTCTTTGCACAATTTGTTTGCCTGACCGCAGGCTACATACTGATATTTAACCATTTCCCGACTGGCTCCAGTACATATATGACAGCAGGATGCTCTCTGTATATGTACGGTGGCTCCTTTAAGAGCCATAGCAGGCACGCGCGTGTGTAAGAAGAAACAGATCGTCTGTTCCTACTAAGTAGGAACAATGACCTGGCTCCTCTTTTAGTCCCTCACATCCCCTCACAGTTAGAAACCCACCTAAAGAACACATTCAACCCCTTGATCAGTCCCTAGTGTTAACCCCTTTACTGCCAGTGACATTTACACAGTAATCAGTGCAGCACTGATCGCTGTGTAAATGTCAACGGTCCCAAAAATGTGTAAAAAGTGTCTGATCTGTCCGCCGCAATAGCGCAGTCCCGCTAAAAATCGCAGATCACCGCCATTACTAGTAAAAAGAAATGCTATAAATCTATTTCTTATTTTGTAGACGCTATAAATTTTGCGCAAACCAATCAATATAAGCTTATTGTTTTTTTTGTTTTTTTACCAAAAATATGTAGAAGAAAACATATTGGCCTCAACTGATGAAGACATTTTTTTTAAAACATTTTTGGAGGTATTTATTATAGCAAAAAGTAAAAATGATTGTTTTGTTTTTTCAAAATTGTTGCACTATTTTTGTTTATAGGGCAAAAAATAAAAAACGCAGAGGTGATAAAATACCACCAAACGAAAGTTCTATTTGTGAGAAAAAAAGGACGTCAATTTTGTTTGGGTAAATCGGCGCACGACCGCGCAAATGTCAGTTAAAGCAACACAGTGGCGTATGGCATGCTCTGGTCATTAAGGGGGTAAAACCTTCTGGGGCTGAAGTGGTTAATTTGTGTAAAGGATAAGGATTCAATTTTTTTTTCAGTTGTATTAAACCAGTCGCAACCTGTTGTTCACAAATATTCAAATATTGTTGAAATATATTCAAATATTGTTCAAAAAACTTTTTTTTTTTATGAATCTATTCTAATGGGGAAGGCTTGCTTAGAACCTTTCCAACAGTTTCCAAGACAGGAAGTGTCAGCAAATCCGCTAAATGGGAACACAAACAGCAATAAAAACCCGACAGAGATCTTTAAGCTGGGTATACACCATTATACACAATTTAGAACAAAATGCATACGAAAACTCTCAGAACATTTGATTGCCATTTGAAAGAATTTGTTTGCTTTTAACAATCGAATTTGAAATGAATTGTCTTTACCACAGAAACCACATGCACGGTTAGAAATTTGTACATTTGAAAAATGTTTCAATCATGTTCCTTTTTGCCTGCCTGTTCACAACCTTTTATTTTATAGTAAAGTTCTACTTGAACAGTAGCTTAAATCTTCCTAACAAAGACACAGACAGCAAGAAAATCATATCTGAAATACTGCAGCCAAAAGAGTAATGTTGATTGCAAGCTCCTAAAAGTAGATAGTGATATTCCTCTTTAATACTGGCCTAATCGCATGCTCCTAAGCAGCTGTTTATCTTATCCAAGTAACCAAGTTATAGTACTGAGCCATTAATGACTCGTCTGTGCGTAAGAAAGTCACCTGGCAAACATACTGCTTAATATACAGTACACAGTATTTGGGAAAATGCTATCTATCAGACAAAATTACTCCCCCCCCCCCTCTTTTAGACTTACCTAGAGTATGGCAGTTGTCAGCAGAGTCCCAAATCCCCTTTTGGTTTCTTGTTTTTTCACTGTTCTCTGACCTTCCCTCAACTTAGTGTCATGTACTTGTTCCTGGGCCAGGCGAGGACATCTGCCAAAACTTAGTCGTGTTGTAAGATTTTTGGCTCAGAAAGAAGAAAGGAGGAGGTCTTTTAGGGATCGCGGGTTAACCAAGGCCCAAGGTTCTGAATTTGTTTTATTAGTGATCCAGTTGCTGCTGGTGTGAGCTTTTAATCTTAATAAAAAAAATCCACACAAATATAAAATACAGGACTTAATTCACTAAGAATTAAATAGCACATGAGTATTGACTTTAAAATAACTCATGTAGTATTTATCTCAGAAGTAGGCAAGTCACCAAAAAATACTGCATGCTTTACATTTTTTATTTTTGTGGTATTTAATGTATATATATATATATATATATATATATATATATATATATATATATATATATATATATATATATATATATAGTATTTTTTTTTTCTTTTACTACAGACCAGATCTCCGTGGGAAATTAAACATTCAGCGGTGGATTTCCTACCACTGCTAAATGTTACACTTCAGCTCAGGGATGCTGGTTGTTAAACAGTAACATTTTGACAGCAAATTTCGATTTAGTTTTAGTCCTAGTCTTAGGACTGAGAGGGTAAGGATCTCGCGCCAAAATAAAGTAAAACAATTTATAAGTATAATATTAGTGCTGAGCTGCACCCCAAATTCAAAAGAGAATAGACAAAGAAAAAACAGAAGGGGGCGCTATGTGTGCAAACAATCAAAACATAAACCACAGAATAATTCAAACATCTATGGTTGCCATTAGCATTAATATGTAAATATGTGCAATCTAAAATAAAAGTCCATAAATAGTGCAGAAAAAAATGTCCATAAAATGTGCAGAGGATAAATTCCAAAAAAGTCCTTGTAAATTTCACTCAAACAAATAAGTGGGTACTGTGATCAAAAGTGAGGAATTCCACCTTCACCAGCTAAAACACCAAACGTGAGTGTAAAAGATGGCTCCTTACCGCAACCAATTGACCCTTTTAATTAAAAAAGAGGTCACATAAGCTGTATGTCTCCACAGATGATTAAGGCCTGGATACTCTTGATTGGATATACATAACCGTTGTAGGGCAAAGAACAACAAGAAAAGCCGCCATAGCGTAATAACGTTTAATTAAAATAACATTTAAAACATACAGTGCCGAGTGGCTCCTTACTATTAGGGGTGCCCCACGTCCCGGCACTGAGGCTGAAGGCTTGGGTCTAAAGATAAACGTGTCCTTGGCTTGAGGAAAACAGTCGCGTGCGTTCCACCTCACTGTATTGAGAGCCAGCTGGACCGGAAGAAAGCTGTGCGTGGTCACGTGCCGCCTCGACGTACGTTTCAATATGTCGTCATCAGGAAGCGCCTGGACTTTTTTGGAATTTATCCTCTGCACATTTTATGGACATTTTTTTCTGCACTATTTATGGACTTTTATTTTAGATTGCACATATTTACATATTAATGCTAATGGCAACCATAGATGTTTGAATTATTCTGTGGTTTATGTTTTGATTGTTTGCACACATAGCGCCCCCTTCTGTTTTTTCCTAGTCTTAGGACTAAAATAGCATTTTAGTTTTAGTCCCATTTTAGTCGTATTTAGTCAACTAAATTTCCAGTACATTTTTGTTGACTAAAATGTCCTACGTTTTAGTCAACTAAAACTAATTTTAGTTGTCTAAAATCTAACGGTGTAATTAAATTGTAATGCATTACTTAAAGGGGAGTTCCACCCACAATTTCACTTTTTAAATATAAATACCCCTGTAATACACAAGCTTAATGTATTCTAGTAAAGTTAGAAATAGACCGTGGCCAACTTAAGTGTGGGCATCATGAAGCCAGACTGTATGACTTCCTGGATTTCAGCTTTGCATATCTTGCACATGCTCAGTGCTGCGCAAGCAATGCAATAGGTTTCAGTCAGGTTTGCAAGGACTACTGGGAAACATGATGCCTATCCCAGAAACCCATGCGAATAGCCTTGTGACTGTTGAAGCTGAATGGGCACTCGCCCGAAACTGAAGAAATATTGCCTCCGCTTCGACCCTCACATGATCATCAGAAAGGGGCGCAGATAATGAAAAAAATACAACCCCCCTATGCTAGTAGGCACAGTGGAGTGTGGGGTGTAATTCTATTTTTTTTATTTTAATTCTGCACTGACTGTCTTTGAAATTGCCCCAGCCCCTATTAAATCCAATCTGGGGACAAAACCAGGGACAGACTTGGTCCGGGGACAGTGTCCTTAATCAGGGGACTATCCCCTGAAACTGGGGATGTCTGGTCACCCTACTCTACTTTCTTAAAGGGGAGTTCCACCCACAATTTCACTTTTTAAATATAAATACCCCTGTAATACACAAGCTTAATGTATTCTAGTAAAGTTAGTCTGTAAACTAAGGTCCGTTTTGTTAGGTTGTTACAGTGTTTATAATCTAGAAATAGACCGTGGCCATCTTAAGTGTGGGCATCATGAAGCCAGACTGTATGACTTCCTGGATTTCAGCTTTGCATATCTCGCACATGCTCAGTGCTGCTCAAGCAATGTAATAGGTTTCAGTCAGGTTTGCAAGGACTACTGGGAAACATGATGCCTATCCCAGAAACCCTTGCGAATAGCCTTGTGACTTAATAGCCTAGGCTAATAAGGAAGAGGAAGTAATGAAGGACTACAAAATAAAGATATTTACAAGCAACAAATGAAATAAAAATTGTCCATTCTGAACACTATGAGATTAGGGCATGCAGCACAGACAAACATAACAAAATGGGTGGAACTCCACTTTAACACTCTACAGTTTCCAAACTCATTATATACTGCTGGAGTGAAAAAGATCATATGTTATGACTTATGGTATTGAGGTATGAACATGCACTATAGACCAGTGTTAATTTTGAAGTTAAATTTCTTTTTAGTTTTAGTCCTAGTCTTTTGATTAAAATGTCATTTTAATTGTAGTCCTATTTTAGTCATCTCAATTGTTTTAGCTGTATTGTAGTCAACAAAAAAAGTATTCATTTAGTCGATTAAAATGTTTGTTTTAGTCGACCAAATTAACACTGTTGTTAAAGCAGATCTTCGCTGCATCTGAGCACCACAAACCAAAAACACTATTTAAAGCGGTGTTCCAGCCTAAAAATGAAAAGCCAGCAGCTACACCTACTGCAGCTGCTGGCTTTTAATAATAGGACACTTACCTGTCCTGGAGCCCATCGATTTTGGCACTGCAGCTGATGTTTCCATCAGCTGTCGGATGCTGCTGCCATTGTGTGTAAGGGAACCCGGCAGTGTAGCCTTTCGGCTTCATGCTGGGAACCCTACTGGAGATGCGCGAGGTCCCGCTCCTCTCTCCTATTTGCCCGGAAGGAGGGAGCCCCACGGTGACATCACAGGCTCAGACTCCCAGAAGTGGGAAAGGATACCTGTCAAAGATAGGTATCCTGCCCCCCCTCCCCCCAAAAGGTGGCAATTGTGGCACTGGAGGGGGGAGGAAATAGATGAGTGGAAGTTCCAAATTTAGGGTTTAATTCATTTGTAACCCTTTCATGACTAATGCCGCATACACATGATCGGTTCGTCTGATGAAACCGGACGGACTGATGGACGGTTTTCATCAGACGAACCGATCGTGTGTGGGCCCCATCGTTTTTTTTCCCCATCGGTGAAAAAACTTAGAACCTGTTTCAAAATTATCTGATGGTTAAAAAACCGATAGAAAAAACGATCGCCTGTGGGGAAATCCATCGGTTAAAAATCAACGCATGCTCGGAAGCACTGAACTTCATTTTCCTCAGCATGTCGTTATGTTTTACGTCACCGCGTTCTGACAGGATCGTTTTTTTAACTGGTGGTGTGTAGGCACGACTGGTGAAAGTCAGCTTCATCGTAAGCCATCAGACCGTTTTCATCAGATGAACCGATCATGTGTACAGGGCATAAGTCTATTTCTAACATTTGTTGCTTGCAAGACATCATTTTTGCTTGAAAATTACTTAAAATCCCAAACATTTTATATATTTTCAGCAGAGAATCTAGAGAGTAAAATGGCGACCATTGCAATAGTTTAGGTCACACTGCATTTGCGCAATGGTCCTTCAAATGCACTTTTTTTTTTAGGAAAAAAAAAGACACTTTCATGAATTATAAAAAAAATAAGCAGTAAAGTAAGCACAATTTTTTTGTATATTGTGAAAGATGATGTTACGCCGAGTAAATAGATACCAAACATGTCATGCTTTGAAATTGCGCACACTCGTGGAATGGCGACAAACTAAGGTACCTAAAAATCTCCATAGGCGGCGATTAAAAAAAAAAAAATCACTGTTACCGAGTTAGAGTTACAGAGGAGGTCTAGGGCTAGAATTATTGCTCTCGCTCTGACAATTGCAGCGATACCTCACATGTGCGATTTGAACACCATTTACAAATGAAGGAACGACTTACATTTGCGTTTTCTTTACTGTGCGCGCTTGTGGGGATCTCAATTATTTTATTTATTTATTTTGTTTCTTTGAAAAACAAAAAAATTGGATCACTTTTATTTCTGCCACAAGACACGTAAACATCCCTTGTGACAGTAAGGCGGCGTACACACGAGGGGATATGTCCGCTGAAAACGGTCCGATGGACCGTTTCAGCAGACATCTCCGCTCGTGTGTACGGGCTAGCGGACAGATTTCTCCACCCGACAGATTTCAAAGCAAGCTTTGAAATCTATCCGGTGGAATCTGTCCGTCCGACATGTCTGCTGGTTAGTACACTTACCAGCAGACATGTCGGCCCCCACCGCCGCCGCGCCGCTGCCGAATTGATTCGGCGCATGCGCGGAAGTGTTTTACTTCCTGGTGCGGTGACGTGGCGGTGACGCGGCGGCGTCAACGTCACCGCCGCGTCACCGCGCCGTCCGGCGGCGGGGAATTTGATCCGATGGTGTGTACACGCCATCGGATCAAACTCCCGATCGGACATATCCGATGGAAATGGTCCGCGGACCGTTTTCATCGGATATGTCCGATCGTCTGTACGCCCCCTTCAGGCCTCGTACACACGATCAAATCTGTTCGCTGGAAACGGTCCGCTGGACCGTTTCAGCAGACAGATTCGATCGTGTGTACGGCCGAGCAGACAGATTTGTCCACCCGACAGATTTCAAAGCATGCTTTGAAATCTATCGGGTGGGAATCTGTCCGCCCGACATGTCTGCTGGTTAGTACACTTACCAGCAGACATGTCGTCCCGCACCGCCGCCGAATGGATTCGGCGCATGCGCGGAAGTGTTTTACTTCCTGGTGCGGTGACGTGGCGGCGTCAACGTCACCGCCACGTCAGCGCGCCGTCTGCTGGCGGGGATTTTGGTTTGCTCGTGTGTACACGCGAGCAAACCAAAATCCCAGCAGACAGATTTGTTCAAATCTGTCGGACGGACAGATTTGAACAAATCTGTCCGCTCGTGTGTACGAGGCCTAATAGGTGGTGAAAGGTACTCTTTATGGAGGGATCGAGGGTCTAAAAGACCCCAAATCCCTCCTTTGCACTTCAAAGTATTCAGATCGCCAAAAATGTTGATTCTGAATACTGCTACTTTTTAAAAACTGTTGTCATTGGTAGCCAAGTAAACTGGAAGTGACGCGACGTTGCATCCGTGTTTACAGAGAGAGATGGGAACTAAGCCATTTCTGGCTTTGTGCCAATCTCTTTATAGCCGGCAGAAGTGTCGGATCAGGTCTACCGGAGGGACGGGAGGCCCTGTAAGAGCAGCGGAAGGCGGCAGAGAGGTGGATTGTCCTCTCTCACTCCTCCAGTATAACAGCCAAGCGGCTCTAAAAAAACAGTATGGGGATGATGCCTGCAGCCATCATTCCGGTATAACCCCTAAAAGCTGAGGATGCATATATGTGTACGCTCGGTGAGAAGGAGTTAATATTCTAAGCAAACTCCCCCATCCATCCATGTCTCCATGCTTTATTTTGTAGAAAAATCACTTTGAAAAACTCCCCCTAGCATTTCTGGCCATGGCAATCCTTATTAAGGGCAGAAGATTTATGTAGCATTTACTTCCTGGAATCCATCTGCCCTTAGCTCAGGCATGCAGGCAGGAGGGTGTGCTTAGCTTAAAAAAGTCTTCCTTCTCTCCTCCCCAACCGAAGACTCCTCTTTTGCCTAGACAAACGACTAGGAAGTAACCGAAGAAATGTACTCACTGTAAAATCTTTTTCTCCGAGGCCATGGACGGACACAGCTCCTTAAATCTTGACAAGTGGGTTAGGTTCCCTGTTTACAGGAGATGACTAGGAGACATGTTAGATGATTAAATACATGTTACATTAAAGGGGAGGTTCACCCTCCAAACAAATTTCGGGCATGGAGCCCGCCCACCCGACCGGCAGTATGCCAGTGTTTTTTTTTTTTCTATACATGCCTTTTTACGGGCTCTCTTCCCCTCCGGAGATCCTGCGGAACTGGGCGTTTACAATCACAGGCTGTGATTGACGTCCCTCAGCCCAGCGCATACTGCGTGTCACGAGATGCCGAAGGAACCCGAACGCAGGCGCCGTATAAGGCCGCACCGACGTTCGGTCGGTTCCTTCGGCATCTCGTGACGTGCTGTATGCGCCGGGCTGAGGACACAGCTCCTTAAATATTGACAACGACAATTGACAACGTCCCCAAGCAGTGTCAAAAACGAGGGGTGGGAAATATATCAGTAAAACCAATTTTAACTTTACCCAAAACAAGCAGAGCTCCTCAATGGAGAAGGTGCAACTTTAAACAGCCGCCTGCAAAAACTAGCGGCTGAAAGAAGCATCAGAAGATGCACTCACAGCAACCATGTTAATTCTTGAAAAAGCGTGAACGGAAGCACCAATTGCCGTGGTCGAAAGTGCCCTGACTGGAAAGGGGGGCCCGCCCCTTAAGAGCATAGGCCTGTATGACAGCCTGCCTGATCCACCGAGAAATGGTGGTCGACGAGACTGCCAGGCCCTTTTGTGGACCAGACACAGACACAAAAGGGAGAGATCTCCGAAACTGAGCCGTAGTAGGCTGGTACACCCGCAAAGCGCGTACCACGCCTAAAGTATGAAAGGCAACCTTCGTAGGATGCGCCGGCCGGGGACAGAAGGATGGAAGAGCAATGTCCTTATCCTGGCGAAAGACCGAAACCACCTTCTGAAGAAGGCAAGGTCGAGGGTGCACCACCACCTAAGCCTATGAAGGATCAAGCATGGCGGCTTGCAAGACAAAACTGCCAACTCAGAAACCCCTCTAACAGAGGTAAAGGCCACTAAAGGGGAGATACAAACATATAAGTGGTCCATATAGTGAACTTGGTGTTGAGTTATTCACTTTACGGTTAACACGGAGGACAAGGGGGCACTCTTTACATCTAGAGGAAAAGAGATTTCACCTCCAAATACGGAAAGGTTTCTTCACAGTAAGAGCTGTGAAAATGTGGAATAGACTCCCTCCAAAGGTGGTTCTGGCCAGCTCAGTAAAGTGCTTTAAGAAAGGCCTGGATTCTTTCCTAAATGTACATAATTTAACTGGGTACAAACATTTATAGGTTATGTTTATCCGGGAGAAATATACGATTGCCTCATGGGGGAGCAGGAAGGAATTTTTTCCCTTGCTGTAGCAAATTGGATCATGCTTTGCTGTTTTTTTGCCTTCCTCTGGATCAACTGTGGGTATAGAATTGGGTATATGTGATTGCACGATATAATTATTATTTTATTTCTTATGGTTGAACTTGATGGACTTTTCAACCTAACTATGTGACCTTCTGAGATAGTGTCAAGAGAAAATCTCTGATGTTTCCAAAAGGAAGGTTCCTGAAGAACTGCAAGCACCACGGAGTCAAAACTCATGGGGGAAGAGATGGGCCAAGAGGGGAAAGTATAAGACAAACCCCCTGCACAAAAAGGTACCCACCAGGGAACGGGCCGCAAAAAGGCCACTGAAAGAACACAGCCAAGGCTGAAATCTGCAATTTTTAGATCCATTCCAAGCTGTAAAAACAACAAGACCCTGGACACAGAGTATGTCCGTGGACGTCACTCCATCTCTTCGCACCAAGAGATGTAGGCCTGCCAGATGCGACGGTAGATCCTCTGGAAGAAGACTACTGTGCCCTCAGCATGGTTGAGATGACCAAGTCGGACAGACCCCAGTCCCTTAAAGTCTGGCTTCCAATAGCCATGTTGAGCAAGTCAGTGACTGTACAACAGGACGAAGCATGGGACCTCGAGACAGACGGACCTCCCGCCCTGGCAACTGCCAGGGTAGCTCCTAAATCCAGATCAGTCGACCTTGCAACCTCCTCGACCAAGAGGAGAGGCATAGCCTGACCGCCCAAAGTACTAGGACAAATAACGGTAGACAAGGTCTACAGCACCTGGTATTTCCAGGCGGACTCCCATCCAGGTACTACCAGGCCCGACCCTGGGTAGTTACTGAGATCAGACGAGAACGGCGCATGCAGGGAGGCGTGGCCGTAGGTCCACTCAAGTCCAGCGACTCTGGGCCGACTGGACCCCCCAGGCGCCCCCACAACCCGAGAGATTGGCGTCCGTTGTATTCACCGTCCACAGAAAGGAAGATCCCAGACTAAGTGTCTGGGATCTCAGCCACCAATTCAGAGAGACACTGACTAGGTGGCGCACCTGAATCTGATGATTCAGAGACAAGGGACTTGTACCACTCGGACTGTATTTCCCTCTGGATAAAACAGGGAGCGTGGAACTGGGCATAGATAGAGCAGGCAGGCAGGCTAGTCAGTTAAAGTTACAGTGTGTAGAGGATATATATGCATCCCAGGTGTTGTATATATATTTATACACTGTATAGTTTAGCTAGCTCCGCTCTTCCTAATTTACTGACAGGCAGGCAGGTGATTGTGCTAGCTGCAGTATTCTCACATGGTGTGTTGTCTGTGTCCTCTGCAGTGTGCACCTAAAGCTACATGGTGTGTGTACTGTCTGTGTCCTCTGCAGTGTGCACCTAAAGCTACGTGGTGTGTGTACTGTGTGTCCTCTGCAGATTGTGCACCTAACGTAAAGCTGGCGTTTCTCATATTTACTTCTAGAAGCAGGGATCTGCTCATATTAATACTACAGGCAGGGTATATTGCTGTAAGTACTTTCACGTGGTGTACCGTCTGTGTCCTCTGCAGGCCATTAGTATGTCTGGAAGGACAACAAGGAGAGGCAGAGAGGCACGAGCCAATAAAAGAGGGCAAGCAGGTTCTGCGTCTAGAGGCAACAGTGCTGGTCATGGACACGGTGCATTCTCATCAGCACATGGCCGTGGGACATGCTCGTCCTTTTTTTCGGCAGCTGGCCGTGTTGAGCCGCAACATGCCGAAGACTTGGCATCAGTCACTCCTTCCTTAGCCCCACCATGTCCTCCTGAGGAGTCCCCCGAACTGTTTGAACACAGTGTTGGGTACATGCTGCAGGAGGATGCACAGCGTTTTAAAGGCTCTGATGATGGTACACAGCTAGAGGAAGTCAGTAATGTGAGCCCAGAGAGAGGGGGTGCCCAAGAAGTTCAGCAATCTGACAGTCATGTTCCCCCAGCTGCAGTATACTGACAGGTTTTCTACAGTGATGAGGAGGGAGGGGATGATGAAGTCACTGACTATGTGGGTGCCTGATAGGAGAGAGGTGGTGGAGGCACATTTCTAACGAGGCAGGGTGCCCTCCAGGGGCCAGCTTAAGGGCAGCACACCGACTGCATCACAACGCAGAGCTTTGCATGTGCAGGGCGCTGCTGTCTCTCAGCGTTATTCCAAAAGTTCTTTGGTGTGGGCTTTTTTGAGAGGAGTGCATCAGATCGCATCGCTGCTATTTGCAACATATGTCTCAAGCGTATCTCACGTGGCCAAAACATCATCCGCTTGGGCACCACATGCTTGACCAGACATATGTCGACCTGTCATGCAGTTCGTTGGCAAACGTACCTCAAAGACCCACACCAAAGAACAAAGCGGACCTCTCCTTGCTCCTCATCAGCTGGGATCTCCAACCCCACTATACCCTCAGTCCTCTCTGAAGCCTGCACTGATAGGACTGAAGGTGTAGAATTAGGTGCGTCACAGCCAGGTACACTGATGGCAGATTGTACCAGGCAAATTTCCCTGCCCCAGTTACTGCAGCGCCGAAAGAAGTTCTCTCCCAGCCTTCCACATGCCCAGCGGTTGAATGCTAGCTTAGCTAAATTGCTAGCACTTCAACTGCTGCCTTTTCAGTTGGTAGATTCTGCCCCCTTCCGTGAGTTTGTGGAATGTGCGTTACCTCAGTGGCAAGTTCCCAAACGCCACTTTCTCACTAAAGGCGATTCCGGCTCTCTACCGGCATGTGGAAGGCAATGTCCATGCCTCACTGGACAGGGCAGTCAGTGGTAAGGTGCATATTACTGCCGACTCATGGTCCAGCAGGCATGGACAGGGACGGTGCCCATCTTTCACGGCGCATTGGGTGACTCTGCTGGCAGCTGGGAAGGATGCAGGACAAGGTACAGTAGTGTTGGAGGTTGTTCCGCCACCACGCCAAAATGCTACTACTGGTTGTGACACACCTCTCTCCTCCACCCCTCCTGTTCCTCTGTGGCCTCTTCCTGTGCTGATGTGTCCTCGGAACCAGCGGTGCTCCGTAGGCGTTTAAGGGGCTACGCAGGTACGCAGGCAAGGATGCCATGCGGTGCTTGAGCTGGTGTGCTTGGGGGACAGGAGCCACACTGGGACAGAGGTTCTATCAGCTCTGCAGGGGCAGACTCAGAGGTGGTTGACGCCACGCCAGCTTAAGCCAGGAATGGTGGTTCGCGACAATGGCACCAACCTCCTCTCTGCCCTGCGACAGGGACAACTGACCCATGTGCCCTGTGTTGCTCATGTCATTAACTTGGTGGTGCCGCAGTTCTTGGGCAGGTACCCAAGCTTACAGGATGTCCTGAAGCAGACCAGGAAACTCTGTGTGCATTTCCGACGGTCATATAATGCCAGGGCTCGGCTGGCAGACCTCCAAAAAGGAATACAACCCGCCCAAGAACCGCCTAATCTGTGACATACCCACCAGGTGGAACTCTACATTGGCCATGTTGCAGCGGTTGCAACAGAGAGGGTCATCAATGAGTATCTGTGCCAAAATGGCAGCAGGACAGGGTGAGGGGAGCTTGTTTTTTTTTACGCCAGCGGGCCATGATCAAGGATGCATGCACTGTCCTGTCGCCATTTGAGAAGGCCATGAGGATGGTGAGCAGTGACAGTGCATGCATCAGTGACACTGTGCCTCTTATCCACCTGTTGGAGCACATGCTGCGTGGAATAATGGACAGGGCCCTTGAGGCAGAACAGAGGGAGGAAGAGGACGACGTCCTTACCTCTCAAGGCCCCCTTTATCCAGACAGTGTTCCTGCTTGCCCGCCTATCACACAGGAAGGAGGAGGAGGAGCAGAAGGATTGTGTCAGCATGGAGGTGGAGCCTAGCACTCAGCATCAGTCTTCAAGGGATCAACTACAGTCCCAAGAAACCCATGGACTTGTATGTGGCTTGGACGAGGTGGCTGTGGATCCTGTCATCCTTAGTGACCCAGAGGACTCCGCATCGAATGCTTCAGCAAACCTACAGAGTATGGCCTCCCTGAAAGCCTGCGGAAGGATCGTCGCATTCCTGCTATCAAGGAGAGGGATCATTACTGTCTGGCAACCCTCCTTGGTCCACGTTAGAAGAGTAAGGTTGCGGACCTTATCTTGCTGGCCCAGAGGGAGCAGAAGATGAAACATCTTCGGGAGGCCTTGCAGAAAGGTCTGTGCAATGCGTTCCCAGAGACTGGGAGGTTACAAAATCCTGGTCCTGGACAACGTGTTGCTGAGGCTTCAGTCAGTCACAGAAAGAGCGGTGGAGAAGGTGGCCGTCTGACCGCCGCCCCAAGGTATGACCAGTTTCAGCAACCATCGCCAGCATCTGTTTTACATGGTGCGGAAATACCTCGGGGCAAGATCAGGCTTGGACACCTATCCCACCGAAAATCCTGTGGCTTACTGGGTCTCGAGGATGGATCACTGGCCAGAGCTATGCAATTGAGGTACTGGCCTGTCCTGTATCCAGCGTTCTTTCGGAACGCACATTCAGTGCTGCTGGAGGCTTTGTAACTGATCACAGGGTGCACCTCTCCACCACCTCAGTCGATCAACTGACCTTCATAAAAATGAATCAGGCTTGGATCACCACCAGCTACCAAAGCGCCTGATACTGATGTAACTCAATAATATGTTTTGAAATGTCAGATCCCTTCAAGACTGCCTATGCTGATGCTGAGTGACTATCCTTTTCCTCCTCAATGATCATGCTGATAGTTTGTAAGAACATTTTTGGTTCTGGGCACTGCCACCAGTGGCTTAAGCACAATTTTTCTGCCCCTGTTTAACAGGGGCGTGAAATTAGAATTTTTGAGACAATACTTTGCAGCCGGCTCATTCCTGCGCTCCAACTAGAGTATCTGTGAGGGGTTGCAGTGTTGTGGCACCAGTGCCTAAGGCCCAATTTTTCTGCCCCTGTTCAACAGGGGCATGTAATTACAATTCTTGATATAATTGTTCACCCAGCAGGGCCCATTCCTGCGCCCACCAAGAGTAACTGTGGACTTACAGTGTTGTGGCACCAGCACCAAAGGTTCAATTTTTCTACCACTGTTCAACAATGGCATGCAATTACAATTCTTGATATAATAGTTCACACAGCAGGGCGTTCCAGCGCCCACCAAGACTAACTGTGAGGGCTTAAAGTGTTGTGGCAACACCTAAGGCCCATATTTCTGCAGAGTATACGGCAGGCCCCTACTTTTAAACATCCAACTTACAAATGACTCCTACTTGCAAACGGAAGGAGGCAACAGAAAGTGAGAGGAAATCTACCCCTAGGAAGAAAAATTATATTCTGTAAGAGGTGTCTCCTGTCCACTGATGCTTTATCATCAATCCTTATTTCACAAAAAAAAAAAAAGAATTTTCAAAAAATCATTTGTCATTGGGACAGAAAGTGAATTGCAATCTTCTGAACAGATGCACACAGACAGCAAAACATGTTACAGGGGTGATAACCCTTCTCTATGTTTTCAGAAAAGCTTAAAAATTGTTTTTTTGTCTGGAGCTACACTTAAAGTACCAGTTCAAAATTACAAACAGATTCTACTTAACAAACCTACAGTCCCTGTCTTGTTTGCACCGCCTGTATACTGCTGTTAAAAGTATACAGGGCCATATTGCAGGGACCAGACATTACATTAAAGCTACAAGCAGTTTTATTTTACTTTTTTCTTCTAGTAATCTCATTTTGTGCAGGGACATTTCTAAACACGTGCCACTTCACAGGCATACTATAGACACCCAGCATGTTCGATATTTCAAGGAATTTTTCAATTTATTTTTCGCTTTAAGCATCAATAAAATCACTGCTCCAGAAATAAGACCGTTGTTAAAACTTTTTTCCATTGATACATGTTCCCTGGGGCAAGGAAATACGTTTTACGACAATAAACTTGCATAAAAGGCTTTAAAATTAGCACTTTTGAATGCTCATCCCTCATCAGCTCATCCCTAGTCCTAGTGGCAATGTCAATGATCTTCTGTTCCCTGATATAGGGAACGTAGATCACTGTTCGCCTGCCCTCATGGGTTCTCCCTTCGGGGGAGCCCCACCTAGTACTTGGGTGGGTCTGTTTTGAAAGACCTTCCAAAGAAGGAGGTCCATCTGGTTTCGGCCAGATGGACCATGTAAAGTACCTCAGCCCCCCCCCCCCCCCCCCCGAGATCAGGGTAAGGTCCTTACTTGTGGAGGACAAGTGAAACACCTGTTTGAACGTTTTGTGTTTCACTCTTTGTGTGTGCACTTTTTTTGGGTGTGTTTCACACGCCATGGGCTTTAAAAAAATAAATAAAAACTAGCATCCAATCAGATAGCTGCCCTTATGTGTTCAAGGAAATTGTGAGGAATCAAGTTTCTCTTAACTTCCTCCCCCATCTGCATTGCTATTTCAGTCAAGGGCCATCTGCAATGAAGATAACAGACTGCAGCTGCCTACTTATGGGTTAAAAAGGAACTTTCAGACACTCCTAATTAAAAACGCAGATAGAGCTTTATGGAGGGATGGGGGAAAGGGAAAAGGGAAGTCACCTGTTTGATAAATATCCCTACAAGGAGACCTAGGCAGACATGTGCCTGGAGATATTTATGTGTGTATACAGTGTCTCACAAAAGTGAGTACACCCCTTACATTTTTTGTAAATATTTTATTATCTTTTCATGTGACAACACTGAAGAAATTATACTTTGCTACAATGTAAAGTAGTCAGTGCACAGCTTGTATAAGTGTAAATTTGCTGTCCCCTCAAAATAACTCGCACAGCCATTAATGTCTAAACCTCTGGCAACAAAAGCGAGTACACCGCTAAGTGAAAATGTCCAAATTGGGTCCAATTAGCCATTTACCCTTCCCGGTGTCCTCGTTAGTGTTAAAAGATCTCAGATGTCAATGGGGAGCAGGTGTGTTAAATTGGCGTTATCACCCTCATTCACTCATACTGGTCACTGGAAGTTCAACACGGCACATCATGGCAAAGAAATCCGAGGATCTGAAAAAAAGAATTGTGGCTCTACATAAAAGATGGCCTTGGCTATTAAAGATTGCGGCTTAACAAGACAGATTCCACTCAGAACATGCCTCGCCATGGTCGACCAAAGGGGTTGAGTGCACATGCACATGGAAATAGACGTACAAGTGCTGCCAGCATTGCTGCAGATGTTGAAGGGGTGGGATCAGCCTGTCAGAGCTCAGACCATACTCTGCACACTGCATCAAATTGGTCTGCATGGCTGTCATCCCAGAAGGAAGCTTCTTCTAAAGATGATGCACAAGAAAGCCTACAATTTGCTGCAGACAAGCAGACTAAGGACATGAATTACTGAAACCATGTCCTGTGGTCTGATAAAACCAAGAAAAACTTATTTGGTTCAGATGGTGTCAAGCATGTGTGACAGCAGCCAGGTCAGGAGTACAAAGACAAGTGTGTCTTGCCTACAGTCAAGCATGGTGGTGGCAGTGTCATGGTCTGGGGCTGCATGAGTGCTGCCGGCATTGGGGAGCTACAGTTAATTGAGGGAACCATGAATGCCAACATGTACTGCGACATACTGAAGCAGAACATGATCCCCTCCCTCCAGAGACTGGGCCACATGGCAGTATTCCAACATAACGATCCCAAACACCTCCAAGACTACCACTGCCTTCCTAAAGAAGCTGAGGGTATAGGCGATGGACTGACCAAACATGTTTTCAAACCTAAACCCTATTGAGCATCTGTGGGGCATGCTCAAATGGAAGGTGGAGGAGCGCAAGGTCTCTAACATCCACCAGCTCCGCAATGTCATCATGAAGGAGTGGAAGAAGACTCCAGTGGCAATCTGAGAAGCTCTGGTGAACTTTATGCCCAAGAGGGTTAAGTCAGTGCTTGAAAATAACAGTGGACGCAAAAAATATTAACACTTTGGGCCCAATTTGGACATTTTCACTTAGGGATGTACTCACTTTTGTTGCCAGTGGTGGAGTTATTTTGAGGGGACAGCAAATTCACACTGTTATACAAGCTGCACACTCACTACTTTACATTGTAACAGTGTACAGTAATTTCTTCAGTGTTGTCACATTTATATATATATATATACACACACACACACACACACACACACACACAGTGCCTTGCGAAAGTATTCGGCCCCTTGAACTTTGTGACCTTTTGCCACATTTCAGGCTTCAAACATAAAGATATAAAACTGTATAATTTGGGCGTGCAAAATTATTTAGCCCCTTTACTTTCAGTGCAGCAAACTCTCTCCAGAAGTTCAGCGAGGATCTCTGAATGATCCAATGTTGACCTAAATGACCAATGATGATAAATAGAATCCACCTGTGTGTAATCAAGTCTCCGTATACATGCACCTGCACTGTGATAGTCTCAGAGGGCATCATGAAGAACAAGGAACACACCAGGCAGGTCCGAGATACTGTTGTGGAGAAGTTTAAAGCTGGATTTGGATACAAAAAGATTTCCTAAGCTTTAAACATGCCAAGGAGCACTGTGCAAGTGATAATATTGAAATGAGAGTATCAGACCACTGCAAATCTACGAAGACCTGGCCGTCCCTCTAAACTTTCAGCTCATACAAGGAGAAGACTGATCGGAGATGCAGCCAAGAGGCCCATGAGCACTCTGGATGAACTGCAGAGATCTACAGCTGAGGTGGGAGACTCTGTCCATAGGACAACAATCAGTCCTATACTGCACAAATCTGGCCTTTATAGAAGAGTGGCAAGAAAAAAGCCATTTCTTAAAGATATCCATAAAAAGTGTAGTTTAAAGTTTTCCACAACCCACCTGGGAGACACACCAAACATGTGGAAGAAGGTGCTCTGGTCAGATGAAACCAAAATCAAACTTTTTGGCAACAATGCAAAACGTTATGTTTGGCGTAAAAGCAACACAGCTCATCACCCTGAACACACCATCCCCACTGTGAAACCTGGTGGTGGCAGCATCATGGTTTGGGCCTGCTTTTCTTTAGCAGGGACAGGGAAGATGGAGCCAAATACAGGACCATTCTGGAAGAAAACCTGATGGAGTCTGCAAAAGACCTGAGACTGGGACGGAGATTTGTCATCCAACAAGACATTGATCCAAAACATAAAGCAAAATCTACAATGGAATGGTTCACAAATAAACATATCCAGGTGTTAGAATGGCCAAGTCAAAGTTCAGACCTGAATCCAATCGAGAATCTGTGGAAAGAACTGAAAACTGCTGTTAACAAACGCTCTCCATCCAACCTCACTGATCTCGAGCTGTTTTGCAAGGAGGAATGGGCAAAAATTTCAGTCCCTCGATGTGCAAAACTGATAGAGACATACCCCAAGCAACTTACAGCTGTAATCGCAGCAAAAGGTGGCGCTACAAAGTATTAACTTAAGGGGGCTGAATAATTTTGCACGCCCAATTTTTCGGTTTTTTATTTGTTAAAAAAGTTTGAAATATCCAATAAATTTCGTTCCACCTAATGATTGTGTCCCACTTGTTGTTGTTTCTTCACAAAAAAATTACAGTTTTATACCTTTATGTTTGAAGCCTGAAATGTGGCAAAAGGTCGCAAAGTTCAAGGGGGCCGAATACTTTCGCAAGGCACTGTGTGCATGCATGCATGTATGTGTGTGTGTATATATATATATATATATATATTATCCTCCAGGGGAACCACTTTGAGTCCTATGTACTTTTTTTTAATCATAAAAATTGTCTATTTATATTGTGATTTTTATGTGAACTATTAAAATGCATCAAAATCTATTATTCCTATCTCCACAATATTCAGATTACTCGGGATGTGGAACAGTATTACTCTAGGTGTTTGATTGCCACCTAAGGGCATTGCAAACTATTCCAGAAAAGGGTCATATTTATAAAGTATAAAATCACATGGTCTGTATAAAAAAACATTTAAAAAACGCAATGCTTAAAGTGTTTGTCAATACGCATGCGCTTTCTGTGTGTGTTTTCAGGTGTGGTGTAAACAAGATCTTAAAGCGATTGTAATGGCTCATAAAAAAAACCAAAAAAACACAACAATTATAACATGTTATACTTACATCTTCTGCACAGTTGGTTTTGAACAGAGCAGCCCAGATCCTCCTCTTCTCAGGTCCCTCTTTACTGCTCCTGGCCCCTCCCTTCCATCTAGTGCCCCCACAGCCAGCAGCTTCCTATGGGGGCACTGGAGCCGAGTCACAGCTCACTGCGTCCATTCAGACACAGAGCCCTGCCCAGGCCCTCTCCTGATTGGCTGACTGACTTTTCTTTACAGCTGAAAAACTCAGCTTATACTTGAATATATACGGTATATCTTAATGCATTAGGATAAAAAAAACTCCTGCCTTTACAAATCATTTAAAGAGAAAGCCATTAACATAGTTGAAAAAAAAAAAAAAGAAGAAGAAGAAGAAGAAGACACAAGTTCAACAATTGGATGTAAAAACATTTATTGTATAAATAAAAGTAAAAAAACAAACAAACACAAAACTAGAATGTGGAATTAGAAATTTCATTGAAAGACTTCTCAATCAGTTTACGCATGCCTCTGTAGGCTGGATTTTCTTCCATCAGGACAAGTTCTTTTAAAACAGTCTTGGAGTTTCTCAGTTTTTTCACTTTTTCCTGGAATGAAAAAAAAAGTTGGTTTGGTGGGGAGTGACAGACGGCTGAAATCTATGGCCATGGTGTTTAAAAACTGTGATAGGTCCTTGCAAACTCACAAAAAGGTAAAAGCAGGCAGTGGATCATCAATTTTATCAGTATAAAAAACAGTTTCCTCCACTGGAAAACATGTAAATAATGTTGTCTAGCACAATCTACCGCAGGCTACGTGTAGATAGGTGCAGTCTGTTGTCTCCACTGCAGATGGTGCTCAACCACAGCGACAATGCAGAGGTTGAGGAAGTGATGAGGAGCAGGGTTCCTCTATGGTTTTCCAAGTCACTGGGGCAGCGATTCGATTGGATGCTGGTTGCCCATGTGACTGGCAGCCATCTTAGGAGATGCAAAGTCTATTTAAGACCCTGAAAGGTTTGGTGAGCTTTATGCTGGAAGGTCACACACCTTCGGTGACCTTCCAGGCTGGTCCCTGAATGAAACCGTGCCCCTGGAGGAAGTCTGCTATTGGACGAAAGGACGTAGGGAGGAACGGCGTGCTGAAGTCAACTTTGTTTTCATCCTCACGACCATCCGGAAGGACGGGCGGAATGTGAGAGCCGGCCGGCTTATTATTTTTATGCTCCTAAAGATTCGACACTTGTAAGTGCAAATTAATTTTTCTTATTAAAATCTATTTAAACGGTACTACTCTATGTTGGTATCCCTTTTCTTTTTGGGCTACACATTGGGAGTTATTGCTTTCTGAGACAGCCGTTTTGAGATTGGAACTGGACATCTACCTGGATACTTGCTTAAACAACCTAGCCTGATGTGGTGTTGACGCTTGTGATTATTTTCTATCTGGTAAGCAGATTCATAATAAGAGGTGAAGGCTTTCTTCTGTCCTGTGGAATCACAATCCTCATCTGGGATATTTCATTTAATTCACTGAAGTTGGGACTTTTTCTGGAGCTAATTATCAACACTTGATGAAATTTGTGACATTGTCATTTATTTTAGTTTGTTTTTCTTATGTTTCATTAACATATAGTAGATCACCAGGTGTTGGTTCTTTATATATTCATTTATTTATTTTTTGCACTTAATGTGTATTCTTCATCATGTACTATTGATATATTTCTAGCAGCGCAGCATACCATATATATATTGCTTTACATTTGTTTATCTGACATTTTTGCTGCAGCAGCACTCATCTTATTTCATTTCCTTACCAATCAATTTTTTGGTTCACATCAGACCTGCGCAGTATTTTTCACCGTTTTAATTATTAGTCATTCCCCAGACTTTTCGGCACCGGTCTGACATAATTAACATGAACTAATTACTACACCTGAGAAGTCAGACTGCCAACACATGTCTATCATCAATAGTATTTTCACACCATACAGTGTCATTAGCATACACAATGAAAGATCTTAGGAGCAGACGTAATTAGCATCTCAACAGTCCATGTTACACACTGAATGAATCACCCTCTATTGACCTGTTGTGGTCAGAATAAACCAACAACTTGTAATATCTCAAGATATCCTGCAATACATGAACAATCATCAATGTCCCATCTTATGTAATCCGAGATATCAGTTCTCAGTCATCCCATAACCAAAAGGGGCTCCCGTTACAATCGGGTTCCCTCATGTGTTCCAACTGTAGGGGGATGGGAGTGACTAGAGGAGATGACAGATCTATGTTCCTAGCTAGTAGGAACACACAATCTGTCTGTCCTCACAGGAGTAAAGGGATTGTTCACATACACACGTTCCTGTTCTAGCTCTCGCGCCCGCGACCGTTGGTCGCACGCATCGCCGACGTACAACCTGCTGTAGTATAATAAGCAGTTAAAGAGGGAGGGGAGTGTAGGCTGGTGCGGTCTGCTGTCTCCACCGCAGGCGGCGCTGAACTGCAGCGACAATGCAGAGGGAGAGAAAGTCATCAGGAACAGGGTTTCTTTATAATTTTCAGAGTCACCAAGACAGCGATTCGATTATATGCTTGCTGCCCACGTGACTCTTAGGTGGCCATCTTAGGGGAGGTTGATTTAAGACCCTGACCCCTGGGTTTGGCTTGCCTTATGCAAGCGGGTAGCAAAGGGAAAGGTACCCAGTCTGTTAGGGACAGTATTAGCGGTAAGGAAAGGTTTCTGACGAGAAGCAAAAGTATAGGCTTCACAAACTCTCTGGATCTCTGTCTAGTTTGACTTGGCCAGGCCGCATTCTGCCCCTCTACACAAATGCTGTCAGTTCGGCTGAAACCTGCTTCTTACACACTGTTGGAACTATGAGTGTTCCCAGCCCTCAACTTCAGGAACAAAGCATGTAATACATTGCAGATTATCAGTCTATAGATGTGGTGGTAACATTAACTTTCTTTTTTAATTTTTTTCCCCCCTTGTTTTAACCTGGTGATCCTGTCAGTAACACACTTCCTGTCCTAGAAGGACAACACTCACCATAGTGTATCCATGGATAAGCGGCATTGTCACTAAAGGACAGAATTGCAAATAACCTCATCTCTGTTATTGAGAGAGGGAGGTATAGAGTAATCCTCAGAGATAGCTGGGAATAATGTAATTGATAAGAATACCATGCCAGCAGAGAGCACAGGAAATTATTAGCTCACAGGAGTTTGTGGTATATAAAAAAAAAAAAAAAAAAAAAAAAAGCACATTTGAAATCTCTACCGTGACTTTCAAAAGTGGGCTTTCCCTTAAATTTAGGGGAGATCTCAAATTTACTTCCTGCTGTGCCCCTCGAGACAGAATTGTAAGAAATCTCATGGTCAGGGAAGTACAAACAAAAAATAAATAAATAAATTCATGACAGTGATCCTAAGCCTTCCCAGCATCATAAAAAAAGTTTAGAGTTACTCTTCAGATATAAAAAAATAAAATAAAATAAAAAAAAACACTTACTTGGAATGGGACAGCCATAAAAGTAGCTTTTGGAAGCTGCAAGGAGTCAGAATTTGTGACATTGCCCTGTAAAAGGAACACATATTAGTATAAAAGTCAGCACATGCAATGAGCCTACAGTATATCAATGACATTTAACCACAGGCAGGAAATAGTGGCACACACCAGGGTTTGAGCATCTTCTGCTGCTTGCTGTGTTAAGGACTCAAGTTTCTCTTCTAAGGTCTTTGTAGCTTCTTCTATGGCATAGGATTCCTCCACGGCCTTTTCAACTTCATTCTAAAGAACCAAAAAATTATTGAAGGTTACAGATTCCGATACTTCAATATTAGTCCTATGAAAGTAAACAATGTTTCTATTATTTTTGGAAAGGTTTATACAACCGATATTCTCTTTTGTTTAAAATATTTACTTTAACATTTTTAGTGTGTGTATACGGTAGAATACGGTATGCATTCCTGTGTGGAGCGTTTTGCCAAACTATTCATATGAATGGGATACAAAGCACTCTGGACTGTGCAAAAAGTAGTGCCATGTGATTTGGGGCCCACGAATGAACTGTTTGGGTTACTGTCATGGACCTTGGAATGCAGAAGTGTTCCTCCTTGAAATCTGTTACACAGTGGGGGGGGGGGGGGTCTTCTGCCCTGTCTTAAGTCTCCAGACGGCTCCATTGTTCTGTGTCTGGCTATTGTGTACATTGATTGCCCCCTGGTGCTTCTGTCTCATTACACATAGCAGTCCTTCTATTCAAGCAGTCCTTCTATTCAAGCTATCGGACCAATCCCTGCTGACTCATTTTCAAGTCCTCATTTGCATGGCTAAAAGGACCCAATGGAGAACTACATCTACTTTACAATTGACCAATAGGAAAGCGGTTGTTGGGGGCGGGATGTTCCAGATTCTGTAAAAAAGTGTGTTGTGTGCTTCAATAAAAGTCTTCCTGTTTGAACTTACATACAGCCTGCCTAGTGTTTGTTCTAATTAAGGATGAGCTCTGGCGTGTTCGCATGGTACACGTGCAGAGCCCGCCAGAAAGTGCGCACGGCGCTGCGCTAATCACAGCCAGGGAGACATTTCCTGATGCTCGGCTGCAGAGATCGGGAAATGTCTCCCTGGCTGTGAATAGCACAGCGCCGTGCACGCTTCCTGCACGTGTACCATGCGAACACGCCAGAGCTCACCCTTAGTTCTAATGGATTTCGAATGGCACATAGCTGTAGTTCGGATCCCGGAGCCTTGGATGACCGAACCATCAGATGTTGCGATCTGCAATCTGATCCAATAGTAGCAGAGGAGTGTCGGGAGAGCGGAACCGAGCGAGCAAGGGTCTCGTTACAGTTACTATATCAAATATGACCACACTTAAAACCGTGTGCATTCGTGAAAATGGCATCAAACTATTAAAAGCATGCCTGGCAACATCCAACAGGGGGTGCTTTTAATAATTATTTAAAGCGGAGGTCCAACCTAAAACAAAAAATTACATTAACATTTTCCAAAAAAATCTATTTAAAAAAAAACACCTATTGCTAGGCAGTCTTCCTAATCTGCCACTTCCTATAGCACGGAGCTCCTCTTTTCCGTCCTCCCTCGCGTGTTCTTCTGGGTAATGGGGCCATTCACAAAGTGCAGCGCGACTCGTGCACGTGCAGTAGAAAACAGGCAGTGAAGCCGCAAATTAGGATGGCGTCGCCAGCACACGATGCGATGGACAGTTAAGTGTCCTTATTAAAACTGAGCAGCTACAGGGTCTGTAGCTGCTGGCAAAAAAAAAAAAACACATTGGCTGGAATGCCGCTTTCAGTTAAAAAATTGCTATTACAAGGAGGCCGAAAAGCCCCATACTGTAAATTGTAGCATAGTAGCAAGGGACAGGTTGTTCTTGAGGAAACATCAGGGGTCTATGAAGATCCTAAATATTACGCTCTGCACTCTGCCCAAACTGATCAAGCACAAACATGGCCTGATCTGCTTGTTTACCCCCTTTTTAGATTCACACTACACAGGGAAGGTCAGTAAATTGCTGATCCTCCGCTGCTCACAATCCTGATGTCTGTTTTGGTGATTCTGGGCTCCCACAGAACACAAATGAACCCGGGACACATGACGGGGGTGGAGCTCGGATGAAGCGGCGTACACACGACCGAGGTTCTTGCTAGAAACCAGCGAGAACCTCGCTGGGAGCTGCATTCCAGCGAGAACCTCGGCCGTGTGTATGCTCCTGGCTCGCCCCGCCCGTCGGGAATCCCGTAGAGCGAATAGAGAGCAGGCTCTCTATTTGCTCGACGGCCTGTCGGGATGAATGGCTGGTTGCCATTCCCGACGGCCGGGTCGCCGATTTCGACAGCCGGGCGAGAACCTCGACGGGCGGAACGATGTGTTCCGCCCGTCGAGGTTCTCGTATGTGTGTACGCCGCTTAAGATATGAACCATGATAAAGATCTATACGTGCTGCAAAGCTGTTCAAATCACTGGCAGCAATAAGCCAGAATATTTTTTTTTTTAATATATAATATAAAAAAAAAAAAAAAAAGAGAACCAAGGCAATATTGGAAGTTCAACAAAATCATGGCCGATATTTGTTTACATGTTTATTACCTAAAGCATCTGACACTTATGCATTCTAAAATTCACACTTACGTTTAGGGACTCCAACATCTCCTGGTTTTGTTCCAACTTGCTCTTTTCGTCTGCCAAGTCTTTTCTTAATTTCTTCAGGTTTTCCATTTGGATGGATGGAAATTTCAGTTTCCTATAGTGCTGCAGCAGCCTAAAGAACATAAAAGGGGAACTATATTCATTATGTTTTTTTAGGAGGCAAAACCGTAAAATACATAGCCCGAGATGCTAGGGCCATTTTTGTTGAGCAATATTTTTTTTTTTTCATACATCTACTGTATATTTAGGATTACATATTATACTGGATGTTGCAAACGTGCCCACTAGAGGATGGCTGTATAACACAGGGGTCTCGAACCCCCCGGCCACGGCTCACTACCAGGCCGCAGCCTGTTTACTGGCGGGCCACAAAGTCTGCGCCGAGATGTGGCGAGCAGAGAGATTGCCGTACTTCCACCCACACAGCCCCGCCACTACCCTGTTAGGGGTGAAACAGGCGACATCTCCAACTGCCCACCCGCATCACCACTGTTCTCTCATGCGGAACTCGCTGTGCTTGGTGAGTTAAACTATTTAATTTTATATTACAATAGAATAATAAAAATAATGCCCCTCAATCATCCTGACACCATATTAACCATGGTGTTGTGATGATTGAAGTGCTAACACCAGCCATTTCCTGACAGATTGGCCGCGAAAAAACGCATCGTCACCCAGACAATTTTCATCCACAATGCCGGTCCCAAAAAGGTTGGGGACCACTGGTATAACAGACCACCTCTTGTTGAATAACTGCCGAGATAAAATTAAAGTATCAGTACACCTAAAACCGTTAGTGCCTCATCTCTCAGGATCACAATTGGTAAGATCTGTGTGCGGAACCTCCAGCACTACACAACACACCTACTGTACACATTATGACGGGTTCCCACTATCCCTGCTTGATCTTACATTATGGAGAAACATCCAGAAGACCATCCAAAATGTCCAGTTTGACTGGAATAGAACTGAGAATTATGACAGGGAGATCATGTTAGGTGTATTCAAGACATAAACCATGAGCTGGCTCAGTGGATTAGAATCGACATATTACTAAAATGTCACTTCTGGGTAGATCCTTTACCCGGTTCACGAGCCACTAGAGGCTGCACTGCGGGAACACACAATGCGCGTGGCCGGTGGGCATGATCGCGTGCATGAGGGTTTGTGTGTGTAAAACACACAAGTCCCTGTGCTATCAGAGGAGAGAAGACAGATCGTGTGTTTCTACAAAGTAGAAACCATGATCGGTCATCTCTCCTAGTTAGTCCCATCCCCCTACAGTTAGAACACACACATATGGAACAGTTAACCCCTTGGCTGCCTCCTAGTGTTAACCCCTACCCTGTCAGTGACATTTACAGCACTGATCACTCTGTAGATGTCAATGGTCCCAAAAATATGTCTGACCTATCCAATGCAATGTTGCAATACAGCTAAAAATCACAGATCACTGCCATTACTAGTAAAAAAAATAGAAATCAAAAGACGCCATATAAAATGCAATAAATCTTTCCCATAGTTTGTAAACGCTATAACTTTTGTGCAAACCAATGAATATACGCTTATTACGATTTTTAACAAAAATATGTAGAAGAATACATATCGGCCTAAACCAAGGATAAAAATTGTTTATCACGCAAAAAAAAAAAATGCAGAAGTGATCAAATACCACCAAAAGAAAGCTGTATTTGTGGGGGAAAAAAAAGAAAACATCAAAAAAGCATGACCGTGCAATTGTTAGCTAAAGCGACGCAGTGCTGTATCACATAAAATGGCCTGATCATTGAGCAGCCAAATCTTCCGGACCTGAAGTGATTAAAAGAAGTATAGGATTTTTTTTTTGTATCCCATAATCATACTTACCGGTCCGATTCTGCATCTGTCCCCTGGAGCTTCTGCACTGAGAACAGAGCGATCGAACACCGCCGATGGCTCAGTTCTCTCTGCTCCCTAAACAGAGAGCTGCTGACTGTCAGTCAGTGGCTCTCCACTCTGCCCCCTGCGCTCACTGAAGCTCTGAGCTATGGAGGGGCAGGGAGCGGCCCTCTCAGTCTCTCAGAGGCTCACTGAGTGGCCGAGACAGGCATCAGTCCAGGCAGCTGGCGGATCCAGACTATTGTTGTGATGACGTGGTGCCTTGGTCGATTACAGTGACGTCAGCAAAGGGTGGACGTCAGACCGCGCTCTGCAAAAAACGGGTCACAGACTTGCACTCCTGTGACCCATAGAAGAAGCCCAGTCAAATGTGCTTAGGCTGAACTTCTACTTTTTAAAATGTTTTTAATTGTATCAAAAACAAAACAAAATGTGAGTGAAGTTAAAAGGAGAACTATGGTCTTTCGATATAAAAAATTTAAAATAAACACACAATGTGCTGCAGCGCTTATTTATCCACTTATACACCCTTCCTAACAACACTCAGTCATGCAACATTGTACTCTTATTACATTTTTGTCCCTCCCCCCACACACACACACAAATAGATATAAATGCACTTTCTTTCTCGTACATCACGGGACACAGAGCGGCATATTCATTACTATATGGGTTATATGGAGTACCTTCAGGTGTGGACACTGGCAATCTCAAACAGGAAGTCCCCTCCCTATATAACCCCCTCCCCTAGAGGGAGTCCCTCAGTTTTTTCGCCAGTGTCTTAGGTGTTGGTCACGGAATAGCTTTGCTCCACATCCTTGGGATTAAGGGCGGGCTAACCGGATCTGTCCAAGGAGCCTCAGTGCCAAAGTGGACAGTACCCGGGCCCCAAACCGTGGGGTTTTGCCTATAATGCTCCTCTTTGGAGGGCTGGACCCTGGGCCCAGGACTTGGAGTTTGTAAAAACCATAAGTTCCTGTTTGCCAGGGTGCTATATAGGTCCAGGACAGTGGGTACCTTCATAGGACCCCAGGGCCTGAAGGTCTACTACGCTACCCACGGAGATGGGAGAAGATTGGATCAGTTTGCTGGACAAACATCCTGCAGCATGGAGCAGGTAAGGGGGAGCCTGCGGGACTTGGTTCGACAGCAGGCTCTCCGGGGTAACCTAAAAGGGGGGATAGCCCAAGTATGCTCTGCATGGGCAACCGTGCTCACTATGTCTGAGAGAGACAGGATGACACCTTTTTTCCCCCATCACTAGGTTCCCCTGTCTAAGAATGTGTTGCTAGCTAACCTGCTGCTTTCTTCCTAGGACTAGTAAGGATCCCTAGGGGCCTTTTGGAGAGTCCTACCTGGCCGGGGGTTTGAATCTGCCGCCTATTTCTGCAGTCCTGGGTCTCCAGCAGCGCGGCTCCTCCATGTTCCTCCTGTTCCGGCATACGCGCGCGCGTGCACGTCTTATAGACGTTTTTCGCGCCGTTCAGACAGGAGGGCGGGGGTGGGGCGTGCCTGCGGCGTCATACAGGGGCGCGCCTTGTGCTGTTATAGATCAGCAGGCATTGTCAGTGCTCAGTCTGAGGCTGATTTCAGAAGGAGAGGACGCAGAGCGGCAGAACAGCGACTCCCGGTGGTGGAAGAGGGGTAGTACAGGCTGGACTTTGTTCCAATGCCTTTTTTGTTAAGCCAAGAAATCCCCCTTTTTGCATACAGGTTGGAGGCTGGCAAACTAAGTTTGGGGTCACTGTATGTTTCTAAAAAAGAAAATATATATAATATATATTAAAAAAAAAAAAAGAGAAAAAAACATACGAGATCCCATCAGTTTTTGGGCATTAGTGATCTATTGTCCCCTAAACTCTGGTTTTGTACTCCTGGCCACTACAGTCTGTTGTGTGGGCGGAGTCCCTCGATATTGTATTATGGCTTCCAAAGGTTCGGGGTCAAAGGGTACAAAAAAGACCAAAAAACAAAGGGGTTCCCCCTCTGATTCTGATGATATGCCGATACTTTCCCCGCAACTTATTAACATAAAGGGTGCCTTGGATGAGCCATTAGGGGGATCTGGTGCGGAGGCTGGCCCAGATCAGCCCAGCCCTGTGTTTATCACAGAGGAGATGCTAGCCGTATCCCTAGGGGGGCTAGAAGAGAGAATAGCAGCATTGATCGCTAGAGCTATTCCGGGTAAGAAACGGGTTAGATCCCCATCACCAAGAGGTGTATCCTCAGATGCTGAGATTCTCTCTCCGGAGGAATTGGAATCACAGGAGGATCAACTAGACCTGAACCAAGAGGGTTCAGGGATTGAGGGATCTGCCTCTGAGGAACCATTTTCAGACTCCCAGACAGAAAGACTGTGGGTACAGTCTTTGACGGACATGGTCCGCTCGGCATTTAGTTTACATTGCCAGAGCCTCAGGTTCCTCCGGTATCCTCTCTGGGCTCTTTGAAAGCTCCGTTAAAGCGGAGTTCCGGCCACAATTTCACTTTTTAAATATAAATACCCCTGTAATACACAAGCTTGATGTATTCTAGTAAAGTTAGTCTGTAAACTAAGGTCCGTTTTGTTAGGTTGTTACAGCATTTAGATAGTTTATAAAATAGATATAGGCCGTGGCCATCTTAAGTGTGGGAATCAGGAAGTCAGACTGTATGACTTCCTGGATTTCAGCCTTGCTGATCTCGCACATGCTCAATGCTGCACAAGCAATGTAATAGGTTTCCATAGCAACAGGAGGAACTAGCTGCCCTTTATCTATGAAAAACTCTCCTCTCCTCCAGTAGATATATCTGCACACTGCACCGATCGCAGCAAACCGCACCGATCACAGCACACTTCACCGATCGCACCAAACCGCACCGATCACAGCAAACCGCACCGATCGCAGTAAACCGCACCGATCGCAGCACTCTCCACGATCGCAGCAAACCGCACCGATCACTGCACCAATCGCACCACACTGCACCGATCACAGCAAACCGATCCCACCGATCGCAGCAGACTGCACCGATCGCAGCACACTGCACCGATCGCACCACACTGCACCGATCGTACCACACTACACCGATCGTACCACACTACACCGATCGCCCCACACCGCACCGATCGCACCACACTGCACCAATCGCAGTAAACCGCACCGATCGCAGCACACTCCACGATCGCAGCAAACCGCACCGATCACTGCACCGATCGCACCACACTGTACCAATCGCACCACACTGTACCAATCGCACCACACTGTACCAATCGCACCACACTGCACCGATCACAGCACACTGCACCGATCGCAGCAAACCGCATAGATCGGAGCACACTGCACCGATCACAGCACACTGCACCGATCGCACCACACTGCACCGATCGCCCCACACTGCACCGATCGCAGCAAACCGCAGCAAACCGCACCGATCGCAGCAAACCGCACCGATCGCAGCAAACCGCACCGATCGCAGCACACCGCACCGATCGCAGCACACCGCACCGATCGCAGCACACTGCACCGATCGTACCGATCGTAGCAAACCACACCGATCGCAGCACACTGCACACCGATTGCATCGAGGTGCAGCGAATTGCGGAGGCGCAAATCGCGGGGGGGGGTGCCGCGAATCACTGGGAGGCGCAAATCGCGGGGGAGGGGGGAGGTGCCGCGAATCGCGGGGGGCGCAAATAGCGGGGGGGGGGGTGGAAGTGCCGCGAATCGCGGGGGGGGGGTTTTCCTGGGGGGGGTGTAAACAGTACCTGTATTGTCCACGATTCTTCCAGACAGGGGAGGCACAGACTCCTGAAAAGTTACACCCACTACATTCCCAGGAGTCTGTGCGGTGTAGCTGACCTACTTTAGAACCGCGGAATAGGAAGTAGGCAGTTTTTCTAATCTGCCTAGCAACAAGGGTTTAAAGGTATGTAAAAAAAAAAAAAAAATTCATAAAGGAATAATGATATTTTTTTAGAACTATTGATGTAAAGTGAAATTTGAGGGTGGAACTCCGCTTTAAGCAACGCAGTGTTTCCGGTCCATCCTCTTGGAGGAATTGATCTTTCGGGATTGGGTACGGCCGGACAGGATTTTTCTGCCACCGAAAAGATTTGCGGTCATTTACCCCATGGTGGAAAGATTCTCCAAGAGGTGGAGGCTCCCAATAGTGGATGCAGCCATCTCATGTGTGAATAAATCACTAACTTGCCCGGTGGAAAACATACATATGTTTAAAGATCCGGTTGATAAAAGGTTAGAGACACTTTTAAAAGCATCCTTTGCTACGGCAGGAGCAGTGGTACAGCCAGCTGTGGCTGCAATTGGCGTTTGTCAGGCGTTAAAAGACCAGACAAAAGAAATGTTAAAGGACATGCCTACCCAACAAGCAGAAGAGTTTTCTGACATTCCCAGAGCTCTGTGTTTTGCTGTAGATGCTATAAAAGATTCCATCCAGCAAGCCTCTCGTTTATCACTATGTTTGGTGCACATGAGAAGGCTCTTATGGTTGAAGAACTGGGCGGCGGAGCCCCCATGCAAAAAGCTTCTGGCAGGGTTTCCCTTCCATGGTGGACGACTCTTCGGAGAGGATCTGGATAAATATATTCAGACTATTTTCAAATGGCAAGAGTACCCTTTTACCGGTCAAAAAGACATTCCGGGGTCCTACATTTAAAAGGCAGCTCTTTCCTGTCTCGGGGCCCTCAAATTCCAGGCAGTATCGACGGCCGCCTGCACGATCCAACGTTAAACAGTAGATCGCAGGGACAGGCCCCTGGGGGTAAGAGGCCATGGTATCGCAAGCCGACAAAGACAGCCCCTAAGTCTGCCTTATGAAGGGGCGCCCCCACTCTCGCGGGTGGGGGGAAGGCTTTGTTTCTTCTCAGAAGTTTGGGAAGCCAAGATCCCCGACAAATGGGTCCGGGCATCTGTAACCACAGGCTACAGACTGGAGTTTCTAAGGTATCCTCCGCCTCATTTTCAAGAATCAAGGCTACCAAGGGATCCAGCAAGGAAGGCATCATTGCTGGCAGCTTTGGATCACCTGCTCTACCAGGACGTAATAATAGAGGTGCCAGCCCAAGAGCAAGGGCTAGGTTTCTATTCCAATCTCTTTGTCATACCAAAGCCCAACGGCGATGTCAGGCCAATCTTGGACCTAAAGAGGTTAAACGGTTACCTAAAGGTTCGTTCCTTCCGGATGGAATCCATCCGGTCAGCAGCCGCCGCGCTTCAGAAAGACGATTTTCTGGCCTCCATAGACATAAAGGATGCTTACCTTCATGTACCAATCTTTCAGTCGCATCAAAGATTGTTACGCTTCGCGGTGGGGCAGCGACACTTCCAATTCAGGACGCTCCCCTTCGGGCTGGCCACGGCCCCCCGGGTATTCACGAAGATCCTAGCCCCAGTTCTGGCCAATTTAAGGATCCAAGGGGTCACAGTCCTAGCATACTTGGACGACCTTTTAATCATAGATCACTCACGACCGGGTCTGCAAAAGGCAGTAAACCTCACGGTTCGGTACCTCGAAGAATTCAGCTGGGTCCTAAACCGGGGAAAGTCAGCGTTCCAGCCTACAAAGCAGTTGGAATACCTCGGCATGAGGTTAGACACAGAACAGCAAAGAGTGTTCCTGTCCCTGGTAAAGATCGAGGCTATCAAGGGGCTGGTTCAGTTGGTTCTAAACAAGAAAAAACCAACTATTCGCCTGTGTATGCGATTACTAGGCAACCTAGTTCGAGGCAGTACCATACGCTCAGATCCACACTCGCGTCCTACAGGCAGCCATTCTAGCAGCCTGGGGCAAGAGGGCACATGCCTTAGAGTCCCCTTTGACGCTATCATCAAGGGTCCGACAAAGCCTGGCCTGGTGGTTGAACCCCCAGAATCTTCTAAAGGGAAAATCCTTCAGCCCTGTTGTCTGGAAGGTAGTTACCACAGACGCCAGCCTGGCAGGCTGGGGGGCGGTCTTCGAGGGGTCCTCTCGCCAGGGAACTTGGGTGAAAGCAGAGAGGCAGCTCCCCATCAATATCTTGGAGATCAGAGCTGCTCGCCTAGCCCTTCTGGCATGGACCTCCAGATTAAAGGGGTTCCCGGTGAGAATCCAGTCAGACAATGCCACGGCGGTGGCATACATAAACCACCAAGGGGGAACCAGGAGTCGGGCCGCTCAGAAGGAGGTGAGCTTGATTTTTCAGTGGGCAGAGGTTCATGTACCCTGCATTTCGGCGATATTCATTCCCGGAGTGGACAACCTGCAGGCAGACTTCTTAAGTCGCCAGAGTCTGTCGCCAGGGGAGTGGTCTCTGCATCCCCAGGTCTTTCAGACAATCTGCCAGAGGTGGGGAATGCCAGACGTAGATATAATGGCATCCAGGTTCAACAAGAAACTAGACAGGTTCGTGTCTCGAACGAGGGATCCTATGGCCTGCGGAACCGATGCGTTGGTTTGCCCTTGGCATCAATTCAAACTTCTATATGCATTCCCTCCGCTACAGTTACTCCCTCGCCTGTTGCGCAAGATCAGAGTGGAGCACAAGCCAGTCATTTTAGTAGCTCCGGCTTGGCCCCGGAGGACATGGTACTCACTAGTCCTGAAGATGGCAGTGGGAGACCCTTGGACTCTTCCTCTACAACCAGACCTACTCTCACAAGGCCCGATCCTCCACCCTACATTACGGCGTCTAAATTTGACGGCCTGGAGGCTGAATCCCTGATTCTCAGGGGTAGAGGTCTGTCTAGGCAGGTAATCCCTACCCTGATTAGGGCTAGAAAGCCGGTCTACAGGGTGATTTATTACAGGGTGTGGAGGAACTACGTAGGCTGGTGTGAATCCAAAAGATGGAATTCCCGCAAATATACTATTGCTAGGGTGTTAAGTTTTCTCCAGCTAGGAGTGGATAAAGGCCTGGCACTAAGCACAATCAAGGGACAGATCTCAGCTCTGTCAGTGTGGTTTCAGAGGCCGCTGGCCACCCACTCGCTGGTAAAGACCTTCTTACAGGGGGTCTTGCGTATTAATCCTTCTGTCAAGTCACCACTTTGTCCATGGGACTTAACTCTTGTTCTGTCATCCCTACAGAAACAACCTCTTGAGCCGTTGGCTGAGGTACCTTGATTTTACTGACTAGAAAGTCGGTATTTCTGATCACCATAGTTTCGGCCAGGAGAGTATCGGAATTGGCAGCCTTATCTTTTAAGGAACCATATCTCATTTTGCATAAGGATAGGGCGGGGTTCTGTCCTCATCCTTCCTTTCTACCAAAGGTTATATCCAGTTCCCACCTGAACCAGGATGTGGTACTTCCATCCTTCTTCCAAAACCCACCTCTAGAAAAGAGGGGTTGCTGCATACGTTGGATATTGTCAGGGCCGTAAGGGCCTATCTTAAAGCTACAGAGAAAGTTCGGAAAACAGATGTGGTGTTCGTTTTACCGGAAGGGCCCAAGATGGGTCAGGCAGCCGCTTGATCCACCATCGCAAGATGGATTAAACAATTAATTGTTCGGGCCTGCGGTTTGAAGAGGTGCCTCCTCCTTTGTCGGTAAAGGCCCATTCTACCAGGGCCAGGGGCACCTCCTGGGCAGCACATCATCAGATCTCTATGGCTCGAATATGCAAGACAGCAACGTAGTCATCAGTCCACACGTTTACAAAATTTTATCAAGTGGACGTAAGAAGGAATGCGGATACAGCCTTTGGGCAGTCAGTACTACAGGCCGCGATTCAAGCTCCTCAGGATCTGAGGGGGCTCCCTTGATTTGATTTGAGATTTACATTTCTCGTTTAAGTTGGATTTACTAGTATCTGAGTATACCTCTAAAATTAAATCCTTCTTTGGAAGATGTCTCCCTCCCCTCATTAAAGCATTGCTTTCGGACATCCCATATAGTAATGAATATGCCGCTCTGTGTCCCGTGATGTACGAGAAAGAAAAAGGGATTTTTAAATACAGCTTACCTGTAAAATCCTTTTCTTGGAGTACATCATGGGACACAGAGCTCCCACCCCTCTTTTGGGTGACCATTTTGGGAGGCATACTGCTTGCTACAAAACTGAGGGACTCCCTCTAGGGGAGGGGGTTATATAGGGAGGGGACTTCCTGTTTGAGATTTCCAGTGTCCACACCTGAAGGTACTCCATATAACCCATATAGTAATGAATATGCCGCTCTGTGTCCCGTGATGTACTCCAAGAAAAGGATTTTACAGGTAAGCTGTATTTAAAAATCCCTTTTTTCGTTGTGGTTATAAAATGTAGCAAATTAGAAAAAAAATATTCATAAATTTTGGCCAAAAGTTATACTGCTACATATCTTTGGTAAAAATAATCCCAGTGTATATTATTTGATCTTTGTGGTGGTTAGAGAGTCTACAAGCTATGATACCAATCTTTGAAAATTGATCACTCCTGATGTACTGACAGCCTAACTCATTTCATGAGACACCAACAAGCCAGGAAAGTAAAAATACCCCCCAAATTTTGAGAGTTGACATTCCAAGGTATTTAGTAAAAGGCATGTTTTTTTCAAGTTGTGATTTTTCCCCACCATTCTTTGCAAAATTAAGAACCTCCAGCCCCACACAGCATATGCCTACTTGCAACTACACCCCAAAAACACATTCTGCTACTCCTGAGTATGGCGATACCACATGTGTGAGACTGTCACAGCCTGGCCACATAGAGGAGGTCCAACATGCACGGAGCACCATCAGGGGTTCTAGGAGCATTCTTTTTCACAAGTTTTTGGAGAATGTGGAAAGAAAATGAAAACATTGACGGGCGCTGATAAGGATCCACTGATAGGGTGGCACCAATGAGCACAGAAAAGCATTCACTGATGAGCACTGTGGGCACAATCAAGCAAGGGCAAAAATCTAGCATCCTCACACTGCTGCAGTTTCTCCCTCCTCTCACAAAGTATTGGTACGAGGAGTGCCGTTTTGGCGGGAAAAAAATGCTAAAAAACGCAAAACGCTGAAAAATGCAGACGCCAGAGTTTTTTTGCGCTTTTTTAATCCAAAAAAAAAAAAAAAAAAAAAGTATGATAAAAGCTACACTGAAAAACGCTAAAAAACGTTGCAAGGCTCCCTGCAAAGCTACTGGCGTTTTTTTTATAGCTTTTATCAGCTTCAGTGTGCATGGAGCCTTAGTCAGAGAAAGTAAATAACGTTTTTGTTCTTTACCTTCTTTTTGCGTATCACATTAATACCTGGATTTGGCGATTGTTTAGATTGTCATACAGAAACCTCCAATTATAATTTAATATTTTGTGTCTGTGCCTTACTTTTATTTCTGACCCCATTATAAAAAACGTCCATCTTCTCGTGCTCTTCTGAAGCCCCATACACACACTATCAGTTTACCTGCAGGTTTTCTCTTCAGGTTTACCAAAAATGTAGTGCAAGGGCCTGCCTGATTGCATACAAATTGAAACTCTTGAGGTTTGAACTCATATTAGTTGGTTTTGGTAAATCTGAAGAGAAAACCTGCAGGAAAACTGATAGTGTGTATGGGGCTTGACACAAAATGGGCTTGGGTTGTCATCACAGGCCAGGAATGCACAGACAACAGCATTAATATTGTCAGAGGTTCTACGCCTGACTTTACTAAAAATGGGGCTTTGTTTGGAATGATATTTCATTACTTCCTGCACAACAGGAACTGTGGTAAAAACAAGGTAAACAGGGACAGGGATGGCAATAAAAAAACAAACAAACAGAGGTCTCAGTCTGAACTCTATGCCAGGGTCAAAGATATTGAACTAATGGAAAAAATGACGGCCAGATTGCGGGATAGCTTGGACACGCATGATGCAGTCTGGGCGGAGTGGCATCGTCGGGAGGACCCGCCTTGATCCGCGAGTGGAGCTTCCCCCTTACCCCCTCTCCTCTTTTCTCCCTGTCTACCTGCTCCCCCCTTTTTTTTTTCCTCTCTTCTCTTTTCTGACCCTCTTTTCAATTTTTTGTTTTCTGTTTTGTTACATCTTCTGACTCTGCTGCTTAGAGGCTTGTTTTACATGTGCTTACTTTTGTCTTCTGGCAGATTGTGTTTTTAGGTTGACTGCCTCTGAGTGGAGTCGTTGAGCTCCCCCTGATATCTGCCTTGTGTTGTGCTGTTATATGCTATGCACTGTTCTTTTTTTATTTGCTGTTGCTTTGTTGACATCCCTGTATTGTTCCTTTTGTGGCACGGGGGTTACCTCGTGTCTAATAAAAACTGTTATTTGAAAAAAACAAAAACACAAAAAACAAACAGAGGTTCATAACACTTCCCTGCTCAAAACAAAGTTTACATTTTTGTCTGGAATTGGGCTTAAAGTACTGTATATAATAGGCTATTATTAGAGTAGTTTATTTCAGTTTGAGCACTGACAGACATGTACTGAGAGAAAGCATTACTAAACAGAGAACATTTAAGGCTCATTCACACAGCAAAGGACAGCTGTCAGACATTAAACCACAGTGGTTTGTTGTCTGTTCTAGCTGCAACCTGAAGGTTGGCACAACTTGCCCGCCACAATGGGTGAAAGCTGGAACTACTTTTAGTAGCTTTTCCTGCGGCGTGGATAAGGCAAGAAGAGGATCATTTATTTTGGATTATCTTCTGTGAGTAGGATGTCTTTCCTGGTTTTCACCACTGGAGGGAGTGCATACCTGGTGTATTCTTACATAGCCATCCAGGAACAAACTCAGTGAAGTCAGCAGTCACCATGACAGCGCACCTTAAGCTGTCTAATGGGCAGATGGAGAGGGGGGTAGGGCCGTGGTTGCGTGTGCAGGCACACCTGTGCAGGCACCAAAAGGCATATTTAAAGCCCAGCACGCCAGAAGCCTTCCATAAGCAGCATGGACACAGAGCTGTAGGCTGTAAGCATCCCTGTGGATTTGAACCAGGCAAACCTAGACTCCTACTCAGCATCAAGTTGTGCAGTGAGCCAATATATGTGTATTGTAAGACTATAACACAACAGTGATTGCATTTTTTTGTGGATAGTACCTTTGCTTACAGTAAGGACTATGTTACTGAGTAGAGGTACAAGGGCTGGTAAAGAGGCATCAGAAGATCCTGCTTATGGCTTAAAAAAAAAAAATCTGTGCTTGCTTGTAGTTTACCATCCCCCTGTCAGCCTCATAGCAGCCTCACAGGATGAGCCCGTCTAGTTCTGCAGCTTCTCCTATGACAGCAGCTGAATTCAGAAGAATGGTCTCTACACCCCGACATATTTCAAATCATATGTAGAAATGGGGTACCCCAGATGCGGACCTGTTGACTTACCGCTTCAATGCAAAAAAGGGTCAGATGCCCTGACAATTTCATGGGATCGTCATTCTCCGATTGTGCGTTCCCTCAAGTTCCGCTTCTCCCACGATTCGTTCAGAGTGAAGGAAAGCCGGTGATTTTGATAACCCCGGCTTGGCCCAGGAGACCCTGGTACGTAAAAATCGCAAAGGATGGCAGTAGGAAGACCTGGGGGTCTCCCATTATGCTCGACCTACTATCGCAGGTTCCAATATTACATCCTGCCTTACAAAGTCTAAGTTTGACGGTTTGGCTGTTGAGACCCACATTATGAGGAAATGTGGGCTCTCAGGTCCAGTCCTATACATTCTGGTTAATGCTAGGAAGCCTGCCTCCAGGCTCATCTACTACAGAATCTGGAAGGCATACATTTCCTGGTGTGAACCCAGAAGATGGCATCCTAGGAAGTATGCCATTAATAGGATTCTTGCCTTACTTCAGTTGGGCTTAAATATGAAGTTGGCCTTGAGCACTATTAGGGGCCAAATCTCGGCCTTGTCGGTATTATTTAAAAAAAACGCTTGCTTCTCATTCCCTAGTCCGTGCCTTTGTTCAGGGAGCTCTATGCCCGAATCTGCCGGTTAAGTCCCCTGTGTGCCCATGGGATTTGAATTTGGTATTGTCTGTTTTACAGAAATTACCCTTTGAACCATTACACCATGCTTCTCCAAGTCTTTTGACAAAGAAACAGTTGTTTCTCGTAGCCATATCCTCAGCAATGAGGATATCGAAATTAGCGGCTCTTTCATGTAAAGAACCGTATAGGATTATTCATGAAGACAGGGTGGTGCTGCGTCCTAACCCGACTTTTTTTTTTTACCTAAGGTGATTTCAGGATTTCATCTGAATCAAGATATAGTCCTACTGTCTTTTCCCAGATCCGAAGTCTGTGGAGGAAGAAGGTCTACACTCTCTAAATGTTGTAAGAGCGGTGGAAGTTTATCTGCAAGCTACGGCTCAGATACAAAAGACTGTTTGCTTGCTTATTCTGCCAGTGCCCAGGGAAGGGCCAGGCAGCGTCGAAATCTACTATTGCATGTTGGATTCGACAAGTCATTATTCAGGCCTATGGTTAGAAAATTCCTCCTTTTCAGGTGAAGGCGCACTCGAATAGAGCAGTTGGTGCTTCATGGGCAGTGCATCACCAGGCCTCTGTGGCTCAGATCTGTAAGGCTGCTACTTGGTATTCGGTCCATACATTTACTAAATTCTACCAGGTAGATGAGAGGGTATGAGGATGCAGCCTTTGGGCGTAGTGTGCTGCAAGCAGCAGTATATATCCTCTAGCCCAATGGTGGTCTTATTTCTGATCTGCGACCCCCTCCCCTCAATTTCAGCATTTAAGTAATTAAGGCTCTGTGTCACGTGATGTATGATCAAGAAAAAATATTTTTTTTAACCACTTGCTTACTGGGCACATAAACCCCCTTGGTGCCCAGGCGAAATTTCAGCTTCCGGCACTGCGTCGCTTTAACTGACAATTGCGCGGTAGTGCGACGTGGCACCCAAACAAAATTGGCGTCCCTTTTTTCCCCACAAATAGAGCTTTCTTTTGGTGGTATTTGATCGCCCGTGCGGTTTTTATTTTTTGCGTTATAATGAAAAAAAGAGCGACAATTTAAAAATATATATATATTTTTTACTTGTTGCTATAATAAATATCCCATTTTTTTTTTATATATATTTTTTTCTCAGTTAAGGCCGATACGTATTCTTCTACGTATTTTTGTAAAAAAAAATAAAAAAAAATCACAATAAGTGACTGCTTTGCGCAAAAGTTATAGCACCTACAAAATAGGGGACATAATTATGATTTTTTTTTTTATATTTTTTTTTTACTAGTAATGGCGGCGATCTGCGATTTTTATTGGGACTGCGATATTGCGACGGACACATCGGACACATTTTTGGCGCCATTCACATTTATACAGCGACCGGTGCTATAAAAATGCACTAATTACTGTATAAATGTGACTGGCATTGAAGGGGTTAACACTAGGGGGTGAGGAAGGGGTTAAAATGTATTGCCTGGGTGTGTTCTAACTGTATGGGGGGAGGGGGGTGACTGGGGGAGGTGATCGATGCTGTCTCCCTATGTACAAGAGAAACAGCATCTCACCTCACTGACAGGACGTGAAGCTCTGTGTTTACACTCAGAGCTCCACGTCCCTGCTGTCTCACCGACGATCGCGTGTACCTGACGGACATCGCGGCCGCCGGGTACACGCATCGGATCCTCGGTGATGCGTCGGGACTGTTTTTCCCCGCCGCGCGCCACCCTGTGGCGCGCGCGGGGAATTACAAGCAAATCACGTCCAAAGACGTGACCCCGGCGCCTCAGGTCCGCGCTGTTCACGTCTTTGGACGTGATGCGGTTTCCAAGTGGTTAATACAGCTTACCTGTAAAATCCTTTTCTTGGGAATACATCACAGGACACAGATTTAATATTTATTGCTTTGCTACAAAATTGAGCACTCTTCATTTGGGAGGGGTTATATAGGGGAGGAACTCAATTTTAATTGGGTTAACCAGTGTCCAATCACCTGTGGTGACTACATAACCCATTAAAGCGGTTGTAAACCGCATATACAATTTTTTTAAAACCTGCAAGGCAAAAGGCATAATCAGCTAGTATGCACCGCATACTAGCTGATTATGAAATACTTTACTCCCCACCCGATAGAGTAGGGGCATCTCCTCAAAAAAGAGGGTTTGATGCTGAATTTAGAAGAATTTTAGACCCAGGGTTTTTACTGGCCCTGGCTTTGTGGCTTGCCCCTGGCTCCAGCGCCCTGTTGGCGGCAGAACTGCCTTGGCATCGAGACATTTGAGGAAGCAGTTTGAAGTTTTAAACGAGGGACCCCTGCTGCTTTTCACAGGAAGAACTCTTCCCTTAGTAAATCCTTTTGGATATATTTGTCCAAATTATCACCAATAAATGTTCCCCCTAAAAGGGGGAACCTGTCAATAAGCTTTCATAAGGAAGCTTGGCTGACCAGTTCTTGAGTCAAAAAAGTCTGTGCATATGTACAGACAAGAGAGCCAAAATGAGAAACCTGCTGTATTGAATTCTTTTTAAAAGGCGACAACAGCAAAACACAGCGCTCAAGGAATATCTGTCTTACTTTCAGGCAGATCAACCTCTTGGTTAGGCTTATCAGGCCACCTGACCTCATTATTTATGGACTGGCAAATCCCAATAGGAACCAGCCCCTATGCAACAATCCTGCTAAGTACCATAGCCTGCCAAGCAACACTTGGTGACTCACGTGACCTGGGTAAGGAGAAATGAACCGCTGTAAGTGCCTGTTCAGAGTTTGCTCTGTTTCCCACAGCTGCCTTCTGGAAGCTCGGCATATACAGCTTAACTAAGCTGGCTGTGCGACGGAACATTCTGTGCATGCGTGCACGGTCCTGGAGAACGGGCGCGACGCTAATCTTCGTGTGCCCAGATAAATGCTACTGTGCGGCAAAGCCACATTCACCATTGGCACCAAACAAGCAACTGTTAAGTCCAGCGGCACACAGCAGCACTTTTGCAAACGCACGTGCGCCCTGAAGAAACAATGTCGTGCGCCATAATGTAAAAAAACAGCCAGACAAGCAAAAAAATAGTAGTGTCCAGGACTTCCACTCCGCAGGGTCCAACGCCCAGAGGCCACATTACAGACTCTTGAGTCTTCTTTGCGAGGCTCGGGTACCATTTATCTAAGCATATAAAGCTTGTGTCAAATGGATCCAATCGGTCAACTCCTTGATTCATATAAGAACCGCTTGTGGGACTAGAGACCTGGAGCTCAGAGAGCTCAAACGAACCGTGACATCCACCCTGCAGACACTGGTAAAAAACTGATGTGCTTCCTGTATGGGAGGGGTTATATAGGGGATCACTTCCTAACAACATTTTTTTCTACCAGTGTCTATTTACCTGATGAAGTATAACTCAGCAGGTAATGAATATTAGCCTGACTATGTCCCATTATGTATGAAAAAGAAAAGTACGTTTTCTAATTCAATGATGGGCAGTGATGAGGCAGCACTAATAAAGGCGGCACTGGCAGGCATTGATAGGCACTGATTGGCATCCCTGGTGGTCATCTTCGTGGGTATGTGCAGAGCCCCTGTCAAAAGAGTAGCTCTCCTCTACTTGAATCTGTCAGTGCGAGTGAAGGAAAAGCCTATAAAACGGCTATTCCCGTTTACATTGTGATCAGCTGTGATTGGACACTGGTCATATGGTAAAGAGCCTATATCAGAGGCTCTTTAGCGAGATTGGAGATTATTATTTCGGGTACTTATATAGCGCCGTCAATTTACGCAACACTTTATGTATATATTAAACATTTACATCAGTCCCTACCATCAAGGAGCTTACAATCTAAGGCCCCTAACACACATTCATACTTGGGCCAATTTAGACAGGATACAATTAACCTACCAACATGTCTGGTGTCATGGTTGGGATAGGAAATAGCAAACCTTTTTACTGCTAGGCAAAAGCGCTAACCACTACACCACGGTGCGGAAATACACCAACGATCACCGCGGGCGCGTGATTGCGGCTTATTTTGCTGGATATCATAGGACATCTAGTCAGGATAACTTAACCACTTTCCGATCTTCATTCTGCTATATGGCAGGAGTGGTTACGACTCCTTTCATCATAGGAAACCATTGATTTTGACATATCATGGGACTTGTGCTCTCAAAGTTAGAGCGCATGTCGGACCATTGTGAACCAGTAGTTATTCTCAAAGCTTAATTGAACAAGCTGAAGTTAGAAGCCGATTGCCTACCATGCACAGCTGCACCATATTCTGAGTGCACTAGTTTTAGTAAATCTCACCCATAAAGTCTCTTTAGCTACAATGAATATCAGTAGATGGCTTACCTTTTCTTAAGACCAGCGAGTTCAGCTTGGACATTCTCAAAATCAACAATTCTTTTTGCGCTTAAGACGGACCTGTTAAAATTCAAAGAAAGCTAGCAAAAATAAATGGAAAAAAGACTGAACATTCTAACAAAAAACAAAACAAAAAAAAACAGTATTTTTAAAGACAGCTTACCTGTAAAATCCTTTTCTTGGGAGTACACCACGGGACACAGAGCCATTCTTCACATAATGGGTTAAGGGTCACCAGCGGTGATTGGACACTGGCACAACCAATTGAAGACAGTTCCCCTCCATATAACACCTCCCATCAGGGAAGTACCTCAGTTTTGTAGCAAGCAATAAGGTTCCCATAAGAAGGGGGGACCTCTGTGTCCTGTGGTGTACTCCAAGAAAAGGTATTTTACAGGTAAGCCGTCTCAAAAATCCTATTTTCTATATCCTACACCACGGGACACAGAGCCAGTCATTACATCCCAGGGTAATGCTCAATGAAGGGTGGGAGACAGATCAAGCAGGCCGCTACGGACAAGAAGCCCTATACTGCTGCCTGCAGCACACGTCGCCAGAAGGCCACATCCTCATGTCCTTTCACATCTATTTGATAGGATTTGGAAAATGTGTGGACTGAAGACCAAGTTGCAGCTTTATAGATCTGAGCCAACTAAGCCTAGTGATGCACTGCCCATGAAACACTTATCGCCCTGGTAGAGTACGCCTTAACAGAAAAAGGAGGGAGTCCTGTTCTTTAACCCTCAGGCTTAAATAATTGTTTGTCGAAGCCACCTGGAGATAGTCGATTTAGATGCCGCTTGTCCCTTCTTGGGACCATCTGGCAAAATAAACAAAACATCCGTTTTGCGTATCTGAGCAGTTGCCTGCGGATACATATTTACTGCTCTCACTAGATCTAGAGAGTGAAATAATCTTTCCTCCGCTTTCCGTGGATCCGGAAAAAAAGAAGGCAGAACAATGTCCTGATTTAAATGAAAAGCCAACACCACCTCACCTTAGGTAAAAAGGGCAGGATGGGGTTGTAGCACAATTTTGCCTTTGTTACAAATTAAATAAGGCTCTTTACAAGAAAGAGCTGATAATTCAGATACTCTTCTAGCAGAAGAGATAGCAATCAAAAAGTGCAATTTCCTGGTTAAAAGGGATCAGAGGAATCTGGTAAATAGTTCAAAAGGTTGCTTTTGCAATACTGACAATACCAAATTCAAATCCCATGGGCACAAGGGAGACTTGACTGGCGGATTGATCCGCAGTACCCCCCTGCATGAAAGCCTGAACTAGGGAATGCAATGCCAGTCGTCTTTGAAAAAAAGACCGATAGTACCATTAAGGGTCAAATATCATCTCTAAGGGCTAATTTCATATCCACTCCTAACTGGCAAAAGGCAAGAATCCTACTTATGTCATATTTCTGAGGATTCCATTTCTTGGTATCACACCAGGAAACATATTCCTTCCAGACTCTATAGTAGATAAGCCTGGAGGCTGGCTTTCTAGCATTGAGGAGTGTAGAAAGAATTGGACCCGAGATCCCTCATTTCTTCAAAGTGTGGGTCTCAGCATCCAGACCATCAAATTTAGCTTTTGGAAGGAAGGATGGAACACTGGACACAGCGACACCAGGTCGTGACGAAGCGGAAGCTTCCAAAGTTTTCCTACCGCCATCTTTATGATTTTGGCCTACCAGGGCCTTCGGAGGCCACTAGGATTACAGAAAATTATTTTTCTTGATCCGGCAAAGTAGCCTCTGCAAGAGAGCCATCTGAGGAACTGATTCCAGGAAATTATTAGAGCATCCGATCCGCAAGCCAGAGGATCTCTCATCCTGGCTACAAAGTTGTCCAACTTCCTGTTGAACCTGGAAGCTAGCAGGTCTACATCCGGGGTCCCCTATCTCTGGCACATGGCCTGAAAGACATCGGGGTGGAGAGACTACTCTCCTGGTGACAGCTGATGGTGACTCAGTCAGCTTGCAAGTTTCCTAACCCCGGAATGAAAATTGCAGAGAGACAAGGAACATGTTCTTCTGCCCATGTAAAAATCCGATCACCTCTTGAGCACCCTGACTGCGGATGCCTCCTTGGTGATTGATGTAAGCTCCTGCAGTAGCATTGTCGGATTAAATCTGAACAGGGTGGCCCTGTAACCTGTGTGTCCAGGTTCTGAGGGCCAAGTATACTGCCCGCATTTCCAGTGTGTCGATGGGCAGGTTCTCTTCGGTCTTGGCCCAGGATCCCTGTGCTAAAGCTACTTCTAACACTGCTCCCCAGCCCCTTAGGCTGGCACCCGTAGACACCACCTTACAGGTAACTGGGAGAAAGAATCTTCCTTTCCGCAAGTTCTTGGTTTTTAACCACCAACTGAAGCTTTGGCGCACCTGTGAAGACAGATGCATGGGTAAATCCAGTGCTTGGATCTTTCCGTTCCAGGTGGCCAACATACTGCCTTGAAGTAGTCTCGAGTGAAACTGGGCACAAGGGACAGTCTCGAAGGAGGCTACCATCTTCCCTAATAGCCTCATGCAAAGGCGAATAGACTGCCTTTTCTTTGCCCTGACCTTGTAGATCAGGTTCTTTAGAGACTTGATCTTTGGCTCTGACAGGAATACCCTGCTTTCAGCTGTGTGTATGGTCATGCCCAAATACTCTACCCTTCTTTAAGCTTGTAGAGGATTTTTGTAGGTTTACACAGCATAGTGGCGAGCACAGCGTGATCTAATCCTGCTTCTGACTGATCTATCACAAGTAGATCATCTAAATAGGCTGTTATCGCTATGCCCTGTGCCCTCAGATTTGCCAACAGAAGGGCTAGTACCTTTGTAAATACCTGCGGTGCAGTAGCCACACCAAAGGGCAGAGCCACAAACTGGAAACCTTAATAACTTTTGGTGAGCGGGATGGATAGGCACATGTAAATATGCATCCTTGATGTCTATCAACGCCATGTATTCTCTGCCTTGTAGGGTGGCAACCACTGATCGAATAGTCTCCATTCGGAAATGGCAAATGTTCAGAAAGTTATTTAGAGATCTTAGATCCAGGATGGGTCTGACGTCTCCATTTGGTTTTGGGATCACAAAGAGGTTTGAATAAAAACCTGAACCTTGCGCCTTTAGCGGTACTTCTGTGAACACCCCTTGAGACTGCAACTGATCTAATCCTTCAAAGAAGAATGCTCTTTTTAGTGGATCCTCCGAGAGCTTTGAGCTTCGGAACTGAGAAGATGGGATCCCTCGAAATTCCAGCTTGTACACTAGGGATACTGTGGATAGTTACTACCCATTTGTCCTGCATTTCTGTCTGCCATGCCGCTGAAAACTGCTGAAGCCGTCCCCCCACTCGGCCGTGCAGGGGCACCTCTTCATAAAGAGGCTTTGGGGTTTTGCTTGTTGGCTTTTGAACCCCACGGCTTCTTGTTCTTCTGGGCCTGGTCTTCTTTAGCCTTTGTGGATGGCTGAAGGTAGATTTACCAGGAGCTGGGGAGAGAGAACGTTTAAAACAAGGCCGGTTGTTTTTCTTCTTCTCTGGTAATAGAATGGCCTTCCCCAGAGGCGTTCGCCATGGAAGGGGAAACTGGCAAAAGCTTTTTGCATGGTGCCTCTGCTGACCAATGCTTTAGCCAAAGAACTCTGCGCATTTGCACCAGCTGGAGTGTGAGGCGAGATGCTTGTTGAATCGAATCTCTCATAGCATCTATTGTAAAACATAAAGCTTTAGACAAATTCTCCCACAATTTGACTTGTTCCGGAGGCAGATACTTCAGCCCCTGTTTTACTTGATCCTTGAGGGCCTGACACATACCCAATGCTGCTACAGCAGGTTGGGCAACTGAACCAGCCAAAAGGAATAAAGATTTTAGTAAAGATTCCAATTTATTTTCCGAGGGATCTTAAACACCTGTACGTTGTCCACCGGACAAGTCAGGTTCTTATTTATACAAGAAATGGCTGCATCTACAGAAGGCAGGTTCCATTTCTTGGAAAACTCTTCCTCCATAGGATAAAGAATGTCAAAATTCTTAGGTGAGAAACGCTTACCTGGATGTATCCAGTCTGCGTAAATTAGCTTGTTTTAATAACGAATGAATCAGAAAAAAGCATACACCCTGCATGGATTTTAATGAACCCAGGGAGGAGACAGGTGATTCAGTTAACTCCGAAGAGGACAACCTGAATGCAGTACGCACTGTTTCAGCATAACATTGTACCTGTGACCTTAGCATCTGGGAAGCAGAGAAGTGTTCCTCTGATATCCCTGATCAATCCGACTCCTTATCCCTGTCCTCTGCAGGTGTTACCTCATGCTCATCTTTCTCCTCCATTTTTCTGAAAGGGGATCTAGAACCACCGAAGGAGATCTGCTTTGCTTTTTGTCCTTTTGCAAGGACTTTGCAATTAGCGTAGCGATTCTTCCTTCTAAGTTTTCCAGGGCTGCGGTCAGTGACGTATGCAGGCCCAAGTGCCACCGGGGAAGTTGTTACTCCTGATAGTGGCAATGGCTCCTCCTGTATAGGTGTGTCAAAATTTACAGGAGAGGAAGGTACCGAGCAGGCACGGCTAGAGCCCCGTCTCAGGCAGCAGTGCTTTCTTGTCTGTCTTAGTCCCTGAATTCCTTCTAAGGGAAGACATATTACCAAGCAACAAGCAGAGGTACAACGCATATACTACTGTACTCAGTTAAGCAATCTACATAAAGTATGCAACTTAATCACACAGTTTCATACAAGGAGTAGGTGTCTCTCAGGAGTTCCCCACCAAACACTAAGAGCTTACGTGCCCCCGAAATGCTGCCGTGTCCCCAAGGAAGAGTCTGCCGGCTCCGAGTCCCTTTATGGGTTCCGTGATGAGCGCCATGTTTCGAATTAGCGTGTGCGTGCACACACTCGCGACCACGCTCCTACACCTCCACTCCCGATAAAGCGTACCCGGGACCTAGGACAGATGGCGGCTGTCCTGGGGTGAAGGGGAGCCTCATCCTGCCCGATACTGCCTGTTCTGTAGTCTTACCCAGCATCTGGAGGGTAGAAGCGGTGGCCGTCTATGGCAGAGCTCTGCAGCGGAGGCAGTGCGTTTGTCCGTAGGATCTGACACTACTTAGAGCAGGGGTCTTCAAACTATGGCCCTTGAGTTGTTCAGGAACTACAATTCCCATCATGCCTAGTCAAGTCTGTGAATGTCAGAGTTTTACAATGCCTCATGGGATGTGTAATTCCGCAACAGCTGGAGGGCTGTAGTTTGAGGATCCTTGGTTTAGAGCGTGGCGAGTACAACTAAGCTCTTTACTCCCTCTAGTGGTGAAAAAAGAGAAGACACCTTACTCAAAATTGGAAAAAGGTCCTTAAGATTGTTCTTAGGATTCCTTCTCCTCTTACCTTGTCGCAGGTTTTTCTGCTGAAAATTTAGACAGCACCAATCTTCACCCATCACGGCGGGTTTTGTGTGCCAACCTTCAGGAAGATGTGTTCCTATTTAAAGGAGACCTCTCCCCTGGGCCTTGTAAAATACTCTTACAAGGCCCTTTAGCGTTATAGAGCTAAAGTGCTGGACCCTAAAGCCCAGTCCTTCGAAGAGAAGACATTACAGGCGACGCCCGGATCCCATCCAGCTTCAGCGTAATTTATTTGGCGTCTTGGATGGATCCAAAGGCACGCTCTTTTTACCCCCAGAGGGCCTGCTTGGTAGAGCTTTCCTTAGCACATCCTACACGCGTCCAACACCTTAGACACTGGCGGAAAAACTTCCTTGTTGGGAGTGGTTATATGGGGGGTGGGGTACGGTCTTCAATTGGTGGTGCCAGTGTCCAATCACCGCTGGTGACCCTTAACCCATTATGTAAAGAATGGCTCTGTATCCCTTGGTGTACGATAAAGAAAAAACGTTTTATATAGTTTGTATAAATATTTGCAAACAGGTAATTTTTCTCCTTCACTCATGTGTGCTGAGGCTGTACCGATGAAGTGGCTCTGATGAGGCTGCACTGATAGGTGGCATTGATTAGGAGGCACCGATTGGCAGGACTGGTGGGCACTGTTGGAACTGCACTGATAAATCGGGACACTGGAGGAGGAGGAGATCAATATATATATATATATATATATATATATATATATATATATATATATATATATATATATATATATATATATGCATGCCAGTCACTTTTGGGTGGACTAGCCCCTCAAATATTAGTTGTTTTGAGAACTGGTATAGTAAAAATAAAAAACTTTTCCTAAGAGTAATACTGCTGGTGTTATTACTGACCTTCTGAAAGAGGGTCTGCAACTAGTATTTACAAGTAGTAAGACATCAATAACAGCAACTGCTAAGGGAAAAAGGGATTTGGTCTGCGCAAAAAATTGTGCCATTTGGATAGTTTCCTCCACTATAAGCCAGTGCTGAATTTGTTCACAGGCTCCTCCCTTTTTCTGCCCCCTAACAAACACTCAAGCACCCCAAGTGATTACCTAAAGACACATTTTTGGATGGCTAGACAGTGCCTGTTCGTCAAACCACCCGCTCATGTCTATCCCCCTTTGATATAAAACAGTGATGCAAAATTACTCACAGCTCAGCAACATTCATCAAATTCTCAATGTACTGCACTGTATCTGGTGAGATCGGCTTTTGAACTTTCTCTTTTGGCACGCTAACAGTTTTGCTCTTCCCGCTTTCAAGACCTGTGTGAGATATACATAAAATTAACACCACTAAAGTATAACTTGTAGCTTACAGTGGCCACTTCAAGGATCACTTATAAAATGCTTTAAGTAAATGCAGTTTGGAAAATCCTCAGTTTAATTTTATTTATTTAGGCAAATAAGTCAAAGCAGCAAATAAGGGGGTTTTTGGTTTACCTGTTAAATCAATTTCTTGGAATACATCACAGGACACATGGTATTTTCTTATCCATTACTGTCATGGGTTATGCTGTCACCTTTGAGTAATTAGACACTTGCAAGAAAAAAAAAAAGAGAAAAAAAAAAAAAAAAGGATTTTTAAAACAGCTTACCTGTAAAAATCCTTTTCTTGGAGTACATCATGGGACACAGAGCCTAGTAATTACTAAGTGGGTTATATTCCACCTTCCGGTGCTGGACACTGGTGTAATCAAATAGACAGGAAGTTTCCTCCCTCCCTATATAATCTCTCCCATACTGGAAGGACCTGTTTTTAAGGCAAATCAAGTGTACAACATCCCCAAACAAGAGGGGCTGGCGCTCTGTGTCCCGTGATGTACTCCAAGAAAAGGATTTTACAGGTAATCCCATTTTCTTTCATCGTACATCACGGGAAACAGTGCCTAATAATTACTAAGTGGGACGTCACAAAGCAATGCCTACTGAGGGGAGGGAGACACAAATAACGCAGCCCGCCATCAGACGTTAGGACCTATACTGCTGCCTGCAGCATATTGCACCAAAAAGCGGCATCCTCTTGCCATCTTACATTAACCTAAAACTAGTGAACGTATGCACCGGCAACCAAGTTGCGGCATTGCAAATCTGATTTATAAAGGCTTGGTAGGATCCAGCCCTCCGAAGAGAGGCATTACAGGCAAAACCTTGTGCTTCAGATACGAGGCCCCAGGTACCATTCACTTTGGCCTTAATGGCACTTCAGCATGGATCCCCCCTAGTGGAGCTTCTCAGAGCACATCTTCACTCATGACCAACACCTTAGACACTGGTGAAAAAAAAAACTGAGGTGCTCCCAGTATGGGAGGGGTCATATAGGGAGGAAACTTCCTGTCTAATTGATTACACCAGTGTCCAGTACCTGAAGGTGGAATATAACCCACTTAATAATTACTAGGTTCTGTGTCCCGTGAAGTACGATAAAGAAAATGTATTCGACCTATCTCAGTCATGAAACCCCCTTTTATGCATAACGTCCTGTATCTAGGTAATGCTTAAATTTTTGTAGCAAGCCATGAACCACAAAAGAAGAATGGGGAGATCCCAGTGTCCTATGACGTACCAAGAGAAAAGGGTTTTACAAGTAAAGCAAACATCCCGTAACGAGACATATCCATATGATAGGGATGTCCCAAAGCACTGAACATAAGATGGAGGGCAACAAAGTATAAAACAACGACCTGGTAAAAGTATTACAGACTTGAGCCACCAAAACCTGATGATAAATAGCCCAGCAAACACCAACCTGTCTGGTAGAATGATCTGCCACTAAAAACAGTACCTTTAGACCCTTTTCCCCTGAAAAAGGTTGGCAACGGTTTTGAAAATCTGCCTGCTAATTTTCCACACCTAAAATGTGGACAGTGGGCACGGCAGAGAGAAGATACACCCAGGAAAGGATGGGATCCACTTCTTCCTACCCAACTTCTGGTGCCTTCTTGATTTATGTACACCACCACCATGGTGTTGTTCTTCTGAACCCTTACAGGAAAGCCCTTTAGCTGCACCAATCAATGCAGCAGGGAAAGATGCATTGTCCTTAGTTCCAGGAGGTTGATGGGCAATGATCTCAATTGCGGTGACCAAGTCCCCTGGACCAAGAAATTATCCAGAACTTGTCCGTCATCTAGACCCTCCAGGACAGGAGATAAAAGATTTCCTCCTCTCCAGGATCTGTGAGGGGATCCACCAGTCCAGAGTCAGTATTGTGCTAGGGAGTAACAGCATCAGGAAATTCCAAATGACTGTGACCTCCTGCCCCACGCTGCCAAGATATTTGTAGGAGCCTGCAATAGGTAAAGGGCATTGCCCTGAAAGGGGTTATCATCTTACCCAGGACATGCAAAAGCAACGCAAGGAATATGACAGTCTTGAGCAAGTCTTCATAACTTCTCAGTTTAAGACATTTGTTGGAGGGAGAATAACTCTCAAGTTGAGTGTAACGCCAACTTCTGCAAATTCAGAATCCATCCAAACCTCTCCAGAGTGTGCACCTTGTGAGACACATTAGACACTAATAGCAAAGTGGATTGTTCCCTCAGAAGCAAGTTGTTCAGGTACCCTAAAACAGAAGTACCCAGGGTACACAGGAGCCCCAGGACCGGGACCAAACACTCGGAGTTGTGGACAAGGAAAACTGCAGGGCCAACAAAAATGTGGCAGTCCTTCACTGTCAATTGCAGAAACCTTTTGTCAAGTGGAAAGACTGGAACATGCAGATAAGCATCCTTAATATCCACCGATGCCCAAGACCCAAGATTTTTGAAAGGGAATGCTTTGTGAAGTAGAAAGAGTGATTTGAACCATAAGCTTACCATTCTTCTCAAGTGGCAACAGGGTACTCTTACCCACAGAAACCTTCTGGAGGTAATAATCCAAAGCAGAACCAAACAAATGTTCCCCTTGAACATTTCACATGCCACCTGCAGGGTTATTATGTGGACCAACACTTCAGCCATAAGATTACATGCATGTACAGACTGGGAAACATTTAAATGGAATCCTTGAAGGTGTCAATTGAGAAGCTAAGAGCACCTGGGAAATCCTCCAGGTTTCTGCTCATTTCAGTATCTCTACAGTATCGGAATCTCTCGTCATGCAATGTGCCTAGACTTTAAAAGAGATGTATGGTTTGTTTGATTTTCTCTCTCTCTTTTTTTTAAGAATCATACCTTGGTGGATACAGCATCAATCCGATGCTGCATCTGTTGCTTCAGATCTCCCGTCACAGAAGTCCGATGAGGGCGAGTTAGACATGCCTCTGTCTGATGATAAAGATGAGGAATCCAAAGCATCAGATATTTCGGAAGAATATTTTTCTGCCTCCCGGGCTGAACAATTGCAGGTGCAATATTATACCGAGATGGTACACTGTGCATTTAAGTTGCCTCCCTCTGAGCTAACTGTCTCACCTGTGCGCGTATTGGGGTCTTTAAAGTCCCCACAGGTTAGTTGTTCCTTTCCGGTTCATCCATTATTGGAGAAACTGATTTACGCAGACTGGAAGCATCCAGACAAGTGCTTCTCTCCTCCTAGGAGATTTGAGATCCTTTTACCCAATGGAGGAATAGTTTACCAAGAAGTGGAGCTTAACTTCAGTGGATGCAGCGTTAATAAGATGCTTGCTTTAAGAGTTTAACTTGTCCGGAAGATAATGCCCAGGTATTCAAGAATCCTGAGAAGAAATTGGAATCTCTATTAAAATCTTCCTTTCTCCTGGCAGGCGCAGTAACCCAACCTGCTGTGGCGGCAGTGGGTAGGTGTCCTGCCCTTGGAGCAAGCCAAATTTTGGGCGAATATGCACAAGGCTTTATGTTTCGCAGTAGACGCCATTAGTAATTCTATACAGCAAGCATCGCGCCTTACACTACAGCTAGTGCACATGCATAGAATCCTTTGGCTGAAGCACTGGTCAGCAGAAGCCAAAGCCAGTTTGCCCTTTTATGAGGAACAGCTTTTTGGGGAGGATTTAGAGAAATATATCCAGAAGATATCAAGCGGCAAGACTACTCTGTTGCCGGAGAAGAAAGAAAGAACAAGCGTCCTTGTTTTAAAGCGTTCTCTCTCCCCAGCTCCTGGGCCATCGTCCAGGCAGTGGCGACAGTGTTCGCAGACAGCCACAAATCCTAAAGATCAGGGCAAGGCCCAGAAGTTCAGGAAGCAGTGGGGTCAACAATTTAATAAGCAGAACCTCAAAGCTTCATCAGCCGAGTGGGGGGCGGCTTTGGAAGTTTTCAGTAACTTGGCAGACAGGGGTCCAGGACAGATGGAAAGTCTCTGCTGTATCCCTAGGGTACAAACTGGAGTTTCGAGATAGAGATCCCACCCCATCGGTTCCGAAGTTCTGGGGTCTCCAAAGATCCAATAAAGAGAGATTCCTTTTTCAGAGATTTGGATCATTTGCTGTCTCAGGGAGTAATTTAAAGAGGTTCCCCTGAAGGAGCAAGGTGCAGGGTTTTATTCAAAACTTTTGTTAGTCCAAAACCAAATGGAGACGTCAGACCCATTCTAGACCTGAAAGATCTAAACCAGTATCTGGACATTCTTAATTTCTGAATGGAAACCATTTGGTCCGTGGATGACACCCAACAAGGCAGAGAATATTTAGTGTCCATAGACATCAAGGACGTCTATTTACATGTGCCTATTTATCCCACTCACCAAAAAATCCTAAGGTTCGCGGTGGAGCATCGCTATTTTAAATTGTTGTCTATATAGGCATGATCATAGATTCAGCCCTAGGGAGGATATTCCTGCCAGAACCTAAAGGTCAAGTGCCTAAGGAAATTAATCCACAGGGTCAGAACAAAGAGGAGAACATCTATTCGCCTGTGCATGAGGCTATTAGGGAAGCTGATGGTCTGCTTCGAGGTGGTCCCTTACGCCCAGCTTCATTCGAGGCATCTACAGAGCGGCATTCTAGCTGCCTGGGACAGGAAGAGCCACACCTTAGATTTCCCCATGCACCTGTCTCCACAGGTGCGCCAAAGCCTCAGTTGGTGGTTGCAAAGCGAAAATTTGCAAAAAAGACGGTCCTTCCTTCCAGTGACTTGGAAAGTGGTATCCACGGATTCCAGCCTGCTAGGCTGGGAAGCCGTTTTAGAGGAGGCCTCAGCCCAGGGTACCTGGGCCAAAACGGAAGAGAACCAGCCCATCAACATATTGGAGATTCGGGCAGTATATTTAGCTCTCAAAACCTGGACACACAGGTTACAGGGTTACCCTGTTCTGATACAATCCAACAATGCTACTACTGTAGCCTACATCAATCATCAAGAAAGTGGTGAATTGTATTCTAGTCTGGGCAGATAGACATGTGTACCTTGCCCGTCTGCGATTTTCATTCCAGGGGTAGAGAACTGGCAAGCGGACTAAGCCGTCAGCAATTGCTGCCAGGAGAATGGTCACTCCACACAGAGGTCTTTCAGGCAATATGCCAGAAATGGGGGACCCCGGATATAGACCTGCTAGCCTCCAGACTTAACAAAAAGTTGAACAACTTTGTATCCAGGACAAGAGACCCGCAGGCCTACGGAGCGGATGCATTGACAATTCAGTGGGATCAGGTTTCACTGATCTATGCATTCCCTCCGATCCTTCTCTGACATAGATTTTTGTGCAGGATCAAGAAGGAGAGTATACCAGTGCTCCTAGTGGCCCAGGAGACCCTGGTATGCCGAAATCATAAAGATAGCAGTAGGAAGACCTTGGGTACTTCCGCTCCAGCACGACTTTCTGACACAAGGTCCTGTATTCCATCCTTTCTTACAGAAGCTAAATTTGACGGTCCGGCTACTGAGACCTACATCTTAAAGAAATGAGGAGTCTCAGGTCCGGCCCTTTCTGCACTCATTAGTGCAAGAAAGTCAGCCTCTAGGCCAATTTACTAGAGTCTGGAAAGCATATGTTTCTTGGTGTGAATCCAAGAAATGGAATCCCTTAAAATATGACACAAGTAGAATTCTCGTCTTTTGCCAAGTCGGAGTGCATATAAAATTAGCCACAAGTACTATCAAGGGTCAAATATCAGCTCTATTAGTCTTTCAGAAACCGTTGGCATCTCATACCCGAGTTTGGGCGTTAATTCAAGGAGTACTGAGGATAAATCCACCAGTCAAATCACACTTGTGCCCTTGGGATTTGAACCTAGTATTGTCGGCTCTGCAATAGCTCCCTTTTGAACCTATTCAGCAGATTCCTTTGGTTCTCTTGAGCAAGAAAGCGGCCTTTTTGATTGCTATTTCTTCCGCCAGAAGGGTATGGGAGTTAGCAGCTCTTTCTTCTGAAGAACCTTATTTAATTTGTCACAGAGACAAAATTGTACTACGCCCTCATCCTACCTTTCTGTCAAAGGTGGAATCAGCGTTTCATTTAAAATAAAGACATTGTGCTGCCTTCCTTTTTTCCTGAACCGCAGACAGCGCAGGAAGAGTTACAGCACTCTCTGGATGTAGTGAGGGCAGTTAAAGTTTATCTGCAGGCTGAGGCTCAGATACAAAAACAGAAGTTTTGTTCATTTTACCAGATGGCCCCAAAAAGGGCCAACCGGTATCCAAATCCACCATTGCCAGGTGGATTCGTCAAGTGATTAGTCAAGCTTATGATTTAAAGCAGGTAATTCTTCCCTTCCATGTTAAGGCGCACTCGACCAGAGCAATCAGTTCCTCATGGGCAGTGCATCACCAGGCTTCAATGGCAACAGATCTGTAAAGCTGCTACTTGGTCTTCAGTCCATATGTTTACAAAATTCTATCAAATAGATGTAAGAGGACATGAGGATTCTGCTTTCGGGCGTAGTGTGCTGCAGGCAGCGGTCTAGGGCTTCTTCTTGTTGACTGGCCTGATGGATCTGTCTCCCACCCTTTATATGGAGCATTGCTCTGGGATGTCCCACTGTGTAAAGACTAAAGGCTCTGTGTCCCGTACTGTATGATAAAGAAAGTAGGATTTTTGAATAACAGCTTACCTGTAAAATCCTTTTCTTTGGACACAGAGCCCCCCCCCCTTCTATGGGATACTTACTGCTTTGCTACAAAAACTGAGGTACTTCCTGTATGGGAGGGGTTATATGGAGAGAAACTTGTTCTCATAGGTTGTGCCAGTGTCCAATCACCTCTGGTGATCATACAACCCACTATGTAAAGACTAAAGCATGGGTCTTCAAACTACGGCCCTCCAGTTGTTCAGAAAATACAATTCCCATCATGCCTAGTCATGTCTGTGAATGTCAGAGGTTTACAATGCCTTATGGGATGTGTAGTTCCACAACAGCTGGAGGGCCGTAGTTTAAGGATCCCTGGACTAAAGGCTCTGTGTCCCATGGTGTACTCAAAGAAAAGGATTTTACAGGTAAGTCGTTATTCAAAATCCTACTTTTATTTCTGTATTACGCAGACACAGTTAGTATTAGACAGATCAATTAAAGTGAACCTTGAAGTAAAAAAACAAGGTATACATAAAGTGGTTGTAAACCTCAGACAAGAAATATGAACAAGGCATATCCCAGTGTAAGTTCCGTCTGCTTCCTCTGCTATCTGCATGAGTCGCTTTTTTAAAGTTTTTCTCAGAGCTCTGCTCACTGGAGGTCTAGCATGTAATTTCATCCCTCTACCCCCGTTTGTCTCCTCTGATAAGCGTTATAAGTGCTGCACTTTGAACGGCTGTAGAGAAGGGGGGACTGCAGATAAACAGGTACAACGTATGTAGGAGGATTTGTCTGTGTCACCAGAGGCCAGTGACTTCACTGGCTAATTATAAGGGTTTACAACCACTTTACTATATCAGGGTCCCCCTCCCCCATAAAAAGTAGCAGCGTCAAAGTTCATATTCTTACCTTATACCAATTTCTGTGCTGCAGAGTATGACAAAACAATCCTCCCGGTGAGATCCTGGCACAGCCCGGGAGCGTCTTCTCGCTACATTTGGGTAGTATGGAAGCCAGGGGTAGGATAAGAATATTTACTGACTTCTTCCCTACAGGTTTATTATTATTTTTTTACTTTTATGCTGCATTTCTATATGAGTAGGGGCCCTGATATATTCAGACCTTACATTTTTACTGCTAGGTCACCATGAAAGACAATACAGAACATACGTTGTTTTTTGCTGCCACTTTGCTCCTGATCACCCGAAGGTTTCTTCTTCCGCTTTGTGACCTGTAAACAAAAGTAAAATTAAATTGAAAAGGTCACATGAAATCACATTAGAATTCCTAGAATTTCTTTTGTAAATAGTTAAAGCGTAGTTTCACCCAAAAGGGGGCATCAGCATGTTTACCTCTGGCCCCCCTAACTTTTGGCATTTTTTTGGGGGGGGGGCGGGGAGTATCAGCTCCCACTTCTGGTTGGATCACTTGTGATGCAGCCCTTTGCCCGCAGCCTTCTGGGACATGTCATAGGTCCAGAAAGCTGAAAGACCATTCACAAAGAACAGCATGCCGATGCCTGAAACTGAAGACAGCCGAAGACCATGCTGGATCCCTGGACAGGCAAGTGTCATATTATTAAAAGTATTTATTTTATTTTTTAAATCAGATTTTCTCTTTATACCACAACAACATACACACAAATAAAACATTGAAATAAAAAAATAAAAAAAATAAAACACACACACACACAAAAAAAAAAAAAAAAAAACACTTAAGGACCAGCTCATGTGGATATATAGAGTGGCAGAATGGCACCGACAGGCAAAGCTGCGGCATTTTGAATTTGCCGCTGTGCGCACACCTGCCACGAGCTCTGTGACTGTGGCTGTGGGACCCGTGGACTCGATGTCCACCGGTGTCCCGCGATCGGGTCACAGAGCTGAAGAATGGGGAGATGCCAATGTAAACACATCTCCCTGTTCTTCCGAGTGACATGTCACTTATCGTCTGTTCCCTCTCATCGGGAGCAGTGATCAGTGATGTGTCACTCGTGGACACACCCCTAACAGTTAGAATCACTCCCTAGGACACACGTAACCCCTTCCTAGCCCCCTTGTGGTTAACCCCTTCACTGCCAGTCACATTTACACAGTAACCAGTGCACTGCTCGCTGTATAAATGTTAATGGTCCCTAAATAGCACCAAAAGTGTCTGCCACAATGTCGCAGTCACGATAAAAATTGCTGATCGCCGCCATTACTAGTAGGAAAAAATAAAAAATCCATAAAACTATCCCCTATTTTGTAGATGCTATAACTTTTGCGCAAACCAATCAAACACTTATTGCGATTTTTACCAAAAATATGTAAAAAGAATACGTATCGACATAAACTGAGGAAAGAAATGATCAAAGAAATGATCAAATACCCCCAAAAGAAAGCTCCATTTGTGGGGGAAAAAAAAAAAAGGACGTCAATTTTGTTTGGGAGCCACGTTGCACGACTGCGCAATTGTCAGTTAAAGCGACGCAGTGCCGAATCGCAAAAGTGGTCTGGTCAATTGGCAGCTAAATGGTCCGGGGCTGAAGTGGTTAACCTAACCCTTTTCTACGCCTTCCACTGTCAAGTCATACACAATCCTTTCAGCCTATAAATAAAAAAGTTTTTTCCTTTTTCCAGAGAAAGTAGCTGCTGACTTTTAGTTTTTTGACCGAAGAACCACTTTAAGGCTCCATGCACACAGAAGCTGATAAACTGTAGCTTTTTTTTTTTTTTTTAAAGCCCATAAAGCGCACTCCGATTTCTAAATATTGGCATTGGCCAGAGAAAAACCCATATCAGTCTACCTCTAGCTGCAACTGTGCTCCCTTTTTAGCTTGACTTTTTTTTTAATTCTATATGAAGACTTCAAAGTAGAGGTAGACCGATATATCGGCTGATGTTTGATAAATCGGAGGGAGGGGGGAGAGAGAGAGAGAGAGAGAGAGAGAGAGAGAGAGAGAGAGAGAGAGAGAGAGAGAGAGAGAGAGAGAGAGAGAGAGAGAGAGAGAGAGAGAGAGAGAGAGAGAGAGAGAGAGAGAGAGAGAGAGAGAGAGAGAGAGAGAGAGAGAGAGAGAGAGAGAGAGAATCAGGTCGATGTCGGGGGGTGGGCAGGACCCAGCAGCTATATTACACTAGCCAATGGGATGGTATCTGGGCGGGATGCTACCTGTATGTGACCACGCCCCCTGGTGTAATTTAGCTGCTGGGTCCCGCCCACCCCCAACATTGAGCCGACAGCTCCTCTCTGTTGGTTTCACACAGTTAGTTACACTCGGCTTAGTGTGAAACCTGCCGGTGCCACCACAAATCAGTGCCACTACCTAGTGCCAATCAGTGCCACCAGCCAGTGCCAATCAGTGCCATCTGTCAGGGCCAACCACCAGTGCCACCGCCAATCAGTGCCGCCTGCCAGTGCCAACCAGTTCCAAACTAGTGCCACCTGCTAGTGACAACTGTCAGTGCTACCTACCAGTGCCATCTGTCAGTTCCAAAACAGTGCCATCTGTCAGTTCCAAAACAGTGCCACCTGCTAGTGCCAACTGTCAGTGCTACAAACCAGTGCCATCTGTCAGTTCCAAACCAGTGCCATCTGTCAGTTCCAAACCAGTGCCATCTGTCAGTGCCACCTGTACTGAGGACATCAAGTGTGTGCTAAAGTGACACAAGTAAGTAAGAAGGAGTGGATGAGGTGTTTTTTTTGTTTTTTTTTAGATCGGCCTAAAATATCGGCCACAAAAATCGGCATCATATATCAGCCATCGGCCTCCCCAATTTCTAAATATCGGCATTGGCCAGAGAAAAACCCATATCGGTCTACCTTTACTTCAAAGTGGCAGTATATTCATGTCGCTGTACAGCAGTGTGCTCCATTGCCTTGCTGTACAGCGACATGCAAGTGTGCTGCAATAAACACAGCATGTCTGCATTGTGACACAGCTCAGTGCACCGCACCATCGGGGTGCATTGCAGTGTGAACAATTGTTACTGTGTCCCCTACTGCGGTTTTCCAGTGTGATAAAGGCAGGTCTATGGAGACAGGACCCAAAGAGAAAGTTCACAGGAGTTTCAAGTTTTTACGACGGATCAGAGTAAGACTCACCTTTTTATCACTCCCAGTCCCCAGATTAAAAGTCACCCCGCGATTGGCTTTCTTTCGTGGCATTGCTGTTCCTCATTGGGCTGGAGCCTTAAAAAAAAAAATATATATATATATAAACATATATGAGATAAACACGCTCTCTCTCACACACACACACACATATGAATATATATATATATATATATATATATTCAAAATTTCCATTTGCCTGCTCGAATTTGGCATATAGATAAAGCTTCAGGGCAAGTGTGGGGCTGCCTCGGAGGAGGGGGGGGCATCGCTGATGGGCAGGGTTGAACAGGAGCTGTTCTCCCAGGAATCTGGGGAAGAGAGAGGAGAGCCGGCCGGATCATTACACAGGGTGAGGGCCACCCGCTGTGACAGCTTTGATGTGAACTGGCAGCCGTCTCCTGAACTGGCTTCTTTGATAGACAGCACACTGGTCCAATGCCGAAACGTGTGGCGTCCATCATAGGAGGCGATCCAGGAAGCGGGACTTTGTGTGACTGCGGGTGCAAGGCAAATCAAAGCTGTCCTATGCTCATCAGACATAGGATGACCCTAGACCCAAGAGTCATTGGTGAAGTTGGCACAGGAGTACCCCGCATCCTTCAAAAGTCTCCGAGTATCACAGACCATTCCGTTACAACAGCCATTACTAGTAAAAAAAAAAAAAAAATAATAAAAATGCTATAAATCTATCCCCTATTTTGTAGACGCTATAACTTTTGTGGAAACCAAATCAATGTACGCTTCTTGCGATTTTTTTTTACCAAAAATATGTAGAAGAATACATATTGGCCTAAACTGAGGAAATTTGTTTCGTTTCTTTTTAAATTGTGATATTTATTATAGCAAAAAGTACCAATTATATTTATTTTTTTAAAAAATGCTGCTTTTTTGTTTGTTTATAGCACAAAAAATAAAAAATGTAGGAGGTGATCAAATACCACCAAAAGAAAGCTCTAGTTTATTAATTTTTTTTTGGGGGGGGGGGGGGTTAAATCAATTTTGTGTGCATGACCGCACAATTATCAGTTAAAGCGACGCAGTGCCGTATCGCCCAAAAAAATCACGAAGGGCAAAATCCTTCCGGAGGTGAAGTGGTTAAACAGTTTGTTTGACCCAACCAATCTAGTTAAAGCAATATTGAAGTTGGAACACTGCTTTAAGGATGGATTTAGATGTGAATTTAAATCCTCTGCTCCGCTGGAGAGTGATTTGTGTTTAGATCTTTTTTTCAGAGGCCTTCCACAAAAGGTAATATGCTGCGGATGTGGATTCATCGTCTGTTTTTACCCCATTTTTGCGAAGAAACGTGTTGCAATAGCACTGTACGCAGTTGAGGGTCGGTTGCAATGCTTCCCCATTCGCTGCAATGGGCGCTCCTGCTCTTCATCGAGTGCCACCGGGGAGAGCTGCTCTCCATCGGGGGTACTCATGCAGGCGCACTCCCCAGTACTGCCATTATCAATCTATCCAATGAGGACCCGAGACAGCGGCAAGAGCTGCTGTGTTCGTCACTATTGCTTAACCACTTAAGGACCGCCTCCTGCACATCTATGTCAGCAGAATGGCACAAGCACGTACAGGTACGTCCTCTTTAAGTGCCCAGCCATGGGTCGCGGGCACATGCCCGCGACCCGGTCCAAAGCTCTGTGAGCACGGGACCCGATCGCCGCTGGAGTCCCGCGGTCTGTCCCAGGAGCTGAAGAACGAGGAGAGGCTTCCCCGTTCTTCACTGTGGCGGCGTCATCGATCGTGTGATTTCTTTTATAGGGAGACACAATCGATGACATCACACCTACAGCCACACCCCCCTACAGTTGAAAACACACATTAGGTCACACATAACCCCTTCAGCTCCCCCTTGTGGTTAACTCCCAAACTGCAATTGTCATTTACACAGTAAACAATGCATTTTATGAAAATGACAATGGTCCCAAAAACGTGTCAAAATTGTCCGAAGTGTCCGCCATAATGTCGCAGTCACAAAAAAAAAAAAAAAAAAAAAGCTGATCGCCGCCATTAGTAGTAAAAAAAAAAAAAAAAAATAATAATAAAAATGCAATAAAACTATCCCCTATTTTGTAAACGCTATAAATTTTGCGCAAACCAACCGATAAACGCTTATTGCGATTTTTTTTTACCAAATAGGTAGAAGAATACGTATCGGCCTAAACCGAGGAAAAAAATGTTTTTATATTCTATTTTTGGTGGATATTTATTATAGCAAAAAAGTAAAAAATATTGCACTTTTTTTTAAAATTGTCTCTATTTTTGTTTATAGCGCAAAAAATAAAAACCGCAGAGGTGATCAAATACCACCAAAAGAAAGCTCTATTTGTGAAAAAAAAAAGAACGCCAATTTTGTTTGGGAGCCACGTCGCACGACCGCGCAATTGTCAATTAAAGCGACGCAGTGTCGAATTGAAAAAACTGTCCGGGTCCTTTAGCTGCCTAAATGTCCGGGTCTTAAGTACTTAAAAGGTCAGGAAGGGGGGAGGGGATCTGCTGCAGCACGAAAGGTTTTTCACTTCAATGCATAGCATGCATTAAGGTGAAAAACCAATGAGGGTTTACAGCCCCTTTAAGGGGGCGATAAAAATGCAGCTCAGTGCTGCATTTTTATCACCAAACCACCACCCCCCCAAACCGCGTCTAAACCTAGCTTACTGCTAAGGTTCAGGTATGGAGTATTTTTACATATTCCATACCTGTGGGGTCCTCGTAGACGCTGGAAATGACTGGGGGGGGCATCAGGTTTTTCCATCACTTCGCCAGGACGCCATTGATAGAAATCCTTCAAGTTACTCAATGATTGCAACGTGTTCTCTGAATGGACGAGGTGGAGTTTTGGGACATCCCCACCTCACCTCATACAATGCCTTGCATTCATTGAGAGAAATTAAAGGTCGGTCTATGAACTGCGCATGCGCCGAGCGAACCAAACACCCCTTAGTGCTCACAATGCAGCGGTTTGGTCCTGGACCTGGAACAAAGGTGCAGTCACTGTAGTAGCAGCACCTACTACACACATTTCAGCCTGTACCAGGATCCCTCAGACATACTTATGCTGCTCCAGGATAGACCAATGTAACCATGCTATTAAATGCACCCCTAAACTTCAGCGTTACACATGTCATTTTCCGGTCAGTTGTTACCCATAACCCCCCACAGACGGCCATCACAGCTGACTATGACCACAACAAATACCCGGACACAAACCTGAAGTGCCCAGCCTGGCAGAAACAACACACTGCTCCTTCCCCGTTCACTACAGCCGCTGCGCCCTCATTGGTTGATTCGCGCACACTCCTCTCGCGCTGCTTTCTGGGTCTTGTAGTCGGACTCTCCCGAGGCTCAACGAGAAGCGACGTTCAGAGAACTACATTCCCCAGAAGCCATTGAGCGCCGCAGTCCAAAACACAGCCCGGACAAGGGGGCGGAGCGGGCGGGAGGATTTGAACGTTCCGGGTTGTGCTGTAGAGAGGAAGTGCCCAGTACAAGAATGCAGATTCCACGGTCAGATCTGCTTGCGAGCATAGGGACGTACTAAACTGAATATTGGAGTGATGGGACCACAGAGTGCTCACAATTTTTGGGGGCCGCAAATGAAAAAACAACAAGTGCAGCCTCACTGTGCCCATCAAATACAGCCACTGTGCCATCAATTGTCACCACTGTGCCATGCCATCAATTGTCGCCGCTGTGCCATGCCATCAAATGTAGTCACTGTGCCCATCAACTGTCTCCACTGTGCCATGCCATCAAACGCAGCCACTGTGCCATCAATTGTTGCCACTGTGCCATGCCATCAAATGCAGTCACTGTGCCCATCAACTGTCACCACTGTGCCATGCCACCAAATGCAGTCACTGTGCCCATCAACTGTCACCCCTGTGCCATGCCATCAAATGCAGTCACTGTGCCCATCAACTGTCACCACTGTGCCATGCCATCAAACGCAGCCACTGTGCCATCAATTGTTGCCACTGTGCCATGCCATCAAATGCAGTCACTGTGCCCATCAACTGTCACCCCTGTGCCATGCCATCAAATGCAGTCACTGTGCCCATCAACTGTCACCACTGTGCCATGCCATCAAACGCAGCCACTGTGCCATCAATTGTTGCCACTGTGCCATGCCATCAAACGCAGCCACTGTGCCATCAATTGTTGCCACTGTGCCATGCCGTCAAATGCAGTCACTGTGCCTATCAACTGTCACCACTGTGCCATGCCATCAAACGCAGCCACTGTGCCATCAATTGTCACCACTGTGCCATGCCATCAAATGCAGTCACTGTGCCCATCAATTGTAACCACTGTGCCATGCCATCAAACGCAGCCACTGTGCCATCAATTCTCACCACTGTGCCATGCCATCAAACGCAGTCACTGTGCCCATCAATTGTCACCACTGTGCCCTTTTTATTGTCGCCACTGTGTCAACTGATGCCACTGTGCCCTTTAATAGTCGCCACTGTGCCCATTGTCGCCACTGAGCCCATTTTTGGGGGCCGCAAATGAAAAAACAACAAGTGCAGCCTCACTGTGCCCATCAAATACAGCCAATGTGCCATCAATTGTCACCACTGTGCCATGCCATCAATTGTCGCCGCTGTGCCATGCCATCAAATGCAGTCACTGTGCCCATCAACTGTCTCCACTGTGCCATGCCATCAAATGCAGCCACTGTGCCATCAATTGTTGCCACTGTGCCATGCCATCAAATGCAGTCATTGTGCCCATCAACTGTCACCACTGTGCCATGCCATCAAACGCAGCCACTGTGCCATCAATTGTCGCCACTGTGCCATGCCATCAAATGCAGTCACTGTGCCCATCAACTGTCACCACTGTGCCATGCCACCAAATGCAGTCACTGTGCCATAAATTGTTGCCACTGTGCCATGCCATCAAATGCAGTCACTGTGCCCATCAACTGTCATCCCTGTGCCATGCCATCAAATGCAGTCACTGTGCCCATCAACTGTCACCACTGTGCCATGCCATCAAACACAGCCACTGTGCCATTAATTGTTGCCACTGTGCCATGCCGTCAAATGCAGTCACTGTGCCTATCAACTGTCACCACTGTGCCATGCCATCAAACGCAGCCACTGTGCCATCAATTGTCACCACTGTGCCATGCCATCAAATGCAGTCACTGTGCCCATCAATTGTAACCACTGTGCCATGCCATCAAACGCAGCCACTGTGCCATCAATTCTCACCACTGTGCCATGCCATCAAACGCAGTCACTGTGCCCATCAATTGTCACCACTGTGCCCTTTTTATTGTCGCCACTGTGTCAACTGATGCCACTGTGCCCTTTAATAGTCGCCACTGTGCCCATTGTCGCCACTGAGCCCATTGTCGCCACTGTGCCCTTTGGCGCCGCTGTGCCCTGTAAAATGCCTCTAACCCCCCCTCGGCACTTACCTTTCTGGGGGTCAGCCATCCTCCTTCCACGTCCCTCGATGTCTTCTTCCACCCTCGGCAATTCCACACAGCCAACCAGCTGCCGTTATTCAAGTGGCTGGTGCTCGCCCACCCGGCCATCTGAATAGTCGGCGGCAGCGGCGGAAATACATTGATTTATGCAATGCATGAATCTATGTATTTCAGTGGCTGTACAAGAGCCAGAGGGGGCGGCTCTCCGGCGTCCTCTATGGACGTACCGCCACTGGTCATTACTATATATGTGTGTTAAAAGAACACTGACATCTAGTGAGAGAGTGGCATTGGCATTGCTGCCAATAATCCTATCATGCAATTTAGTACGTCTTCGAGCTTGGGCAAGTGACATTCTGACGTCACCTCGTTACCCGCCGAACCGGGAAGACACGGGCAGACAGATCAAGGAGCCGGCCGGCTCGATACTTTTAATGCTTCTAACATTGGATGTCTCTGTAAGTGCGCATTTTTAAGTTTGTTATTAAATGCATCCTGGATTTTACACATGTGAGTCCTTCTTTCTTATATGGCACATCTATATATACACTGAATTAGATTACCTACAACAAGGCTTTTCCGAGAGGCAGCAATTACTCATTCATAGACAAAAGTGTGACTCCATTCATAGACAAAAGTGGGCCTGCATTTATATACAAAAGTGGGACTACATTTATATACAAAAGTGGGACTACATTTATATACAAAAGTGGGACTGACATTGTACCATGTCTGCAGTCTCTGACCATCTCTTGTACCATGCCTGCAGTCTCTAACCATCTCTTGTACAATGTCTGCAGTCCCTGACAATCGTCTACAAACTATGGGATAGATTTATGGCATTTATATTTAAATATTTTTTACTAGTAATGGCGGCGATCATTGATTTTTTTAGCGGTACTGCAACATTGCAGCGGACACATTGGACACCTAATTGAGTTCTGTAAGCAACACCTTATTTTCTGACAGTGCCCCTCCCGAGACTAGACTCTGGATCCGCCTTGGTGATTACCTATTGCTGCTTTTCCACACAAGGACAGTGGATACTCACAGGCTGTTATTACAGGGAATTTAGTAACTTAGCTAAAGCTATTAGGGGGTGTCTGTGATTTGTGGGAGGGTGGGTGTGCTATTTTATGTGTCTCATTCCCCCCTGGGAGAATAGAATGAATGAATGAATGAATGAAAAACGTATATAGCGCGGCACATGCAAACTAAATCGCCTCTGGGCGCTTGTTGTTCCTGTCTCTCATGGCCTCAAAAGAGCAGGGTTTTAATCTGTCTTCTGAAGGTCAGGTGGTTCTCCTCCAACCGAATGCTGGTTGGTAAAGCGTTCCATAGTCTGGGACCTTGAAAAGCAAACCTTCTTTCTCCTTTGGACTTGTATCTGGCTTTGGGTACCTTGACCAAATTTTGGTCGGTGGATCGCAGAACGCGATTGGAATTGTGGGCCTCTATCTTTTCGCATAGATATTGCAGGGCCTTCCCATGGATATACTTATGAGTCAGGCAGAGTGCTTTAAAAGCAATTCTGCCTTTCCTGGCAACCAATGAAGATATCTCAGTGAAGGTGAGATTGATTCCCAGGGTTTTTTCCCAGTCACAAGTCTGGCGGCCGTATTTTGAACGACTTGCAGACGAGAGATTTGGTACTTTGGGAGTCCGAGGTAAAGGGCATTTGCATAGTCCAGTCTGGAGTTCACAATTGTTCCCACCACGACTGCTATGTCTTCTTTGGGGATGAAAGGAATAAGTCTGCGTATTAGGCGCAACAGATGGTGAGATCCGCTGACTACAGACACTATTTGTGTGTCCATTATGACAATGGACGCACAAATAGGGTCAGTAGTCAGCAGGTAGGTCAGTAGGTGTCAAAAATTACCCCGAGACTTTTGACTTTGGAGCTAGGGGTGATGATTTGGCCCAGAATGGGCGGAGGTGTCCAGGTTGTTGCCAGTTGACTCTTGCGACTGGCATGAAACAGGAGAAGTTCTGTTTTGGAACTGTTGAGTTTAAGATAACTCTTAGTCATCCAGTTTTCTATCAAAGAGAGACAATTCTCTAAACTGAGATGATGATCCTTTTTGTTGCAGATGCGAAAAAACAGTTGCGTGTCGTCTGCATATGAGTGATAAAGTAGTTGTTGACTACTAGTGATGAGCGGAATACGCCATATTCGATTTTGCAATATTTCACGAATATATAGAAGAATATTTGCGAAATATTCGTTAATATCGAATATTCGTGATATTTTATAAAAAAAAATTTTTTTGCGAAATTTCGCTAATGCAAATGCGAAATTGATTGCGAAAATATCGTCAACACGCGAAAACGGAGATCATTTCCTGGATTACTAAACTAATATGCACTAAACACTAACTCTACTTACACAAACTTATATGACTAAACTAAAGCTAATTTTTTTTTTTTTTTTTTTATACACAAAACACAGAAGGGCAGAGAAAGTATTCGCGAATATTCGTAATACGAATATTCGCATTGCGAATATTCGGCAACATAAAAGGATCGCCTCAGCTTCTCGGCCCAGGGTCTCTAATCATACCAGCAATGCTTTTAGACGTCGATGGAGATCACTAGGATGTGATCTGTTTTAAAAATAAATTTGAAAAAATACGAATATTCGCAATAGCAAATATTCACCGCGATATTCGATTTATTCGCGAATACTCGAATATGCAATATTCGTAACGAATATTCGCACTGCGAATATTCGTGAGCAACACTATTGACTACTAATGATTTCAAAGAGAGGGCGAAGATAGATGTTGAAGAGCACCGGTCCCATATTTTGAATAATGCTGTTTCTGTTCTGTGTCCGGGACGGAAACCCGTTTGAAATGGATCAAGTAGATTATGGGTATCTAGATGCTGTTGCAGCTGTTGTACCACTACTTTCTCTATTACCTTGGAGAAAACATTTAGGCCTGTTATGGGACGACGGTGATTTGGGTCCTTGGGGTCCAGGGTAGGTTTCTTCAAGATGGGCTGGATTGTGCCCTCTTTCAGCTGGGAGGGCACTATGCCTTCCCTAAATGACTGGTTTATAAGCTGCATGATAGGTGGTGCCAAGATGTCGGCACATTCCTTCAGCAGGTTAGTGGGGATGATATCATTAGGCGCTGTGCTGTTTCGCAAAGTACCGATGATATTTTTTGTGGCATCGATGGAGATGGGTTCCAGAGTGAACTTTGTTAAATGTAGAATGTTTCTATGGGTGTTGTGGGAGTGGTTGAGGGGGGGAGGGTTGAGGGGGGTATTGTTTTGCTGAATGCTTTCCAAGATTCCCTCAATTTTATTGATGAAGAAATCCGATAATTCATTGCAAAATTCTTGGGTATCTGAATTGGGGGCTTCAAGACAGCCTGGATTCATGGTCTGCGTGACCAGCTTGAAGATTTCGTGGGGGCGATTTAGTGCTCTGTTGATAGCCTTGGAAAAATAATTTTTCTTGGCTTTGAAGATTTCTTTGTGGTATTTTCTTGTTGCTGCTTTGTAGATGATGAGGTTCTCCTCTGAAGCGCTTCTTTTCCAGGCGGCTTCCGCCCTTCTGCGCTCTTGCTTCAGTAGCGACAGCTGGTTGTTAAACCAGCCGGACTCGTTTTTCCGGATGTGGGCTTTGCGTTTCGGCGCTACTAAGTCGGCTGACTGTAGTAGGGCTGCATTTATGGCATCCAGTGTATCTGAGGCTGTTCGAAATGGTTAAATTTTTTTTCATTTTATTTCCCAAGGTAGATTAGAAGAGTTCCGAATGGAGCTTCTTCTGAGATCTAGTCCAGTGTGTTGTCACCGGCTTGGGTGTTTTGGAAATTATGAATTTAATTGCATGGTGATCTGTCCATGGCAACGGTTCATTTTCCAAAGTACTTATTTTCAGATTTTGTCTGAAAATAAGATCAAGTGTGTGACCTGAAGCATGTGTGGGCCCACATACTAGCTGTAGCCCTAAACCTTCCAGGTGGTCAATACAGGCGTCGGCAACGGGATCCTGTGAGGAGTTGGCCCAGAGATTGAAGTCCCCGAGCAGCAAAATGTGTTTGCTGTTTAGGGTATAAGTGGAGATAAACTCTGTCAGCGATGGTAGAAGCTGCGATTTTGGCCCGGGCGGTCTATAGCAGAGAAGAATGTGGACGGTCTCCTGGGGATTTGTTTGCAGTTGCAGAGTTAAGGCCGTGTACACACGATCAAATTTGTCCGCTGAAAACGGTCCGATGGACCGTTTCAGCAGACAAATCCGATCGTGTGTACGGGCTAGCGGACAGGTTTGTCCATCGGACAAATTTCAAAGCATGCTTTGAAATTTGTCCGCTACAAACCTGTCCGTCGGATATGTCCGCTGGTTAGTACGGGAAACCAGCGGACATATCTTCCCGCACATGCGTCGTATCCTGTGAATGGATCCGACGCATGTGCGCGGAAGTGTTTACTTCCTGGTGCGGTGACGTGGCGGCGTCAACGTCACCGCCGCGTCACCACGCTGTCTGCCGGCGGGGATTTTGATCCGATGGCGTGTACACGCCATCGGACCGAAATCCGATGAGACATGTCCGCTCTAAACTGTCCGTCGGACAAGTTTGAGCGGACATATCTCATCGTGTGTACGAGGCCTAAGGGTTTCCATGAATGGAAGAGGGTTTTGAAGGACTGGTTTAGTGATCGCAAGGTGAGTCTTGTAGATCACCGCCAGGCCTCCTCCTCTTTGCCCTATTCTGTTTTCTAGTTATAATAGGATAGTTTTTAGGCACCAGTTCTCCTAGAATAGTGTTACAGTCGGCTGTAAGCCAGCTTTCTGTAATAAAAAGGCAGTCTAAATCGTATTGTAGAATGAAATCATAGATTTCTAGTCGGTGTTTTACTGCCGATCTTGTGTTGTTTAAAGCACAAGATATGTGCTCAGGCTGGGGTGAATGACTGAAATTTTTGAGAGTCGATCGTCGATCGATTCTCAATAGTTGCTCAATTCTTAAGGCCTTTTTGGTGATGGCTGGTAATACTGTGGCGAATCGCTGTGTATCATATGCAATCTATCATTCCATAAAACATCTAGAGCAGGGGTAGCCCAGTGCACATATAAAGGGATGCCGGGGATGCCACCCCCCAGCACACAGCACACTAAACACTGACTTTCCTTGGTTCTCTCTGTGTGCAGCCCAACATAGAGATGGGAGGGGGAGGCATTCCAACTGGAGTTGGTGGAGACAGTGTGGGATCCAAGACTCCCAGTGTGAGGAATTCATTCCTGCACATCAGCACTCAGCAGCCACTGAAAATTAGAAACCTTGTGTCAGGAAGAGGAGCGGCCCCTCCCCCGAGCACTGCTAGGCTGGACGGGCTGCCCTATGCTCACACATCAGTTCTGAAAGGACACACGCTAGTTCTGGACGGACACAAACAAGGAGAGAAGGAGGGAGAAGAGAACTCTGGCACTTCGGCGCCCCCACCTCTGCAGGAGCCTGGGTGCAAAGCACCCTGTTCACCCTGCCTAGGATCGGCCCTGAGCAAGAGGTTAAAGAAAACTATGGCGGCACAATAAGCAGCCTGACCTTGCAATTGATGACCTCCCCTTTTTTATATGCTGACAAGTAATATTTTATGAGATCAGTAGCGACCCATGCATTTCTCATAATACAAGGTTCGATTAAGGATGAGAAAAAGTGGGTGTTTTAACTTCCCTGTAATTTTGGCCCATTAATAAAATAAAAAAATTCACAGAAAGGAAAAAAAAATCTAAATATAAAAATTACGAGATTCTGGATCAGGGTGTATAATTTCGTTTACACCCTTACCCAGATCAACTTGGTTAAATCTGCAAAACATACGCTCCTGGGGGGCAGAGTACCTGAAGCATCCGGATCCCAAAGATGGCTCATTACATTCATTTTTATCTCAGCTAAAATAACTATAGCGATAAATTGGAGGCCAGCAGCCTTACCGTTCGATCAACTTAGACATAAAGGGCCAGATCCACAAAGCCCCGTGTATCTCTGCGGCGGCGTAGCGTATAGTATTTTCGCTACACCACCGTACGCTAGGAAGGCAAGTTCCGTATCCACAAAGGACTTGCGTCCTCAGTTACGGCGGCATAGCGAAAACGGGCCGGTGAAACCCCGCGCAATTCAAATGGAGAAGAGGTGGGCGTGTTTTATCTAAATCAATCGTGACCCGACGTAAATAACGTTTTTTTTTAACTGCGCATGCGCCGGCCGTGGACGTATCCCAGTGCGCATGCTCCAAATCACGTCAAAAAACATCAATGAAAACAACGTGAACGTAACTTACCCAAATCCCTATTCGTGAACGGTTTACGCAAACGACATGAATGATGGAAAATCTTGCTCATTTGCAAATATACAGAAGCGCCCCTAGCGTCCAGCGTAAATATGAAACTTAAATAGGACTGCGTAAGACGGCGTAACTAAGCAAAAAAAATGGCGTGTCTTGTTTTGTGGATACAAAACAAAGATACGCTGGCGCAGATTTGAAAATACATATAGTTTTGTGGATCTGGCCCAAACTGTCTTGGCTTATGTTGAATGAGCGGTTAGAACAGCAATCGCACAGGACAAGATGACATTATTCCACAAAGTCTGGGACCCTTGGATCAGTTATCTGACCAACGATCCTAGAACGACCACAACGTAGTTGACTGCCGTTGACTGCTTTTAGAGGTGCGGAGCCTCGGTCCCCCCACTCTACTGACTCTTTTCTTCTTCTCGTGGGATTGTTCCTCTCTCTTTTTTGTTTTATCTTTCTCTCCTCTACTTTAAGGTGACCAGATTTTTAAAATGAAATCCGGGGACATATTTTTTCTTTACTAGTAATGGCAACAATCAGCGACTCTCTGCCCGTCGCCGCCAGTGTTGTAAGTAACAGAGTTACAATAAACGCAGTTACCTAACGCAGCCCCTTTTGAGGGTAACGAGTAATCTACCTGATTACTCTTCCCCTCACGGTAACGCAGTTCCCATTACTTGGACAGCATTACCGCAATTACATCTACCGCCACTAGATGGCGCAGAGTAATTGCTTCTGCCGGTGACTTGTCAGCCTTGTTCCACTATGAGATTTGTTCCAGAACTAACTGCGCATGCGCAGTTACCAACTGCGCATGCGCAGTAATAGTCTACGGAAATAGCCGAACGCAACAGCTGATCGTCAGCTGTCTATGCTCTCGGCCACGGCGGCTGTTTAACAGATTAGTTAGCAATAAAAAAAAAATACATTCCTCCCCTCATTCCTCCCCTTTCTGCCGAGCGGCAGCGTGCATTACCTGCCATCCGCACGATCGGGAGCGAGCGCATCTGGCAGCTAACACACAGCTGTTCGCGCTCGGCAGTTTCCGTCGGATGGGCGTACTCAGCTGGAACAAAACAGATAGGTGGAACCAGACTGGCAGATCACCGGCGCTGTGAACATAAATATGGGTGGAACTCTGTTTTATAATCATGTGACCGCTGTGATGGCCTGTCACAGCGGTCTGAAAACTCCCAATCGCAAGGAGCCCTGGTCGCCCCTGCCTCACAGCCTCTCAAGTCTCACTCTTTGGGCCCCCGGCTACTACTGGATGGGGAGTGGAGGAAGATCACTCTGCCAGGGAAGACAAGGAGATAGGCAGGTGGCTGGCCAGGATTTGAGCCAAGGCAGAAAAACATGCATGTGAAGCTGAATGGGCACTCACCCGAATCTGAAGAAATATTGCCTCCGCTTCGACCCTCACATGATCATCAGAAAGGGGCACAGATAATGAAAAAAATACAACCCCCCTATGCTAGTAGGCACAGCGGAGTGTGGGGTGTAATTCTAATTTTTTTATTTTAATTCTGCACTGACTGTCTTTGAAATTGCCCCTGCCCCCTATTAAATCCAATCTGGGGACAAAACCAGGGACAGACTTGGTCCGGGGACAGTGTCCTTAATCAGGGGACTGCCCCCTGAAACTGGGGATGTCTGGTCACCATACTCTACTTTCTTAAAGGGGAGTTCCACCCACACTTTTTAAATATAAATACCCCTGTAATACACAAGCTTAATGTATTCTAGTAAAGTTAGACTGTAAACTAAGGTTTGTTTTGTTAGGTTGTTACAGCGTTTATAATCTAGAAATAGACCGTGGCCATCTTAAGTGTGGGCATCATGAAGCCAGACTGTATGACTTCCTGGATTTCAGCTTTGCATATCTCGCACATGCTCAGTGCTGCACAAGCAATGTAATAGGTTTCAGTCAGGTTTGCAAGGACTACTGGGAAACATGATGCCTATCCCAGAAACCCTTGCAAATAGCCTTGTGACTTAATAGCCTAGGCTAATAAGGAGGAGGAAGTAATGAAGGGCTACAAAATAAAGGTATTTACAAGCAACAAAATAAATAAAAATGGTCCATTTTGAACACTATGAGATTAGGGCATGCAGCACAGACAAACATAAAAGAAATGGGTGGAACTCCACTTTTAAGTCTACCGAGGAACGTCAATTGTTGTTTGTCTTTTGCTAATGGGTTATGTATGTTATAGGAGGTGTATTCCTCTGATGTAACGGCTCGCTACCATGTTACCCGGATGTAAAATGTAATTTATGTTGAATGACGTTATGTTTGTAAGTTTTTCTGCAAAACTTTAATAAAAATTATTGAAACATAAGATATAAAAATTACACAACAAATCAAAAGCAATGGTAAACAAAAATAAAAAGAAGAAAAAAATACAGATACGTTTTCCCACATCAGACCAATAACTTATATTTTTATAAAGTTTATTAAAAAAAAAGATCGATTGTTTCAGTTTTTGCCCATTGTGCCATACACTGCATCTTCTGCTAAGAACAATGGAAAATTTTCAAGCCATCGGATCACTTTCATCTGTGATTAGACTTTGCAAATTGAATTAAAAAAGATAAAAATGTCGAAGAGAAAAAATTGATGGTTGCAAAATTCAAATAGAATTTCATCATCAAAAGGAGTGATACATTGTATGGCCAGCTAGAAGTGTAGTTACAACTTATGGTCAGCAGGTGTCGACATAGTACTGCTGGCTGGCCATCACATAATGATGTGCTCTTTCACTATAATGATAAGTTTGATTAGACAATCAGAACTTTTCAGAAATAAATTGTGCTAAATGAACACTTCCATCATTTTTCACTGAAAAATGGTTATTCCTTGAAGACAACTCTGCCGTTGTGTCAAATCATAATCCGCACAGAGGCCCCCCTTACATCAGAGTCTGCACAGAGGCCCCCCTTACATCAGAGTCTGCACAGAGGCCCCCCTTACATCAGAGTCTGCACAGAGGCCCCTCTTACATCAGAGACTGCACAGAGGCCCCCCTTACATCAGTGTCTGCACAGAGGCCCCCCTTACATCAGAGTCCGCACAGAGGCCCCCTTACATCAGAGTCCGCACAGAGGCCCCCCTTACATCAGAGTCCGCACAGAGGCCCCCCTTACATCAGAGTCAGCACAAAGGCCCCCCTTACATCAGAGTCTGCACAGAGGCCCCCCTTACATCAGAGTCTGCACAGAGGCCCCCCTTACATCAGAGTCTGCACAGAGGCCCCCCTTACATCAGAGTCTGCACAGAGGCCCCCCTTACATCAGAGTCCACACAGAGGCCCCCCTTACATCAGAGTCCGCACAGAGGCCTTCCTTACATCAGAGTCTGCACAGAGCCTCCCCTTACATCAGAGTCCTCATGTCTGTGCAGAGAGAGAAGGGGATGTCAGCGCTGGTGTGCGCTGAGGCTAAGCTATGTGTGAGACTAGACATAGCTCAGCTCTGCAGCCATCTACCTTTGGAGCTGACACAGGCACGGCTGCACAGTGGGAGGTGAGCAGCGGCCTTGACCTGTGTTAACAGAGCTCCAGCAGGCATATTCCTGCTCTGCAAAAACAGCATTTGGTAGTGGTGGCTGTGCATAGTGTTACCAGCCCGGGGGGAGATTTCCACCCTGCCAGCCCTCCCCTGTTTGTTTTAGATTTGGTAAATATTTACTGTGTATATATGATTTGGGAGGGAGTTTTCACTTTCTTGTATATACAAGATATAACTGTGCACTGAGAAATGCCTGTCCTAGCACTGAAATCTCCATCCTCATATATATCTAGACAAATGAATGGTAATGTTACTAACTTCAGCATAATAAGTGACAGCAGGAACAAGTTTACTTAATAAATGACAGTGTTCAGCACTGCAATGACACCTGTGGTGACAGATCCACTACTCTCATGCTATGCAGTGGAAGTCATGGGGAGACCGACTATTTGGCACATCTAAGCAGCTGATCTCTGTTTCTGTAGTCCACGTCTAATTCAGGATTCTTCTAGGCCTATCCACGCACAGCCATCAAAGCCTCAATGCTTATGCGCCTGCCCAGAGGTATAACTAGAACCTTCAGGGCCCCGGTGCAAGAAACCATGATGGGCCCCCCCGACCCACCTTTCCATCCCAGGAGATATTTTGGGAATATTTAACCACTTGCCGCCGCCAATGACATATTGACGTCGGCAAAGTGGTTTCAATATCCTGAGTGGACATCATATTACATTCTCAGGATATTGAGCCGCTGCTCGCCCCCGGTTGTTGTCAGTCTGTCACCCCGCAACACCGATCTAGGTAAAGCGTCTCTCACAGAGACACTTTACCACGTGATCAGCCATGTCCAATCATGGCTGATCACAATGTAAACAGGAAAAGCCGGTAATCGGCTTTTCCTCACTCGCGTCTGTCAGAAGCGAGTAGAGGAGAACCGATCGGCTGCTCCTCTGACAGGAGGGTTGTGTGCTGATCGATTATTAGCACAGCCCCCCCCTAGGGTGCCCACTGGACCACCAATGAGGTAAAACAAAGTTATGCCCCCCTAGACCACCAGGGATGACACAAATAATGGATGCCAATCAGTGCCGCAATGGATGCCAATCAGTGCCCACAATGGGCATCACTGATTGTCAGGCATTGTTTGGCACTGATTGGCATCCATTAGTACAACACATGTTAGTGACACCTATCAGTGCCCATCTATGCCCATCCGTGCCACCTATCAGTTCCCATCTGTGCCACCTATTAGTGCCTATCCTTGCCCAATCCGTGCCGCTCATCAGTGCCCATCCGTGCCGCATATTAGTGCCCATCATCAGTGCCCATCAATGCCACCACATCAGTGCCACCTCATCGGTGCCCATCAATGCGGCCTTATCAGTGCCGTACCATCAGTGCCCATCAGTAAAGGAGAAAATGTACTTATTTACAATGTTTTATAACAGAAACAAAAAAAAAAACGTTTTTTTTTCAAAATTTTCGGTCATTTTTTAATATTTTTTGCAGAAAATAAAAATCGCAAAGGTGATCAAATACCACCAAAAGAAAGCTCTATTTGTGGGTACAAAATGATACAAATTTGGTTTGGGTACAGTGTAGCATGACCGCGCAATTGTCATTCAAATTGCGACGACACTGAAAGCTAAAAATTGGTCTGGGCGGGAAGGTGTATAAGTGCCCTGTTTGGAAGTGGTTAATATAGCAAAAAGTAAAAGATACTTTTACTTTTATTTATTTATTTTTAATTGACGCTCTTTTTTGGTTTGTTATGCAAAAAATAAAAGCCGCAGGGGTAATCAAAGACTGCAAAAAGAAAGCTCTATTTGTGGGGAAAAAGGGACATACATTTTGTTTGGGTACAACATCGCACGACCATGCAATTGTCAGTTAAAGCAATGCAGTGCCGTATCGCAAAAAAAAGTCCTGGTCATTGAAGGGGTAAATTATCCTGGGGCTGATGTGGTTAAGCAAACTTATTGGTTTGTCCAGCATGGGAACAGCCCAAGGCGCCTAAATCAGGCACAGGTCATCTAATTAGGCATCCTAAGGCACATCCATCTGCAGGGACCTGGGAGTGGGAAGCACTGAACCCTGCTTGTACTAGAAATTCTGACCCACATATTCTTCAGACAATTCATTGGAGTGATTTTTTTTTTAGTATGAAGCAAATGCCATCACACAATAAGGGTTAATTTACTAAAGCAATGTGACATCAGTAGAGGCGCAACGTAAACTTCCATATTTGTGTAGCGCCTGGCTACATTTATAGCGGCTGCAGCTGTAAATTTAGAGGAGAAGGCAAGCTGAATTCTCAACTGTGCAGAAAAGGCTCGCCAGAAACGGGACACAAACTGACTTCCACTGTCAGAGACAATGACCTTGGGTAGACCATGTAAGCAAAAGATCTCCCGAGCAAAAATGGAAGCCAGTTCCTTAGACGTACCGTAGGCAACTTTTTAAGTAAAATACAGTGAGACATTTTCGAGAACCGGTCTACCATCATAAAGATTACTGTGTTGCCCGGGGAGTTTGGTACCTCCACAATGAAACCCTAGACAGGTGGGTCCAGGGCCTCTCTCCACTGGGTATGGGTTGTAGGAGGCCCACTGGAAGGTGTTGTGGAGTCTTTCTCCGAGCACACACGGAACAGGCAGCTACGAAGGCGACCAAAATTGTTGGGAAATGGCCCAAAAGAGTTGATTCTTCCCAGAGAGGCCAGCAGCCTTGGGAGAATGGCAACTCTGGAGCACGGCAGTACGGAGACTCTCGGGAACAAAGCAGCGGTCACAAGGTTTCTCAGGAGGGGCATCGACCTGAGCAGCAAGAATTTTGTCTCCCAAAGAAGAAGTGAGACTGGTGCGAACTGTAGCCAGAATACGATCAGGAGGAATCACAGGAACCGGAACTGACTCCATCTTGGAAATGGAGGAAAATTGTTGTGACAAGGCGTCAGCCCTTACTTTCTTAGTACTGGATAAGAATGAGACAATGTAATTAAAACTCAACAAGAAAAAAGCCAATCGTGCCCTTCTGGGGGAGAAGCCCTTAGCCTCAGACAAGAATGTGAGATTTTTATGGTCAGTAAGAATGAGAACCGGCACAGTGGTACCTTCGAGGAGATGTCTCCATTCTTTCAGGGCTAAAGTGATCGCCAACAGCTCTCTGTCACCAATCCCGTAATTACACTCCGCAGGTGACAATTTCTTGGAAAAGTAGCCACACGTATGCATAGCTCTGTCAGAGCTAGGACGTTAAGACAGAAGGGCGCCAACTCCAGTCTCTGAAGCATCAACTTCAAGGATAAAAGGCAAGGTAGGATCAGGATGTGCCAACACAGTAGCAGAAACAAAGGTAGCCTTAAGACTCTCAAAAGACTTAATGGACTCTGGAGACCAACTCTGTGGGTTAGCGTCCTTTCTGGTCATATCAGTCAGGGGCTTGACCAGAGATGAGAAGTTATGAATAAACTTCCGATAATATTTGGAAAAGCCAAGAAATCGCTAAAGAGGACGTAAACCCACGGGTTGAGGCCACTGTAGGACAGCAGAAAATTTCTCTGGGTCCATCGAAAAACCAGCAGTGGAAATTACATAACCCAGGAACCCAGGAATTTGACCTGTTCCCGATGGAATTCACACTTCTCCAGCTTACACTTCTCTCTTAGTTTCTGAAGAACTCGACAGACATCTGTGTGGTGGCTCTCCAGGGACTTGGAAAATATGAGGATATCATCGAGATAGACCACCACACATAACTGCAGTAAATCTCAGAGGACATTGTTAATAAAATCCTGGAAATATTTGGGACGCAGCATTGGCCTCCACCAGCGGATGGATGCTGGCAGTGTGGAGCGTACGTCTCTTTCTTTTTTTTTTTTCACAAATTTTATTTGACAAGAGAAGGAGAAAATTTTTGACTTGCTTAAAAGAAGGTGTTTGGTCTCTTCGTGGTAAAGCGAGGCTTGTGCTGGCGACGCAGATCATCTTTTTCAGTTGAGAGACAGAGTACCAAAAACGAGACTTTGCAACAACATGGTTGGGTGCGAATATTCACATACGGTAAAGAGGTGGAACAGGTGCCTTGACAGTAGGCAGACTGCGTCCGATGACCTTGTACTCTCTTAGAGTGCCGGACGCCTTCATGCTGCCTCGATCTGCGCTCAGGTGTGACTTAAAGCCAATTACTGACATCCCTATTTATATCTTTCCCTGACCTTGAGCCTGCGATCCTGACGTTGAGCCTGCATCTTCCTGACCCGATCCGACCTGGTCCCTATCCTGAACCCATCCTGGACTTGTCCTTCCTGCTTCCCCATTGCCTTGGATCCCTGTCCCCTTGTTACCTGGATCTCTGCTCTGCAGCCCATCCATCTGTGATCTCCCTGTTTCCATTTATCTCCCATCCTTACCTATCTTCTGATCTTCTTGTGTATGACCTCGGCCTGGCCTGTTTACGATTATGGTATCGCCCATCATTGTACATATTGTCTATAGTTCCTTTGGGTCACTGTTTATTGGTTGGTTGTTCTGTTGGAGGTGGTTGTGTGTTTGTTACTTTATCCTAATAAATTATTATATTTTCACCTATATAAGTTTTGGGTCTCCTCTATGCAGTCACACAGTCTGGTCCACTAACTTCTCTGACACCCTTCAAGACTGCCTATGCTGATGCTGAGTGACTATCCTCTTCCTCCTGTTTATGTTGATAGCTTGTTAGAACATTTTTGGTTCTGGGCACCGTCACCAGTGCCTAAGGCTCACTTTTTCTGCCCCTGTTTAACATGGGCGTGTAATTATAATTTTTGCTGCTCAGCAGGGCTCATTCCTGCACTCCAACTAGAGTATTTGTGAGGGGTTGCAGTGTTTTGGCACCAGTGCCTAAGGCCCAATTTTTCTGCCCCTGTTCAACAGGGGCATGTAATTATAATTTTTGCTGCAATACTTTGCAGCAGGGCTCATGCCTGCGCTCCAACTAGAGTATCTGTGAGGGGTTGCAGTGTTGTGGCTCCAGCACCAGTGCCTAAGGCCCAAATTTTCTGCCCCTGTTTAACAGGGGCGTGTAATTACAATTTTTGCTGTATTACTTTGCAGCAGGGCTCATTCCTGCGCTCCAACTAGAGTATCTGTGAGGCCGCGTACACACGGAGGGACTTACCTGCTGAAGCGGTCCGACGGACCGTTTGCAGCAGACATGTCCCCTTCGGATTTTGGTCCGATGTCGTGTACACACCATCGGATCAAAATCCCCGCCAGCAGACAGCGCGGTGACGTGGTGGTGACGTTGACGCCGCCACGTCACCGCACCAGGAAGTAAAAAACTTCCACGTATGCGTCGCATCCTTCCGACGCTTGTGCGGGCAGATATGTCCACTGGTTAGTGTACTAACCAGCGGACATATCCGACGGACATGTCTCCGGCAGACAAATTTTAAAGCATGTTTTAAGATTTGTCCGCTGGTCAGACATGTCCGCTAGCCCATACACACGATAGGATTTGTCTGTTGAACTGGTCCGTCGGACCAGTTTGAGCAGACAAATTCGATCGTGTGTACGCGACCTGAGGGGTTGCAGTGTTGTGACACCAGTGCCTAAGGCCCAATTTTTCTGGCCCTGTTTAACAGGGGGGTGTAATTATAATTTTTGCTGTAATACTTTATTCTTGCGCTCCAACTAGAGTATCTGTGAGGGGTTGCAGTGTTGTGGCACCAGTGCCTAATGCCCAATTTTTCTGCCCCTGTTCAACAGGGGCATGTAATTACAATTCTTGATCTAATATTTCACAGCAGGGCCCATTCCTGCGCCCACCAAGAGTAACTCGCCGTATTTACCTCATTTGCATGTTTGAATGGCTAATCAATGGGAGCGGCACCATACACCTAGCCTAAATGTACGTCCACCCTACGCCGGCGTAAGCAAGTTACGTCGGCGGGGTGTAGCCTGGTTTTAGGCGTATCTCTGTTTGTGGGTCTGGCGCACAGATACGACGGCGCACATCTGCACTTACATCGGCGTAACTTGTTATACGTCGGCGTAAGTGCTCTGTGAATCCGGGCCGATGTCCGTTTCTGGAGTATAAGGCTGGCCATAAATGATTTAAATCATTAATGGGCAGGCTCAATGTACCAAGTTGATTGCTCATTCAACTTGGGTACAACCAGCCTGCTGTATTCTCTTGTGATTATCGCTTAGCCGATGGCGATAATCACGGTCAATTCTTTCCTACATCCGTGGTTGCAGGAAATAAATTTGCACCATGTAGGGCCAGCCTAATCAAGAGACTTCAATGATGGAGGATAGCCATTGATGTCCAGGGGTTTCCTGCTTTTTGGGTGGGAGCTGATAAGGTTGCCCCATTACCTTGGACAATATATGCAGCTATACTGTCTTCCAAAGGGCCATTTTTATCATCAGGAATTGTTATGGTTATACCTTGCATAAATATTGATGTGATAGAGGATGGAGGGTAGATTTGTGTTTTTTTGGGATATTGATACTACGTTGTTTTAACAATGTTTTAGGTAAAATAGATCTAAATAGCAACACAGCTCTATGAATTATATTATATTTTTACATTGGATTAAAAGGTTATATTCTGTTCGGTCGTCTTTCCAACATTACAGGCAAACTCCCGACTTTTAAAGTAGTAACTCCATAGTTGTAAAACCCCCCAACTTTTGTGATCAGGCAGTCCTTGCATCTTTAGGCGGCCTTCACACTGTGTAATATGATAGGCGTGAGTGATTGCATGGCATACCACAGGGGAATTCTTTATTACTTTAATGACATTAGAGCAAGGACATTCTGTCTGCAGGTACAACAGCTGCAAGAAATGGTGGACCCATCTGAGCCCATAAACAATTGATGTGTCCCTTGTGTGTCTACAGAAACGTTTTGCCTGACGTTCAACTCCATTTTCTAAGTCTGCAATTTTTTGTGGGTATGTGACCCACCCCATCTGCTTGCATATGTCTTTTGGTAGGGTTGTCCCAATACCACTTTTTTAGGATCGAGTACAAGTACCGATACTTTTTTTTTATGTACTCGCCGATACCGAATACCGATACTTTTTTTTAAATGTGTCCCCAAATGCAGCCATGTCCCCCCATAAATGCAGCCATGTCCCCCACATATGCAGCCATGTCCCCCACATATGCAGCCATGTCCCCAAATATATGCAGGCAGCCATGTCCCCCACATATATGCCGCCATGTCCCCCACATATATGCAGCCATGTCCCCCAAACATATGCAGCCATGTCCCCCACATATATGCAGCCATGTCCCCCACATATATGCAGCCATGTCCCCCATATATGCAGCCATGTCCCCACACATATATCCAGCCATGTCCACAAACATATATCCAGCCATGTCCACAAACATATATGCAGCCATGTCCCCCCACATATATGCAGCCATGTCCCCCCACATATATGCAGCCATGTCCCCCCACATATATGCAGCCATGTCCCCCATATATGCAGCCATGTCCCCCCACATATATCCAGCCATGTCCACAAACATATATCCAGCCATGTCCACAAACATATATGCAGCCATGTCCACAAACATATATGCAGCCATGTCCCCCCACATATATGCAGCCATGTCCCCCCACATATATGCAGCCATGTCCCCCCACATATATGCAGCCATGTCCCCCCACATATTTGCAGCCATGTCCCCCCACATATTGCAGCCATGTCCCCCATATATGCAGCCATGTCCACAAACATATATGCAGCCATGTCCCCCCACATATATGCAGCCATGTCCCCCCACATATATGCAGCCATGTCCCCCCACATATATGCAGCCATGTCCCCCCACATATTGCAGCCATGTCCCCCCACATATATGCAGCCATGTCCCCCCATATATATCCAGCCATGTCCCCAAACATATGCAGCCATGTCCCCCATACCTAATGATGCCGCCGCCGCGTTAATCACCGTGCGGCAAACATTACAGGCAGCTTTCGTTTGAATAGCTGTTTTCCTTGCCACGCCGGTGTAAAGAAAACTCCCCCTTGCTCGGGATTGGACAGATCCGTCCAATCCCGAGCAAGGGGGAGTGTCTATACACGGCGCGGCGGGCAAAACAGCTATTCAAACTAAAGGTGCCTGTAATGTTTTCCGCACAGTGATTAACGCGGCAGCGGCGGCTTTGCAATATACGGCTGCGAATGCGGCATAGGCGACAACGGCGGGGGGGGGGGGCAAGTATTCTATTTAGGCATCGGGGGTATTTGCGGGAGTACAAGTACTCCCGCAAATACTCGGTATCGGTCCCGATACCGATACTGGTATCGGTATCGGGACAACCCTATCTTTTGGCTAAGCAATTCACCTTTTTTCTTTTAGTGATTTAAGCTGGGCATACACCTGTAGCACCCTCTACTGAAGGTAGGTGCTAGAGTGGGATTTTTTCAAAGGGAAACTGTCATTACAGGTACATTTAGGCAGGCCTATACTTTAGGCTAGGCCTGCTTGTTTTGATGTGGGAACAGGGAGTGGTTAGTGTAGCAGTGGGTGTGGCCACCTGTGATCTGAAGCGCCTCCCCTGCTTCCAGGGAGAATGATCTGGAAGAGGGGCAGGACACAGGACTGGAGTGACAGGGAGCTCATGTGAGGAGCCCTGACCAATCCCCACTTGGAATTGGCAGGGGGCAGGCCTCCCATATAAGCTCATGTACCAGATATATTTTACCTCTAGCAGCAGCCTGCTTTAGAACCACCAGCTGTGGGCTCCAGTGTTGTTTTAGAAAGTATTATTCCAACACTGCTTTAAATCAGCTCTTCTTTGCTAAATTTGTATTTTTTAAAGCAGCGGTCCCCAACCTTTTTGGCACAGGGAACAGCTGCATGGAAGTAAATTGTGCCAAGGCCCAGGGGATGGGGGCACGCGGGGGGTATGATTTTTTTGCGGGCAATTTGTCGGAGCAATGACTGGTGTTAGTGCTTCAATCATCACAGCACCATGGTTGAAGGTGTCAGGGTGATTAAAGTGCATTATTTCTATTATTACAATGTAATATAAAATGATAGTTCAACTCACCATAATAGAGAATCAGTGGTAGCCCTCAGCGTGTCACTTGCAACCATCACCTGCCACCCGATGCAGTTTGTTTCTTGCCACGTCGCCTGCCTTCAGATTAAGCCTGTCACTTGCCACGTTTCCTGCCACCAGATGCGGATTATCACTTGCCACTTCTCCTGCCACCAGATGCGGCTTGTTACTTGCCTTGTCACCAGCCTTCAGATGCAGATTGTCACTTGCCACGTCACCTGTCACCAGATGTGAATTATCACTGCAGCAGCCTGCCACCAGATGTGGATTGTGACTGCTATTCCTAAATTTAAGGGGGATGAGAGAGTTACTTGGCTCTCATCCAGTGATTTGACTAGATTGGGTCTCTGTTTCAGCTGGGCTGTGTTGTGGGCTCATTCTGTTGTCCCTGGGGTGTTTTTACACCCCAGGGCAATAGGTGGCAGCAGTGGAGTCTGGGCTGGGGTGTCTCTTGCCAGCAGCCATTCGGGAGGGGTTTTCCCTCGAGGGGCATGCTGGGGGAGAGTATTTCTGGGACAGACGCCATGTATCGGGGGTCTTGTTCCTGGTACGGCACCCACCTTTAGGATGACCGTACTTCACCATGCCCCGAGCGTTATGGCTTACCTGGCCAGGGCATGGGTGCCACGCGGAGATTCTGGTTCCGGGACCATGTCGGCCCGGAGCAACTGAAGTTGTAGCAGGATCCCAGTGATCGACTGGGGTCCCAACTTGAAGATCCCAAGCGAGTTTAGCTGTTCGGTGGGTAACCCAGTTGAGGAGCACCAATGAGAGGCTGGTGATCCAACAGCACTGGGGCGAACCATCGGGGATCGAGGTGACCGTACATTGGGAGGTTGGATGTCAGCAACCTGTCAGTCGTTGGCCAACTAAGAACTACCTAAGGTCTGATTCAGGCACTAAATTCACTAAGGAAGATTTACTTCATGACCTATGTTCTAGGGACGGGTCTGTGGCAGAGGCCTGTTTCCCACAAGGTTCCGAGTGATACCCTGGCTGCCAGGTCGGTGTGAGAGGCCTGTCCAGGTACACTACACCCACTCCGGCTGGAGTGGCGACGAAAGCAAATTGGCGTTTGGAGCAAGACTGCTTCTGTTAATCGTAAGCCTGAATTACTCTTCTCCTCATCCATCTTTTCCTATTCACCTCAAGTTAATTTACCGTGTTGAGTAAAATAAAGCACAAGAAAAGACATCTATGGCTAGATTCACGTAGAGCGGCGTAATTTTATGCGGACGTAACGTATCTCAGATATGCTACGCCGCCGTAAATTAGAGAGGCAAGTGCTGTATTCACCAAGCTAAGTTACGGCGGCGTAGCGGAAATGGGCCGGCATAAGCCCTGCCAAATTCAAATGTGTTTGATGTGGGTGTGTTTTATTTAAAGTAAGTGTGACCCCACGTAATTGACATTTTTTACTAACGGCGCATGCTCCAAATGACGCCGCTATGACTCATTGGTTTCGACTTGAATGTAATTTACGTCCAGCCCCGTTCACGGACGAGTTACGCAAACAATGTAAAATTTATAAAATTTGACGCGGTCCCGACGTCCATGCTGCGCCATCTTTTTGTTGGAATATCTTTACGCCTGAAAACGCCTTACGTGCACGGCGTATTTGTACTGCGACGGCCTGGAGTACGTTTGTGAATAGGCGTATCTCGCTGATTTACATATTCTAGGTGTAAATCAGCGTACACGCCCCTAGTGGCCAGCATAAATAGGCAGCTAAGATACGACGGCGTAGGAGACTTACGCTTGTCGTATCTTAGAAACATTTAAGCGTATCTCACTTTGAGAATCCGCTTAAAGATACGACGGCGCAGATTCTGAGTTACAATGGCGTATCTACTGATACGCCGTCGTAACTCTTACTGAATCTGGCCACTACTGTTTGAACATTCCATCATTGCTGCTCTCTCCAACTACCCTAGACATCGAAGCTTTAGGAGGTAACAGGCCGTCCCAAATCTATCCAGCGGCTCCTGCGGGAGTTAGCGTTACACATCAAAAGCAGAGCATAGTGTATTACAATTTCTTCTTCTCAATACCTAGTCATAAATTGCCTCACACAATATTCAGTTAACAACATATGAATCTGGTTCTTTGTAGAGCTCTAGCTCACATTGTTTATTGTAGTAATGACACAATCTTTTGTAAATGTCTAAATAAAAAATTACCAAAAAAAAAAAAAATCTTAATCTCAACGGGTTTCGTGAAACATAGTTCACTTCTTCAGGAGATAAATGTTGCTGCCAGGGTGTCTGTAATTATATACAATACAAATACAAAAATTACTGCAAACATAAAGACAAAATAATACATTGGTTTACCTCCAAAAGAGGAGAAACATAAAAAATAATAACTATAAAATTTAACTAATAAATCCAACTATATTCAACTATGTATATGGTCCACTGGTCCACACTACAGAAAAAATACTGCCCCCCCCCCCCAAAAAAAAGGTCCATAATCATAGATCTGTCATCCATGTAGGATTTGCATCTACTTGAAAATAAAACTTTATTTTTATGCCAGCATCGCTTTTTAGGGCAGATAAGACTAGCATGCCTCTTCTGTTGTGAACAATCCTTCCCATGTTGATAGCAACTTTAAGTGCGGGAGAGCTACCTTGCTCCCATTCACGCAATTGTTAGATGGTGACCCCTGTTATTTCAGAAGTGTCCTCTGGGCCAGTCTGCACTCTAGGGATATGTCCGCATCCCTGGTCAGCAGTTGACGACAGAGGGGTTTCTGACAGAGCAAGCTTTCCCCAGCAGCCAATTGGAGGAGTTTTCCCTCACGGGGCATGCTGGGGAGGGATATATCTGTGACAGGTGTCATGTGCTCAAGGCAATTCTGCGGGGTTCCGGTTCCAGGTGCGACATCCACCTTCAGGGTGCGCGCATCGATGGACCCCGCCAGCGTGGCCCACCTGGCCAGACCCACAGGCCATGCTGAACCTCAACCGGAGGTCAGAGGGGACCCCAGTGCTCTACTGGGTTCCCAGTTCTTTCGAGGAGATCCCAGGCTGGGTGCCGTACGATTGGGGGATGAGCTTGAGGAGAACCTGGAGGCAGGTTGTCCAACAGGGCTTGAACGAACCAATCGGGGATCTGGTCACCGGGATGCTGACAGGTGCACTTTGCTGTCACCCGGGGACCCATGCTAAAGAAAATTTACTGGGAAGGTTCACCCATCCAACCTATTGAAGAAATTGGCCAGTTACAAGGGCCCTAGAGCCAGGTCTGAGATAGAGAGACCTGTTCCTCCCAGCGATCCGAAGTGACACCTCGGCTGCCAGGTCAATGTGGGAAACCTGCCCGTGGGTACTTTATACACTCCACTCGGGAGTGGGGACAAGTTCAACTATTGCTATTGTCAAGGGCAAGCCTGCCCTGTTCACATCCAAGCCTGATACCACAAGGTTCTCTTATCCTTCCTTCATCAACTTTCCTTTCCTTAAAACTGAAGATGATGTTTGCCTTGTTGGCTGCAAAATAAAAAAAGGCATTGAAGGAAACTTTATTGACTGTCTGGACATTCGCTTATTACTCCACCACTGGCATTTCACCCCTAGACATGACCATGGTAACTTGGTGTGCCAATCCCATAATTAATCAGCGGCTCCTTCGGGGGTAGTGCTGCATCTCAATTATCTCTCTTAATCCAGACCAGTGACTCAAAAAGTATTGAACCCAATCCTCAGCATCACAGTAAGATGACGTGATCATTTCTAAAAAGAAAGGTTGGGCAATGGAGACATAGGGCCAGATTCAGGTAGATGGGAGCATCTTTGCTCCAGAGTAACGCTTCTCATTTGCGTTACGCTGCAGAAATTTTAGGAGCAAGTGCTGTTATTCAAGAAGCACTTGCTCCTAAAGTTGCGGCAGCGCATCGCAAATGAGCCGGCGGAATTTAAATTGGGCGGGTACGGGGCGTGTAGTATTTAAACGAAGCGTGATCCCGCCGCGAACGTACTGCGCATGCGTCGAGTGTTAAAACATCCCCGTGCGCATGCTCCAAATTCTGTGAATGAACGTCAATGACGTCACATTCCCATTCATGAACTTTTTACGCAAGCGACGTGATTATTTTTTTTCCGACGCGATGACGACGCCTATACCTAACATAGGATACTCCAACCCCATGTAGGTATACCTTCGCGCCGCGTATCCCGTCCGGAAACGTCGTACCGTCATTGCGTCGCGCCGGAATTCGCTCGTGAATTGCCGATTTCCGCTCATTAACATATTTTTTGAGAGGAAATCGGCGGGAACGCCCCCGGCGCCATTTTTAAGTTGAAGTAACGATGCGATGGCGAAACTCAGTTACGCTGCTCGCATCGGAGCTTCAACCCGGCGTTTCTTGTTTTCTGGTTACAGAAAACAAAAACGCCGGCTCAAAGTCACAGTTAGGCTGGCGGATCACTGGATCCGCCAGCCTAACTGTTCCTGAATCTGGCCCATAGGGCCAGATTCAGGTAGAAGATAAGTCGGCTTATCTCCAGATAAGCCATCTTATCTCTGCGTTTTAGGCCTCCAATTTATGCCACTGATTCATAAAATCAGTTTAGCATAGATTTTCCTTAGATCGGACATGCGTAAGTCTCTTACGCTGTCTAATCTTATTTTCATATTTTAGGCTGGCCGCTAGGTGGCGTTCCTGTCTAAAATATGTAAATGAACCTATACGCCAAAAATGAATAAAGTACTTGCCCGAAAAAGTTGCGGCGGCCTAACGTAAATGAGATACGTTAGGCCAAAATAAAGATTGGCTCTCCACCCTGAATCTAGCCCATACTGTATATTATTCTTGTTGTGTCGTTAATTACTTGTGTAATGTGCCTACATATATCACTCTTGTTATATGTCCTAAACGCAGCCAGATGGATTTCTGATAATAAGCGGAAAGGACGTCTTGACATCCATACAAGTTTCAAATTGCTCACCCCAAGCTCTCTCGGTATTGTTAAAGGGTCAGTGAGCTTGAATTGGTCAGTTGTAGGGAAAAGTGTTAGTTGAATGAGAGGGTCACATTCCTAGTCCGTTGTGGCATGTTTGGCCGATTGGCTGTTTTAAAGAAAATGACCATAGGCCCATCTGTCAGTAGAAAATGCCCTTCTTCCTCAAACATACAGGCATACAGTATCCAGCAAACAACTAACAACAAAACCTGGGGAATGCTCAGGGAAAAACCAAGCCTCCTTACCGACAAGCCTGCAGAACAACCAAATTAACCTAACAGTATACAGTATCCAGCAAGCTGTACAAAGGGCACTGTGCGCCAACCCTGGTCAATTAAGTTCAGTTTACTGTACTCAGAAATGTATTCTAATTGGCTGCGTTCAGTTTTTCTTTGACCTCTTAAAAGTCTATGGGCTAGATTTACGTAGATGCGCGTATCTTTGTGCGGGCGTAGCGTATCCTAATTACGTTACGCCTCCGCAACTTTTACAGGCAAGTGCTGTATTCACAAAGCAATTGCTCCATAAGTTGCGGCGGCATAGCGTAAATTGGCCGACGTAAGTGCCCGTAATTCAAATTAGGCATGTATGGGGCGTGTTGTATTGAAATGAACGGTGACCCCACGTAAATGTTGTGCCGAACGAACTGCGCATGCGCCGGCCGTGGACGTATCCCAGTGCGCATGCTCCAAATCACGTCGCAAATACTCAATGAAAACGTTGTGAACGTAACTTACGCCCAGCCCCATTCTGAATCGGCTTACGCAAACGACGTAAACGACGTGAAATTTGACGGCTGTTCCGACGTCCATACTTAACATATGTTTTTGGTGGTTTATCTTTACGCCTGAAAAAGGCCTTATGTAAAGGGCGTATACTTCTGCGATGGCCGGGCGTACGTACGTGAATCGGCGTATCTAGCTAATTTACATATTCAACGCTTAAATCGACGGAAGCGCCACGTAGCGGCCAGCGTAAATATGCAACTAAGATACGACGGCATAATACACTTACGCCGCTCGTATGTTAGCTCAATCCCGGCGTATCTTGTTTTCTAAATGCATCTCTAGTATCTCCAGATATGCCGCGTAAATTCTTACTGAATCTGGCCCTATATGTAGCACGACCCCCTAAGGGACTGCTTGGAATTATCTGCTCATCTGCACTGCCATGACCTGGTAAACATTCCAACCCACCTGACACTCTGGTTTCAGACATCCTTGCACCACCTTAAAGTAATAAATCAGACAACTCTGTTTATTTACGTTTTGATAATGTTTACTAGAACAGATTGAAAAGGATATTGTCACACAGAGGAGGTAATAGATCTGCTGAGTTTTAGGTGACAGCACCAACTCAACAAAGGAATTCCTCCAAATGATACAAAGCAAGATGTTATCAAGTAGAACAATATATTATATACACTGGGTCAATGAAGTACTGCAAGCACCTGTAAGGATAAACACAGCTATCTGACTATACTGGCACACTTCTTATGAGGGAGTCCTTGGCCGGCCTATAACTGTTACCCTAATGAGAGATCAGACTTAAAGGGTCACTAAAGGAAAAATTTTTTTGCTGAAATGACTGTTTACAGGGTATAGGAGACATAAAAATTAACTGATTCCTTTTAAAAAAGGTTAAAAATAGATAAAAATCAATCATATAATATGCCTCTAGTTTCACTTTCGTTTTTAAATTAGTTTTGTGTTTATGTGAAGTACAGAAGACAAACAGAACAAAAACAAACAAATCGAGGGCAGTGTTTTGTTTTTAAATTGAATCCCAGGGCAGTGTTTTGTTTTTAAAATGAGGAGTTTTAAACACACAGCTTGGACCACAGTGAAAAGCAGCCATGAGATTTTTCATAAGGAGCCAGACAACCAGGAAGTGTGGAGATCAGAGCAGAATTACAGTAACTTCGAAGCAAAAACGAACAATGAGAACATGAAAACAGCAATGCATTAAGGTAAAGGAAGCTATTTAGCTAAAAAAAAATGTTTCCTTTAGTGACCCTTTAAGCCCTGTACACACGGGCCAGAATCTCGTCAGGAAAAAATTCTTGTTTTTCCTGATGAGATTCTTGGCAAGAATCTCTTGCCGCCCGAGTGTACAGACACTCCTTTCAAAAGAACTGCGGTTATTTTGAAAGGCAAGACAGGTGTGACGTCATAACGTACGACGAGCATGCGCTCGTCACATTCAATGCTGTCGCCGCCATCTTGCTGCACCCTACCTATGCCTAGGAAGCTGCTGCCCATGCGTCAAAGTCATTTCGAGCATGCGCAGGTTTCCATGGCAACAGGTAAGTATACACACACTTGGGTTTCTCTATTTTATCGTCGTGATTCTCGGCAGTGTTTTCCTGCCGAGAATCACAACGATAAAATAGAGAGCAGGTTCTCCTATTTTTCTCCTCAAGATTTTAGGCAGTTTTCTTGACGAGAAACCTGAAAGCCTCAGGCCTCGTACACACGACCGGTTTCCTCGGCAGAATCCAGCAAGAAACTTGTTGGAAGACGTGTTTTGCCGAGGAAACCGGTCGTGTGTACGTTTTTCATCAAGGAAACTGTTGAGGAATTCGACAAGCCAAAAAGAGAGCATGTTCTCTTTTTCTTTGACGAGAATGGAGAAAATTGGCTCGTCGAGTTCCTCGACAGCCGAACAGGGAAACTCAACGAGGAAAACTATGTGTTTCGCCCGACGAGTTCCTCGGTCGTGTGTACGCCGCCTTATACATACGCTCGGTATACTCGGCAAGAAAGCCCTGCCAGCAGTTTTCTTGCTGGTTCTTGCCAAGTAAATCGAGCGTGTGTATGAGGCTTTAAAGGGTATACAGTAAGCGCCCTTCCATGTCTCTATTGCAGGGCTGATGTTCTTCACCAGCATGTAGGAGCTCATTAACTGTAATCCTATAAGGTGGTAAGAAGCTATAGGTTCCTTGTAAAGAAGAAACTAAAGATGTCTATGCACAGTGTTCAAAGCGAGTTCAGCCACCGTATCAATCTCCTGATGTGAAGCTCAGTATACTGGTTGGCTGGCGACTGGAGTAGTGCTGGATGGATGTCAGATGAACAGCAACAGAGCTAGGCCCCTATCATCCAGATTGGAATGTGGTATACCGTGAGGTAGGCCGTGACCTCTCTCTCTCCATGCACAGAGAGAGGTCCGTTTCACATCAGACCCAGGAGGAAGAAGCTCCACACAGGCTTTTTGCTTCCTTTATAGCTACTCCCAGCAATCTCCCTGATAGTAGCAAAGATCCTTGGGATATGTAGTCCAGGCGCATAAACATCCAAATTATCAGTCTGAGGGACTACTCATCCCACAATCCCTTTCATTTGGCTCACAAATATGATGTCACTCGATAACACTGAACACTAGAGCAACGTGCAATGTATGGAAACTCCGGAGGATCACTGTATGGTTTGTAGTCCATATTGCTAGATATATATCACCCATATAGACTTGTTTCTACTGTTTAGTGTATATATTAACTACTGTATACATTCAATCTTATTATAAGCTCAGTCCACTTATCTTCGATACAGTGTTTTGTGGATGCTGAAAACATAACACCTGCTGTGCCCATTATTGGAGAGTGCCTCCATTCCGAATGGATTTTGCCTTTATTTTATGGAGAATGTAAGGCCATGTACACACGATCGAACATGTCCGCTGAAACTGGTCCGCAGACCAGTTTCAGCGGACATGTTCGATCGTGTGTAAGGCCTATCGGACCGTTTTCCAGCGGACAAAAGTTTCCAAACATGCTTAGAAACCTGTCCTCTGGAAACCTGTCTGTCGGACATGTTCGATGGTTAGTACACGAAATCATCGGACCAAAATCCCGCGCATGCTCAGAATCAAGTCGACGCATGCTTGGAAGCATTGAACTTCGTTTTTTCATCATGTCGTTGTGTTCTACGTCACCGCGTTCTGGTCTGAGGGGATTTTGATCCGATGGTGTGTACGCACATCAGACCATCAGACCACTTCAGACATGTCCGATGAAAACGATCCATCGGAAATGTCTGATCGTGTGTACAGGGCCTGGAGAAGATGGAACTCCCAAAGGTAGCAGGGGACACCTAAAATACCCAGGTGGCAGGAACAGAATCATGAATTTTGTCTTGAAGATCCCACTGTTGGGGTTTCCAAAAAATCTAAGAAGCCAGCACAGTTCCACTTATTACTAAAATACAACTTTTGGGTAGAGTGGCTTAAAATTGCATCTCTAGGCAAAAGTGTTTTTTTTTTTTCATTTCCGATAGATTGGGTAAGGGCTGGACCAGGAGTGTCAAACTCAATTTCATTGAAGGCCGTACCAGTATTATGGTTGCCCTCAAAGGGCTGTATAAAATACTATATAAATGTTTTATCTCGTTATCATATTAAAAACTTGCCTCTGTATTCAATTGCTACTTGTTTTAGTAATAATGTAAAGAGCTCCAGGCTCCTTCCAAAAAAAGTTAGCAGCTACAAATACTGCAGGATTTTTATATTAGGACACTTACCTGCAGTGGTGGCTGGTGCTCTAAATCTTTGGGGGCGCAAACGAAAAACAAAACAAAAAAAAAATTGCTGCCTCACTGTGCCCATCAAATGCAGCCACTGTGCCATGCCATCAAACGCAGCCACTGTGCTATGCCATCAAACGCAGCCACTGTGCCATGCCATTAAACGCAGCCACTGGGCCATGCCATCAAACGCAGCCACTGTGCCATGCCATCAAACGCAGCCACCGTGCCATCAATTGTCACCACTGTGCCCAACCATCAATTGTCACCTACTATGCCATCAAACGCACTGACAGTGCCATGCCATCAAACACAGCCACTGTGCCAATAATTGTCACCACTTTGCCATGCCGTCAATTGTCGCCGCTTTGCCATCAATTGTCACCACTTTGCCATCAATTGTCGCCACTGTGCCATCATTTGTCACCACTGTGCCCCGTAATTGTCGCCACAGAGCCCCGCAATTGTAGACACTGTGCCCCACTGTGCCCAGTAAAATGCCCCCCCCTGGCACTTACCTTTCTGGTTTCTACCATCCCTCAATGTCCCTCGTCCTGCCCTCGATGACGCTCAGGCAATCAGGTTACTGATTACCAGAATCAGATTACCTGATTGGCTGAGATGCCTGTCAGTCTTATCCAAGGAACGCACCGCTGGTACGTCCCGAGGATAAGCTTCAGGAAGCCGACTACAGCCTGGTGGCTGTATTCGGAAAGCCATGTGTGCCAGCAGCTCTGATAGGCACTTCCACACAGCCAGCCAGCTGCCGTTATTCAGCTGAGCGGCGCTCAACATCCGGCCAGCTGAATAGTTGAATCTGTACATTTTAGTGGCTGTGAGAGAGCCAGAGGGGGCGGCGCTCCGGCGTCGCTATGGACGCACCGCTTCTGCTTACCTGTCCAGGGATCCAGCGGTGTCTTCACCCCAGACAATATTTTTAATCGGCTCTCGGGTGCTGCCACCACCATTTCTTATACGGGAACCCGGCAGTGAAGCATTGCGGCTTCACAGCTGGTTCCCTACTGTGCATGCACGAAGCATGCTGCGCTTTATGAATGGCCTGGTGGTGGGGGGAAGGAGGATGGGGCCAAATTTCTGGGTGACTTTGCCATGGCAAGATCAGCCACAAGGAGTGGTTAAGTGTCAAAACCAGGTACCTGTCCCCCCAAAAAAAGGTGCCAAAATGTGTCAGCAGAAGGACAAATGCATAATGACAAAGGCATAATGAGCTAGTATGCATAGCATACTAGTTCATTATGAATTACTGACCTGAGATCAAACCCCCGCAGCAGTCCTCGTCCCGCCCTCCAGCAGCGACATCTGTCCCGGGGGTTACTTCCGGGTAAGGCAATTCTGGTGCTGTGATTGGCTGGAGCCGCGATGATGTCACTGCGCATGCACACGGGAGCCGCCGGTAGCGGCACATGGATTGAAGCAACAGCACATAGGTGCCATTGCTTCAGTTTTCACCAGTGCTTGTGGTGATGACATTGACACATGCAGGGGCCAGGGGATATCTCCTAAAACCGTGCAGGTTTAGGAGATATCCTGGGTAGCTACAGGTTAGCCTTAATATGGACTTACCTGTAGCATAAGGTGGTTGTAAAGGGTTTACAACCACTTTAAGCTGTGAAGGGCAGATATAGACTGGTATGGAGCCCACTCAGTCTTTGGGGGGAGGAGATCATGAGCCTCTCCGTATATAAGTATATACCTTTCAGAGTATTTAAAAAGACAACGTCATTAAAAGAGGGATTGCAGCTGCGCATGCATCTTCACACTCAGTCACACAATCACACTGGCACTCTAGCAGCTCCAGGTATTGGAGGTTAATATGGATGAGTTCCTATCAGTTTCAAAGAACGCTTTTATATTTCCAACATAGTCCCAATTACTTTTTCGCTCAGATTATTTATCAGGTGGCTGGTTTGGGTGTTGAAGCTGCTGAGCAGGTAGGTTATTCAGAGCCGCCCTACAGGGCCGCCATCAGGAATTTTGGGGCCCCTTACACAGCTTTAGGCATGGGCCCCCTGGAGCAGAGCACCGGGGGGGGGGGGGGGGGCTGCCACAAATTGAGAAGCGGGGGGGGCCCTTTACAAAAAGAAGAAATAAAGAAAAATATACAGTGCAGAAAATAAGTATTTGAACACCCTGCTATTTTGCAAGTTCTCCCACTTGGAAATCATGGAGGGGTCTGAAATTGTCATCGTAGGTGCATGTCCACTGTGAGAGACATAATCAAAAAATTTTTTTCCAGAAATCACAATGTATGATTTTTTTAACTATTTATTTGTATGATACAGCTGCAAATAAGTATTTGAACACCTGAGAAAATCAATGTTAATATTTGGTACAGTCGCCTTTGTTTGCAATTACAGAGGTCAAACGTTTCTTGTAGTTTTTCACCAGGTTTGCACACACTGGAGAAGGGATTTTGGCCCACTCCTCCACACAGATCTTCTCTAGATCAGTCAGGTTTCTGGGCTGTCGCTGAGAAACACGGAGTTTGAGCTCCCTCCAAAGATTCTCTATTGGGTTTAGGTCTGGAGACTGGCTAGGCCACGCCAGAACCTTGATATGCTTCTTACAGAGCCACTCCTTGGTTATCCTGGCTGTGTGCTTCGGGTCATTGTCATGTTGGAAGACCCAGCCTCGACCCATCTTCAAAGCTCTAACTGAGGGAAGGAGGTTGTTGCCCAAAATCTCACAATACATGGCCCCGGTCATCCTCTCCTTAATACAGTGCAGGCGCCCTGTCCCATGTGCAGAAAAACACCCCCAAAGCATGATGCTACCACCCCCATGCTTCACAGTAGGGATGGTGTTCTTGGGATGGTACTCATCATTCTTCTTCCTCCAAACACGGTTAGTGGAATTATGACCAAAAAGTTCTATTTTGGTCTCATCTGACCACATGACTTTCTCCCATGACTCCTCTGGATCATCCAAATGGTCATTGGCAAACTTAAGACGGGCCTTGACATGTGCTGGTTTAAGCAGGGGAACCTTCCGTGCCATGCATGATTTCAAACCATATCGTCTTAGTGTATTACCAACAGTAACCTTGGAAACGGTGGTCCCACCTCTTTTCAGGTCATTGACCAGCTCCTCCCGTGTAGTCCTGGGCTGATTTCTCACCTTTCTTAGGATCATTGAGACTCCACGAGGTGAGATTTTGCATGGAGCCCCAGTCCAAGGGAGATTGACAGTCACGTTTAGCTTCTTCCATTTTCTAATGATTGCTCCAACAGTGGACCTTTTTTCACCAAGCTGCTTGGCAATTTCCCCGTAGCCCTTTCCAGCCTTGTGGAGGTGTACAATTTTGTCTCTAGTGTCTTTGGACAGCTCTTTGGTCTTGGCCATGTTAGTAGTTGGATTCTTACTGATTGTATGGGGTGGACAGGTGTCTTTATGCAGCTAATGACCTCAAACAGGTGCATCTAATTTAGGATAATAAATGGAGTGGAGGTGGACATTTTAAAGGCAGACTAACAGGTCTTTGAGGGTCAGAATTCTAGCTGATAGACAGGTGTTCAAATACTTCTTTGCATCTGTATCATACAAATAAATAGTTAAAAATTCATAAATTGTGATTTCTGGATTCTTTTTTTTTTTGATTATGTCTCTCACAGTGGACATGCACCTACGATAACAATTTCAGACCCCTCCATGATTTCCAAGTGGGAGAACTTGCAAAATAGCAGGGTGTTCAAATACTTATTTTCTGCACTGTATATAAAAAGGGGGTAGCCATCCTGGGCCCTTTAATAAAAAGAAAAAAAGAGAAAGAGAAAAAATATATATGTATATATATATATATATTTTTTTTTCTTAAAAAGGGTGGTTGCCATCTGGGGTCCTCTAGGCCCTTTAATCATCTTTTTTTTTTTTTTTTAATAAAAAGAAATTACAAAAAAAGTGGGCTTTCCATCCGGGACCTCTGGGCCCTGTAATAAAAAAGAAATAAAAATATATATATATAAAAAAGAAATAAACATTTATAAAAAAAAAACAAGGGGGTTGCCTTCCAGGGCCCTGGGGACCTCTGGGCCCTTTAATAAAAATAAAAAATAAATATATAAACTAAAAATTTTTTTTTAAAAAAAAGGGGGTTTGACACATGGGGTCCTGGGGACCACTGAGCCCTTTAATAAAAATATATCTATATATAAAAAAAAAGAAGAAAAAAAAGAAATAAAATAATATTAAAAATTTTTAAAACATTTTAATAAAAAAAAAAAGGAGGGTTGTCATCCGGGGGCCCTGGGGACCTCTGGGCCCTGTAATAATAATAATAATAATAATAATAATAATAATTTTATATATATATAAAAATAAATAAAAAAAGAGGGGGTTGCCATTTTTTTAGGGGGTTCCCATCCGGGCCCCTGGGGACCCCCAGGCCCCTTACAGGTATACTGCTTGTACCCCCCTGATGGCGGCCCTGCCGCCCTATTATCCTATCCTATATATTTATTTTAGCCCAAAAGGAAGGATTGGAAGTCCTTAGATTCTGAAATAGTTGGCTAAAATGTTGGCTTAAATGTCCAGGGGTAAACTGCAGGGGGTCATTGATTCAAAGAATTTTGTCTGAAAAGGACATTCTTCCATATAGTGGAGGATGGGGAGGTAAAATTAGAACAGAATTAGAAAAGCCAGAACTAGCCTGTCCGCAGCTTATCAATCAATACTGTATAGCAGGGGGTCTCCAAACTTTTCAAAGGGCCAGTTTATTGTTCTTCAGCCTTTAGGAGTGCCGGATTGTGGCCATCGGGGGCAGAAAAAGCTACAGGCCCAGCATTGGTGAGAATAAATATGTATCAGTAGGATAAGGAGTAGTGCCCCTATAAGTAGGAGTAATTGTATCTCATCATTGGTATCAGTGGAAGAAAAACGCGACGCTGTCCCGACATCCATACTTAACATGGCGTACACCAGACCTACGCAAGGTTACCCCTCATATAGCAGGGGTAACCTTACGCTTACGCAAACGACGTAAACTACGACGACGGGATGCAAATACGTTCGGGAATCGGCGTATCAGGCTCATTTGCATATTCGACGCAGAAATCGACGGGAACACCACCTAGTGGCCAGCGTAACATTGCAACTTAGATCCCACAGTGTAAGTGACTTATGCAAGTCGGATCCAAGCAAAATCTATGCGTAACTGATTCTAAGAATCAGTCGCATAGATACACGCCGTTGTATCTCTTATGAGAATCTGGCCCTCTATCTCTAACATGGGAAATTCCCTAACTTTTGAAGTTTTCCCTCAATTTCCGGTTGCATCTCCAGCACAGGAAGTGAAGTGGAATTTCCCAACTGGTACAGACAGCCAAAAAATAAAATAAATAACCTCCCCTACTCTTGGCTACTTGCTATAAATGCATATTACACATGGTGGCCGGGATTCAGAAAGCAATTACGTTGGCGTATCTCCAGATACGCCTCCGTAATTTCAAATGTGCGCCGTCGCATCTTTGCGCCAATTCACAAAGCGGGATACGTCCAAAAACATGGGGCCAGATCCACATACATTTGCCCTGGCGCAGCGTATCAGAGATACATTACGCCGCCGTATTTTACCTGGCTCTAAGTCGAATCCAGGAAGATTTCGGCCCGAAAGATACGGCGGCGTAGTGTATTTCTCGCGGCGGAATCGAAATACGCGATTAGGGGGCGTGAAGCATTTAAATAGACGCGTCCCCGCGGTGATCGAACTGCGCATGCTCCGTTCTGAAATTTCCCGCCGTGCATTGCGCGAAATTACGTCGAAACTTCATTTTTTTTGTAGCATAATTTACGCACATTCCTATTCACGGACGACTTACGCAAAAAAAAATTGAAAATTTGACGCGGGGACGACGGCCATACTTAACATTGGCAGTCTAACTATAGACCGGGTAATAGCAGCTTTAACTTTACGCCGAAAAAACCCGACTAGCGACGACGTTAGAGAATGCGACGGCCGATCGTAACTTCGTGGATCACCGTAAAAAGCTAATTTGAATACCCGACGCGAAAAAAACGACGCGAACTCCACCCAGCGGGCAGAAAAAGATTGCAGCGTAGATCCGAAGGCGTACGAAGTCGTAAGCCTGTTGGATCGAAGCCCGAAGTCGTCGTATCATGGTTTGAGGATTCATAATTTGAAAGTATGCCGGCGTATCAGGAGATACACCGGCGTACTGGCTCTGTGGATCTGGCCAATGGCTTCAGCCCTTCGACGTAACTTGCCTACGCCGGCGTATCGTAGGCGCATAGTTACGCTGGACGCATTCGGCGTTCCCATTATAAATATGCAGATTAGTAAGATACGCCGATTCACGAACGTAGATGCGCCCGGCCACTTCATATACGCGTTTTGCGTAAGGCTTACGTCCGACGTATAGTTACCCCTGCTATAGCAGGCACAGCTAATGCAAAGGTATGGGCCAGGGAATGACGCCGTCAAATTTTACATCGCGTATGGCGTTTACATAGTACTACATGAATAGGGCTGAGCGTAAGTGACGTTCACATTGTAGGCTGAGCATGCGTGCGCATGCCCAGTTCGACCGGCCATTCATTAGCATGGGGTCACACTTCATTTAAATAGATGACGCCCACCTCCTTCCTACTTTGAATTACGCGGGCTTACGCCAGCAAATTTACGATACGCCGCCGCAACTTACGGAACAAGTGCTGTGTGAATACTGTACTTGCCTCTCTAAGTTGCGGCGGCGTAGCGTAAAGAAGATACGCTATGCCCGCACAAAGATACGCCTCTCTACGTGAATCCGTGCCGGTGTTGTTAATTTTTATTATTCTCTATAACTAAAATGTCACTTGTCGATGGAACCTTTAACAAAGTGCTTAGCTATTTGAATGAATGTTAAAAGCCTATCCACACACATTTTAATTATTATGGACAACTGCCCAAAAATCATGGGCGGCTCAAAGTTTCAATAGAAACATATCAACATAACATGGCTGACCTGCCCGCTAAGATTGGATGACCTCATTGTAACCCACAGTCTTTCTAAAGAATTGTTTTAATGATATTATAAAATGCAGCTGTTGAGTGTGACAGTGCTTGGCCAAGTCAGCAAGTCCGCCGAGTTTAAAGTAGTTCTAAAGCCGCACGTTTTTTTTTTTTTTACCCGAATGCATTCTATACATTAGGGGCCAGATTCTCGTAGAATGGCCGACAGCGTAGCGTAAGCCATTTACACCAAGCCGCCGCAACTTAACAGAGCAAGTGCCGTATTCCCAAAGCACTTGCTCCCTGGTTTGCGGCGGCGTAGTGTAAATGGCCCAGCGTAAGGCCGCGTAATTCAAAAGGGGCAGCTTGTATTTAAATTAAGCGCGCCCCCGCGTCGATCGAACTGCGCATGCGCCAGCTCACGTCGGAAAACGTTGTTGAAACTGACGTGAAAACTACGTGATCGTCACTTACGCAATGCCCTATTCGCGAACGACTTAGTAAAACGACGTAACCGATGGAAAAAGACGACGCTGACCCGACGCCATACTTAACATGGCATACGACGGGACTTCGTAAACCTACCCCTCATATAGCAGGGGTAGGTTTACGCTTACGGAAACAAAGTAAACGACGACGGGGCGGCGTAAAAACTTTCGGGGATAGGCGTATTAGGCTCATTTGCATAGGCAAATGAGAAATCAACGTAAAGGCCACCTAGCCTGGAAAGTAATTACATCCATGATCCGACGGTGTAAGTGTTTTACACCTGTCGGATCTTTACTGTATCTATGCGTAAGTGATTCTATGAATCAGACGCATAGATAACCAGTAAAAAAACAGAGATACGACGGTGTTTCCTGTGATACACCATCGTATCTCTTTTGAGAATCTGGCCCTAAGTTAAACTTCTCTGTTGCAGGATTTCCCCCAGCCCCGCTTATTCTTACTGGAGCTCGATCCGATCCAGCAACATGCATGAGAGAAACGGCTCTAGCTGCTGTCTCCCTCCTCATTGGGAAGATTGCCATTGGCTCCTGTCAATCAATTACAGTGATCGGGGAGCAGTTAAGTATAGATATATCTGTTATTTATTTATTTTTGTATTGCCTTTACAACCACTTTAAAATAAATATAAGCCCTGATGACAATTGGTGTATTAAAAAAAAATTACATTTAAAAAAAAATATATATATATATACTATTTTCACCTTTTTTGTCATCCAGTGTTGCAAGCTCCACTGATCTCCTGCACTCTTTTTGTAGTCTTTGCTTATCTACATGCATTAACTGTGGCAATAGCCTGCTTCACTAACGCCGCTTGCTCCTCCAGGCTCCACTTTCACTTTGTGTCCCCCGCTCTTCGCCATGTTCAGACTTCGGCACCCTGTGATTGGGCATATGGGGGTCATGTGCGGCGACAGGGCTGGCCGGTTAATGATTGCGGTTGCTCCTGAAGTCCTGCCTTCGCCCAATCACAAGGTGCAGGAAACAGAACATGGGTGGAGGCGGGACTCCAGGATCTAACACGATTGTGGACAGGCCAGCCCCACCGCTGTACATGACCCCATACGCCCAATCACAGGGCGCCTGAGACTGAACATGGCGGCAGAGCACAGGGACACAGTAAAGTACATTTAGGAGGAGGCTGCCACTGTGACACATACTGGCAGGCACCCCCGTAAATGTTGCACCCGGTGCCACGGCCCCCCCTGTGCCCCTCATGCTACACCACTGCAGCAGTTTAGACATTAATGGTGCGTTGAGTTATTTTGTTGGGGACAGAAAATGTACACTTTTATACAAGCTGTACACTGACTACTTTACATTGTAGCAAAGTGTCATTTCTTCAGTGTTGTCACGTGAAAAGATATAATAAAATATTTACAAAAATGTGAGGGGTGGACTTACTTTTGTGAGATACTGTGTAAAGAATTGGGTATATGGGATTGTACGATATATATATACAGGAGTGTATGTGTGTGTGGGGGCTGACATATACAGGTGTGGGTGTGTGTGTGGGCTGACATATATACAGGTGTGTGTGTGGGGGGGGGGGGGCTGACATATATACAGGTGTGTGTGTGTGGGGGCTGACATATATACAAGTGTGTGTGTGGGCTGACATAACGTATATACTTGAGTATAAGCCAAATTTTTCAGCACATGAAAATGCCCCCCTCGGCTTACACTCAAGTCACCTTTTTGCGCCTGATCTTCCAGACTTTGGGGACTCGGTACCGGCCGGCCATATGTCCCCTGCACCCCAAACATTTCTCCTCAACAAGTATGCAAAGTTTGCTGTCTGGGGGACCTATGGTTGGGGAGAACCGATTTTTCAAAGCCAGGCACCCCTTCCATAGACTCCCATGTTTAATGTCAGTCTAGTCATGGACACAGTGAGGCACGGGCACAGTGAGGCATGGGCACAGTGAGGCATGCACATGGACACAGTGAGGCATGCACATGGACACAGTGAGGCATGCACATGGACACAGTGAGGCATGCAGATGGACACCCTAGGCTTAAAGCGACACTAAAGTCAGGACTTTAAAAAAAAAAAAAAATAACAAACATGTTATACTTACCTCCACTGTGCAGTTCGTTTTGCACAGAGTGTCCCGGAAAGCTGTCTTCTGGGGTCCCTCTGCGGCTGTCTGGGCTCCTGCTCGCAAAAACTTTCCATCTTCATGCGAGGGCGCTCGCACGGTGGAAAGCTTTTGCGAGCGTGCTCCCTTGATACAGAGGCGGCCATAGCCGCCGACTGTATCACTCGGCTCCGCCCCCCGGCACACCGCGTCAGCCGATGTGATTGACAGCAGCGCCAGCCAATGGCTGCGCTGCTATCAATCCGCCCAGCCTAGCCTATCAACGGCCAGGCTGGGAACCGAAGAGGATGACGTTGACGCGCCCGGGAGTTTCGAACGGTAAGGTAAGTAAAACGGGGACTCGGGGGCAGTGCAGTGAGATGTTTTTTTACCTTAATGTATAGGATGCAACTTTTACCTTTACAACCCCTTTAAACTTGAGTCAATAAGACATATATACAGGTGTGTGTGTGGGGGGGCTGACATATATACAGGTGTGTGTGTGGGGGCTGACATATATACAGGTGTGTGTGTGGGGGCTGACATATATACAGGTGTGAGTGTGGGGGCTGACATATATACAGGTGTGAGTGTGGGGGCTGACATATATACAGGTGTGTGTGTGGGGGCTGACATATATACAGGTGTGTGTGTGGGGGGGGGGCTGACATATATACAGGTGTGTGTGTGTTGGGGGGGCTGACATATATACAGGTGTGTGTGTGGTGGGGGCTGACATATATACAGGTGTTTGTGTGTGGGGGGGGGCTGACATATATAAAGGCGTGTCTGTGTGTGGGGGGGCTGACCTATATACAGGTCTGTGTGTGTGGGGGGAGGCTGACATATATACAGGTGTGTGTGTGTGTGTGTGCTGATACTGTATATACAGGTGTGTGTGTAGGTGCTGACATATATATAGGTGTGTGTGTGTGTGGGTGCTGACATATATACAGGTGTGTGTCGGGGCTGACATATATACAGGTGTGTGTTTGGGGGGGCTGACATATATACAGGTGTGTATGGGGGGCTGACATATACACAGGTGTGTGGGGGCTGACATATATACAGGTGTGTGGGAGCTGACATATATACAGGTGTGTGTGTGTGTGTGGGGGGGGCTGATATATACACAGGTGTGTGGGGGCTGACATATATACAGGTGTGTGGGGGCTTACATATATACAGGTGTGTGGGGGCTGACATATATACAGGTGTGTGGGGGCTGACCTATATACAAGTGTGTGTGTGGGGGGGGCTGACGTATATAAAGGCATGTCTGTGTGTGGGGGGGCTGACCTATATACAGGTGTGTGTGTGTGCTGACATATATACAGGTGTGTGTGTGGGTGCTGACATATATACAGGTGTGTGTGTGTGCTGACATATATACTGGTGTGTGTGTGGGTGCTGACATATATACAGTACAGGTGTGTGTGGGGGCTGACATATATACAGGTGTGTGTGTGTGTGAGGGCTGACATATATACAGGCGTGTGTGTGGGGGGGCTGAAATATATACAGGCGTGTGTGTGTGGGGGCTGAAATATATACAGGTGTGTGTTTGGGGGGCTGACATATATACAGGTGTGTATGGGGGGCTGACATATATACAGGTGTGTGGGGGGGCTGACATATATACAGGTGTGTGTGGGGGGGCTGACATATACACAGGTGTGTGGGGGCTGACATATATACAGGTGTGTGGGGGCTGACATATATACAGGTGTGTGTGTGGGGGGCTGATATATACACAGGTGTGTGGGGGCTGACATATATACAGGTGTGTGGGGGCTTACATATATACAGGTGTGTGGGGGCTGACCTATATACAGGTGTGTGTGTGGGGGGGGGGGCTGACATATATACAGGTGTGTGTGTGTGTGAGGGCTGACATATATACAGGCGTGTGTGTGGGGGGGCTGAAATATATACAGGCGTGTGTGTGTGGGGGCTGAAATATATACAGGTGTGTGTTTGGGTGGCTGACATATATACAGGTGTGTGTGGGGGGGCTGACATATACACAGGTGTGTGGGGGCTGACATATATACAGGTGTGTGGGGGCTGACATATATACAGGTGTGTGTGTGGGGGGCTGATATATACACAGGTGTGTGGGGGCTGACATATATACAGGTGTGTGGGGGCTTACATATATACAGGTGTGTGGGGGCTGACCTATATACAGGTGTGTGTGTGGGGGGGGGGGCTGACATATATACAGGTGTGTATGGGGGGCTGACATTAAATAAAGGTGTGTGAGGGCTGACATATATACAGGTGTGTGTGTGGGGGGGGGGGGCTGATATATATACAGGTGTGTGTGTGTGTGGGGGGGGGGCTGACATATATACAGGTGTGTGTGTGTGGGGTGGGGGCCGACATATATACAGGTGTGTATGGGGGTCTGACATATATACAGGTGTGTGGGGGCTGACATATATACAGGTGTGTGTGTGGGGTGGGGGCCGACATATATACAGGTGTGTATGGGGGGCTGACATATATACAGGTGTGTGGGGGCTGACATATATACAGGTGTGTGTGTGTGGGGTGGGGGCCGACATATATACAGGTGTGTGTGGGGGGGATGAGTGCGTACAGGTGAGGTGGGCGGTGAGCGGATTTGGTAGGATGACCCATGGGCAAGCCCTGGGGAATATTGGTGGTCACGCTCGTAGAGGGGGGGGTCAGGCCCAAAACTGAGTAAGGGGCCCAAAAATGTCTGGTATATACAGGTGTGTGGGGGCTGACATATATACAGGTGTGTGTGTGGGGGGCTGATATATACACAGGTGTGTGGGGGCTGACATATATACAGGTGTGTGGGGGCTGACCTATATACAGGTGTGTGTGTGGGGGGGGCTGACATATATACAGGTGTGTATGGGGGGCTGACATATATACAGGTGTGTGAGGGATGACATATATACAGGTGTGTGTGGGGGGGGGGGGGGCTGACATATATACAGGTGTGTGTGTGTGGGGGGGGGGGGCTGACATATATACAGGTGTGTGTGTGTGGGGTGGGGGCCGACATATATACAGGTGTGTATGGGGGGCTGACATATATACAGGTGTGTGGGGGCTGACATATATACAGGTGTGTGTGTGGGGTGGGGGCCGACATATATACAGGTGTGTATGGGGGGCTGACATATATACAGGTGTGTGGGGGCTGACATATATACAGGTGTGTGTGTGTGTGGGGTGGGGGCCGACATATATACAGGTGTGTGTGGGGGGGATGAGTGCGTACAGGTGAGGTGGGCGGTGAGCGGATTTGGTAGGATGACCCATGGGCAAGCCCTGGGGAATATTGGTGGTCACGCTCGTAGAGGGGGGGGTCAGGCCCAAAACTGAGTAAGGGGCCCAAAAATGTCTGGTGGCTGCCCTGACTGTGTAACCTGGTTTATGGACTCAGTTTGACCAAGTCCGATTAGAAGGGAAGTTATGGCTATTTGATTAGTGTGCAGATCCAAGCTTTGATCGATTCATACTTAAATCAGATAACAAATAAATCAAAGCAAGTGTATCCACCCATTGGGGAAAAAAATATATAAAAATAAACCTAATGCAGCCCTCAAATCCAAGGACTTTAAGCTGCAATATATTACATTTTTGCTCTTGAATTTAAATATATTTTAACACTGTCCATGGCAAAGCTGTATACTGTTGGGTACAGAATCAAGGAGTGGCAGCCCAAGAAAAAGAACAATTCCAGAGATACAGTGGCTATCATAATTTGAAAACACTCCTTTCTTTTTGAGCCACGGTTCCCCTTTTCAGCATTTTTTCACAGCAGTATTGTAATGCGGTCACAGTAATATGTGTCCAGGCTGGCATGGAAGCCCCTCCACCAAGATCTTTGTTTTTCCCAGAGAAAAAGACACCCTACTTGATCCAAGCTCCTTTCCCAAGGATTCAGTAATGAGGGTCCTATTTGTTGGAGCAGACTCAGAATAATCACAATGGGGAAATGAGGGGAGCGGGCGACGTGAGGGGGGCGCCGGTCTCATTGTAGTCTCAGCCTGGGATCTGTGCTTAGAATAGGAGGTCAGACGGCCCACTAGCTCATTAAGGATTTGCAGCTCTGAATGCTTCTGAATGGAGATGGGGGGTAGGGAGAGGAGAAGCCATGCATGGGGACAAGAGGCAAAGTACAAGACGAAAGAGTGTGGCTGAGTGGGATTGTGTGAAAGGCGCAGAGGGCTGGAGCAAGAGGGGGGCTGTCTGTATACAATCGCTGGGAGACTTTTCTCAATTGTTTTTGAAGCAGAAGGGAAAAAAAATCAAGTTATATTTGAAGTTGAAAAGCGGTTTCACAGCCGTATTAGCTCAACTGTACAAAGCAAATAAAGCTGAGCTCTGCAGATTTCACAGAATGTCCTCACTATCAAAGTGCACTCCCAGGATCAGGAGTGTGGGAGTGAGAACGTTTGTATACGGCTTGTGTAATACTCTGGAGAAAACTTAAGATCCAGCCTTTCTCAATCTTTTTATTTCAGAGGAACCCTTGAAATAAGTTGTAGGTCTTGCTATTCTTTGGGGGTCATTGGGAAAATGACCCCTATAACAGAACATAGAAAAGTGACAGCAGAAAAAACACCAAGTGGCTCATCAAGTGTTTTATATATATATATATATATATATATATATGTAGCGCCCCCCCTTATCTCGTGGGGCGTTACACTAAAGTTAGTGGGGAATGGAAGAGCTAAGTTTGGTCCCATTCGCAAATTATTTAGACTGGTGCTGATGCCGGTTTGGAACTGCCTTGTAGGTCAGTCTGCGTGCCAGGGGTGTGTTATCACCCCTGGGCGACAGTTGGCGCTAGAGGGGTTCTGACAGACCCACCTTCCCCCAGTAGCCAATAAGAGGAGCGGTTCCCTCTCTGGGCATGCTGGCGAGGGGGTATACCTGGGGCAACCGCCATTAGTGTTCTGTTCTACGCAGGGCCCGAGTTCCAGGTGCGGCATCCACCTTTAGGGTGCGCGCATCCATTGGCCCCGCCATCGAGGCCTGCCTGGCCGAGGTTGCGTATCAAGCGGAGCAGAGAGGGGCCCCAGCAGCTTGCTGGGTCCCAGATCCTAAGCTAGGAGCTGTACGGTGGGGGATTGGCCCTGAGAGAACCTAGAGACACAGGTTGTCTGCAAAACCTGGACGAACCACTGGGGATCCGGTCACCACGCCACACGATAGGTATACTTCAGCTGTCAATTGGTGACCCTAAAATTGGACTTGCTGGGAGGACTCATTAGTTCTAACTTTTGACAACCTAAAAATGTACCAGGCCTGTGGCAGGGGCCCTGTTTCCTCCCAGTGACTTTGTTTGAAAGTGGCCCTTAGGCTGCCAGGCTCAGGTTAATCGCCTGTCCGGGGGCACTTTACCCACTGGCGGGAGTGGCGACGTTTGAACTTGACGATGCTGAGAGCAGGCTTGCTCTCTCTTTGATATCCAAGGCCTGATACTATAGTTCTCTCTTTGCTCATCAACCTTTCCTCTATTGTGTGCCATGTTGATGTTGACCATGTTGGGTCTTGGAATAAAGCAGGGATCCTCAAACTACGGCCCTCCAGCTGTGGTGGAACTACATTTCCCATGAGGCATTGTAAAAATCTGACATTCGCAGACATGACTAGGCATGATGGGAATTGTAGTTCCTGAACAACTGGAGGGCCGTAGTTTGAAGATCCCTGGAATAAAGCATTGAAAACTCAAGTTGATGTCTGGACACTTGCTCTTTATCCACCTTCACCAATATTATCCCTAGACAAGAATCATTGGTAACTCAACATGCCGCTCCCAAACTAATCAGCGGCTCCTTCGGGGGTGAGCGCTACACACACACACATATATATATATACATGTTTTTATATTTTTTTGTATTTACTTTTTTTATCTGAGTATGGATCTATGTTTGTCCCATGCATGAAGTCACCTACTGTTGACTGACTCACAACCTCTGCTGGAAGTCTATTCCAAGTGCCAACTACCCTTTTAGTAAAATTATACTTTAGTTTTATACTTTCCTCCGGTTAGTTAAAGGTCATGTCCCCTTGTTCTTGACCTTGGTTTCGTATTGAAAATACTGCGTTCTTGAACCTTAATCACCCCCTTGATGTATGGTTTCAATCATGTCTCCCCTTTCCCTTCTTTCCTCTAGACCAGGGATCTCCAAACTACGGCCCTCCAGATGCTGTGGAACTACACTTCCCATGAGGCATTGTATAACTCTGACATTCATAGACATGACTAAGCATGATGGGAATTGTAGTTCCTGAACACCTGGAGGGCCATAGTTTGGAGACTCCTGCTCTAGACCAAGGATTTCAAACTCAGTTTCAGGCCACATCAGCATTATAATTGCCATCAAAGGGCCAATGGTATCTGTAAGACTAGATGAACCCCCCATCATCCCCTTTCCCTTACATCAGATATCAAGAGCCTCCCTACCAGGGCCGATGCTACCACTAGGCAAAGGCTAACACTGTGCTAGAAAAACAATGTCCCAATGGACATTCAAGCCGAAAGACACATAAGATTTCACATCAAATATCTAGTTTCTAGCCTAGAAATGTATCTAACCATGTTCGTCCCCCTTCAATGAGGTAAAGTCTTATCCAAAGCCAGAAAGAGGGTACCTTTAAGTTTCTTATCATGGAACTTTGCAAAATGTCTAGATAGATTATGTTTTTTTTAAAACCACGCTTAATATTCCCCACATTTTCAGCTAAACGCACATGCATGGCCATGGGTGTCCGCTCCATAGGGCAAGGGATGGCGCTTGCCCCCCACTAGAAACAAGTGCCATGATCCTCGGGGAGAACAACAGCGGGCAGGAAGCAAGGCGCAGGGGTGGACTGGCCATTGGGACTACAGGGAGTTTCCCGGTGGGCCGATGGCTCAGTGGGCCGGCTTCAGTGACAGCGGACTGCCGCCCCCCCTCCGCTCCTCTGTATCTCTCCCCGCAGCGCTCACCTGGGGGGAACAGAGAAGCAGGGGGAGGACCAGAGGAGCAGGAGGGACGACAGAGGAGCATGGGGAAGGGGACAGACAGCTGACTCAACAGATATGGCCTGGGAGTTTCTCACTTTTGCCTAATCTTATCCCATAAGGGGGGGGGGGCACCGAACTGATTCTTTTGAAATAATAATGTCTAGTTTCCCCACTGGTACCACCTATAAGAGTACCAGTACCAGCCGTTCTACTCTGATAAAGTAGAACGGCTAGTGGCTAGTGAAGGGGGAGAGGAAGCTTGGGTGGCCAAGGAGGGGAGGTGCAGGAGTTGTCTGGCCGCCATGGGAGAGACCTGTCAAAGTGGGCCAATCTGGATAAAGTCCAGGGCCAAATTTTTGTCCCAGTCCAGCCCTGGCAAGGCGGTGGCACGGTAAATCCAATTAGAGCCGTTCTCTCTCTCTTCTTGCTCCAGCTGACAGAGAGAAGGAGGGGGGTGATCAGGGAAGATATACAGTACAGCCAGCCCGCGACTCTCCTCTCCCTGTCACAGCGCCACTGCTTCATTTACCAAAGAACTCAGCAGCGGCACTGTGACAGGAAGAATAGAGCCGTGGGCTGGCTGTACTGTATATCTCCCCCAATCGCCCCCGATTACTCAAACCTTTGCATGCCTGCGCTTTGTGATAATGACTAAGCCCCTCCCCTTCATGACATTGTCAAAAATGGACCGAGCATGGATAACCTTAAAATGACGCCCCCCTCTGAAAAAAGTTCAGCGGACGCCCATGTGCATGGCCCTTTTGGTGAATCCAATATACTGATTAGAGCATGGACACTGGATCATGTAAACAACATATTTAGTGGAGCAAGTAATAAATGATTCTATGGTATACATCCTACGTGTCTGTGTAGATTGGAAGGACTTAATTTTTTTATTTTTTTTGGAGGAGGATTAAATATAATCGGGGCAATGCTATGTCTCAGTGAATGATGGAACTCCCTTGTATACCACTATAGGGCGATCTGGGATTACTGGGCCAAGTATTTTATCACTCTTTAATATGCCCCAAAGTTTATTCAGCATCCTCTTTACAGAAAAATGCTGATTAGTGTAGCACTCATCCCCGCAGCAGCTGCTGGTTAGAATTGGGATGGCATGTTACCTCTGTGGCTCCGCCGTCTAGGGCAGTTGAAGAGAGCAGCAATAATGGAATGTCCAAACAGCAGGTGTCTTTTATCTTGTGCTTTTATTTACCCATCATGGTAAAACGGTAAACTTGCAGTGAAGGGTAAAGATGTATTGGAAGAAGAAATCGCAGGTTCAGGCGTAACAACGAGGAAGCAGTCCTGCTTCCAACAACACTTTTGTATTCTTCGCCACTCTAGCCAGAGTGGGTTTTGGGTACCTGGACAGGCCTCTGCCACAGGCCTGGCAGCCAGAGTATCACTCACTTTGAGGGAAACAAACCTCTGCCACAGGCCCCTTACTAGAATTTCGATCATGGAGACGATTCTCCTCAGTAAGCTTTAAGCGTGAGTCACTTCAGGTAGTTTGCAGTTAGGTTGCCGACCGACGTCCAGCCTTTCAGTGTCCGACTACCTCTACTCCCAATGGATCCTCGGGACCCAGTTGATCACTGGGGCCCGGCCACAACTCAGCTTACTATGGCTCGGTGGGGTTAAAGTCCCGCTATTCTTGTGTTTGACTTTTTCTTTATGATGCCAAAGAGAACTTGATACATTTTTTATAAATGGTATCCCATCCCAGACTTACAAATTAGTGATAAATAATATCCTTAATCTCCAAAATTGATCCATACACATTGGATTTGCTCAAATAAAGTGATTTTCATTAAAGGAGTTGTAAATAAAAAAAAAAATGTATGCTAAAATTACTGTTTACATTTACAGGGTATAGAGACATAATAGTTAACTGATTCCTTTTAAAAATGATTAAAAATAGATAAAAATCAATCATATAATGTACCTGCAGTTTCTAGTTTAATTTTTGCATGTTGTTTTCTGCCTGTGCTGTACAGAGCCACAGAGCCAATACAGGGGAGTGATGGTTTGGAAAACGAAACTGATTGGTGCTGAGGGGTTTTAGACACACAGTAATCACACCTCCTTGATTAGTGACCACAGAGAGAAAGCTCCCAGGACTGTGGTTATCAGGACGCGAACAGGACAGCCGCAAATCGAGGCCCCGGCTTCGGCCTTCATGGATCTCTCTGCAGAAATGGCTCCTGCGATGGAGGTAAGCGGCACATCAGCCCCCCTCCCCTCCTCTCAGGCTGTCCCAGCTCCTCCATATGCAGGGGACCCAAACACAGAGCTCATTGCCCAGGTGGTGGCAGCTCTCCTGTCCCCAATGATTGCGGCCTCTGTGGAGAAGGCAATCTGTGCTGGCATGCAGAAGCTCCAGGCCCAGATAGGGGAGCACACCTCCAGATTAAATGAGGCCGAACACTGCATCGCTAATGTGGAGGAGGAATTGTAACAGGCCCAGTCCACAGAGCAGGCCCAAGACAAGACGAACAGGTACATCCTGACGATTGACGATTTGCAAAATAGGTCCAGAAGGAGCAACCTGCGCTTCGTGGGCTTCCCAGAATCGCTATAACTTGCGGCACTCACGGATCTAAGCTCAAATTGCATTCCTGAAGCATTAGGCCTCCTAGGCCCTTGCACGGTCGAGCGCGCCCACCGTATAGGGTCCTTTAACATCAATCGGAAATCACATCGCCCTATAATTGCCAAATACCTCAACTACTCAGACAACGCTCTCATCCTACAGAAATTCAGGCAGTCCAGATCTCTGAAGATCCTGATTTTTGTGGACTATTCCATAGAAGTATCTAAGAAAGGAAAAGCATTCCAACAGATCTGCTCAGACCAGGCATCCCTGCCTGGTCCTCTATTTCCTTTTTTTTTTTTTTTTAATATGTTTATTAGATTTTCAATGTATAAGGTTACATACAATCTTATGAAAGCAATTCTTACAATTCAATCGTTTAAGTAGAAACGCTGTTAAAATAGAATACATATAAACTAATTAATATTCAAAACGAAACTTAGCAAAGAAGAAAAAAAAACAAAAAACAAAAAAAAAAACTATATTGTCATTCATAACAACAAACAAGTATCAAGAGGGGGATAGGGTAAGAAGAGGTCAGAAAGGAGTGTGCTAACACACAAGAATAGGAAAAAAACGGTACTCCAATCCACCCTTCCACAGAATCCAGTTTGTTGAGAAATCTAGTGATTTTGTTAAAGCTGGAAACTGTTACGTTGCACCCAGTCTGAGTGGCTGTGAAGGATTCAAAAGAGATGGGGGAACGTTGTTCAAAGAAGTCCGCGGCCCTGAGTATCACTGAGGGAGGGTCGTCCGAGTTTATCGTGCAAAGTTCTGGAATAGGAATTTCAAGACTAAGGGTAATCGGAGTATTAGGGCCGTGTATAGAGGATAAATCCATAGCTTTGCATAAATATCTGAATATCTTCAAAGAAGATCCCGTCACGGGGTGCGATTTGGCGTTGCGTGGAATTTTTTTAGGAATGGTCCATGATAGGTGCCTTAAGGGCACAGTTGATAGGCAAGAAATCTCCTCTAGCCCTATCCAATCTTTGGAATGTATATGAACATGCCAGTCAACTATCCTGGACAAGTGACTAGCCCAATAATATTTCCTCAAGTCCGGGACTCCAATACCTCCCAAAAGTTTTGGTGTAATTAACTTATCCCATTTAATCCGTGGTTGTTTCCCACCCCAAATAAAGTTCAAACAAATCTTTCTGAATGACTTAAAAAAAGAGCCTGGGATGGTAATGGGGAGGGTCTGGAACAGATACAAAAATCTAGGGAGAATATTCATTTTAAGAATATTTGCTCTACCGAACCACGAGAACATACCCTTATCCCATCTTAGTAAGTCGGATCTGACCGTATTTAATAAAGGTAAGAAATTACTACTGTATAAGTCTTTTATATCGGATGATATAATAACACCCAAATAGGACAAGTCTTTGTCTACCCAAAGAAAAGGGAAGTTCTGTTTACAAAGTGTCACTGTGTCAGAGGGTAAAGAAATATTAAGGGCCCTGGATTTTGCTAAATTAATTTTCAAATTAGAGATATCACGAAACATCGAAAAATATTTCAATAAATTGGGTAAAGTAATTATGGGATTTGTCAGAAACAGCAACACGTCGTACGCAAAAGCTGCCACTTTGTATTTTTTGTTCCCTATAGTGATGCCCACTATATCATGGTTGGAGCGTATTCTACAAAGGAGGGGTTCTAATAACAGAATAAAGATTATTGGTGACAGAGGGCAACCCTGGCGTGTTCCATTCGACACAGAGAAAGCCTCCGACAGGTGCCCGTTAATTTTGATCCTCGCCGCCGGGGACGAGTATAGAAGGTTAATAAATTGTAACATACGATCCTGGAGGCCAAAAGACCCCAAAGCTGCTTGCATATAGTCCCATGCAATCCTGTCGAAAGCCTTCTCTGCGTCGAGGGAAAGCATGAATCCAGGAAATCTCGATTCAAGAAGCCAATTTTGAATGCATAGGGCTTTGATGGTATTATCCCTAGCCTCCCTTCCCGGGGTAAATCCCACTTGGTCCAATGAAATCAAATCTTTTAGAAGGGGTAACAGGCGATTTGCTAAAATGTTTGCATATAACTTAACATCCACATTTAGGAAAGAAATGGGCCTGTAGTTTGCTACTTGACTTCTATCTTGTATCTTGTATCCATTCCGGCCGGTGCTCTTAAAATATGTCTTAGTTGCCAACTGGTTGTTTTGGACAAAGATCTCTAGATCCAAAAAGTGGATACTAGAGAAACTAGCTTCATAGGACAGACTGATGCCAACTTCGTTCTGATTCAAAGTGGACATGAATCCATCCAGAGACATACGGTCACCTCTCCATAGGAGGAGAATGTCGTCTATGTATCGAACCCAGAGAATGATCTCCGGTCGATTAAGAGCATAGACGACATCCTCCTCCCACTTGGCCATAAAAATATTCGCCAAGCTGGGGGCAAATTTGGCCCCCATAGCTTACCTCATTCCAAAGGTTCCACGCATTCCGGTAATGTACTTTTTACCAAAAATTCATAAGGACAGTGTACACCCTCCAGGAAGACCCATTATAAGTGGGATTAATTCGGTCACTGCCCGTTTAGGAAAATATATAGATTTCCACTTGCAACCCATAGTTAAAAATATCCCCTCTTATCTTAAGGACACCAGACACACCATTGCATGTCTTCAAGATGTAGTGTACACAGACGACATCTTGCTGGTCACAGCTGATGTCACCTCTTTGTATACGAGTATAGCCCATGATCTGGGCTATCAAGCAGTGGAATGCTTTCTGGACAGAGCTGGCCATCTCCCCACTGTGCAAAAGCGGTTTATTTTAGATCTTTTGAGTTTTGCTACTGCACGCAATTATTTTTGGTACAATGGGGAGTTTTACATTCAGCGGAAGGGGGTAGCTATGGGGGCCAAATTTGCCCCCAGCTTGGCGAATATTTTTATGGCCAAGTGGGAGGAGGATGTCGTCTATGCTCTTAATCGACCGGAGATCATTCTCTGGGTTCGATACATAGACGACATCCTCCTCCTATGGAGAGGTGACCGTATGTCTCTGGATGGATTCATGTCCACTTTGAATCAGAACGAAGTTGGCATCAGTCTGTCCTATGAAGCTAGTTTCTCTAGTATCCACTTTTTGGATCTAGAGATCTTTGTCCAAAACAACCAGTTGGCAACTAAGACATATTTTAAGAGCACCGGCCGGAATGGATACATTCCGGTCGATAGTTGCCACCACCCTGCTTGGCTTACTTCAGTGCCCAAGAGCCAACTATTGCGCATCAGGCGCAATTGCTCAATAACTGAGGACTTCCAATTGCAGGCACAAACTTTAAGGCAAAGGTTTCTGGACAAAGGATACTCAGGTAAGGATGTGGATAGGGAGATCGATAGAATCACTATGGTCGACCGAAACACATTGACTGTGGAACGAAAAAAGACTGCACAGGAATCAAAGTTTAAAAACTCATTCTTTACCACCTTTTCTACACAGTATAAACAAATTAAGGCAATTATTGTGAAACACTGGAAGGTCTTGAAAAGTGACAGCGTTCTGGGACCATCTCTTCCCGATCATGCTGGAATTATTTATAGGGGTGCCACCTCATTGAGAAATCAGATTGCTCCCAACATTCCAGATCCTCCCATTAAGCCCTCTTTTTTTCCCCCCTCTCTAAAGGCTATCATCCTTGTAGGAAATGTTCAGTCTGTGTGAATAATGTATGTGGAAGAAAGAAAACCACCTGCTTTAGATCCACACATAGGGGGGTGGAGTATCCCATGAGACATTTTTTTACATGTGCCACAACACACATCGTGTACCTTATCACCTGCCCTTGTGGGAAGCAATACGTAGGACGCACCATACAGAGTTTTTCCACAAGGGTAGGTGAACATGTGACCAAAATCATTAAAGGCCGCACCAATCACACGGTTCCTAGACATTATCTAGAACGACACAATAAAAAGCTGAAAGGTACCAGTTTCCAGATCATAGACAAATTCATTCCACATTGGAGAGGCGAAGCCAAAACTAGAGGGGTATCCAAATTGGAAGTATATTGGATATACCAGTTGAAAAGTTACGTTCCGTACGGCCTAAATGTCGAATGGGATGTGAATGATTTCATCAATCAAGCCTAATGTGATATCTGTTTGTACATGATTCCTATTAGGTTATTAGGTTTTGGTTACATACTTTGTTTATCATCGAATATGTGAAGTTCTTGAGTCTCCTATTTTATATATTATTTATATCTGAATATATATATTTTTCATGGTTTTTCAGGTTTTCCCAAATTCCCATCTGTTGGACCCAATCTATTATCCCATCTCCCCAATGACTTACAGACATACCTGGGTTGTATCCATCCAGGACGTCCATAGGAGGGGGTATCTATATAGTTGTACTTTTATTAGCTATATATGCCTTATTGTTTTTGCAGTTCCTTTTTATTTTTGTAGTCCCTCTGCCAGGCACAAGGAATCCTGTGGAGCGCAACGTCTACTCTGTTGGATCGCATGACGTCATTTGGAACTCACAATATTGTGTCTGTGTTCCGATAGTAAACACAGAATGTGTTGTAACGAGGCGTGGAACGCATCGTGAAACGCAAAACGTGACGCACCACGTGACTGAGCGTGCGTGCGCGTGACGTCATGACGCCCGGAGTCTTAGGACGAATAGCGCCAGAGTTTCTCCCCTCATTGGAGAGAGGGGAGACGAATTGGATGAGGCATATTACCTTTAGAGGTGCAGACTATTGGAAGTTACAGGCACTACCATTGGCGGTAACCATCCACCCCTGCACTTCCGGGACATGGAACGCAAAATAAGAATATTAGTTGTAATTGGAACGCACGCCGCCTACCTTTCGGAGTGGGAGTGACAAATCCAAACAGGTGGGTTTTTGAGGTATATAAGTGCAAGGAGAGATGGAGACCAAGCTATATACCCCTGTGGAAGTCTATATAAGACGAAACCGGTCGGGTACGCTGGGTCTGCTCCCAATCCCTTGCACACTATTGTCATATTTCCATCCACCCATCCAGGGTGGTGGAGTCATTGTGCTTGCGATATTTTCTTTTGGTGTGCTTTCTGTGGAATTGTTTTTATTCCCAATTTTGGAGTGTGATTCCCATTGCTGTGGAAATGTCAACATTTTTCCTTTTTTGTGTTTTTATTAAATTTTTATACTTTTTTACACTATGGGAAGTTTCTTCTCCTTTTTTTCTTCTTTTTTGTTGCTGTGACTGAGCGATCGGCAACATCACAGTTCACTTTTGCCCACTATCCTGCACTTCTGGCCGTGAGCACAATCTACAGCCATTGGACACCCTTTGGAGCTTTGGATGACCCCCTTGATGACACCATACTGAGGATAACCAAACAGGGCCATCGGCCTGTTCAAGCTCTTTAGACCCCCCACCGTACGGTGAGTCACGGGTCCATCGGATCTGGTAAGAGTACCTTGATTTAATCCTCATTTCCATGTCATTGGATTGTGTTTTCTGAAGTGTACCAGTTTAATCTAACATACTGGGAGATGTGATTTGATTGATACTACCTTCAAGGCTATGGACTCATATTTACTATTTCCTGAAGTGCACCAGTTTATTCAAACTTACTGGGAAGGTTCAATCGATTCATTCCACCTTTAGGGCGGATGGACTCACATATATTGACATTTGTTTTAATTTCTGTGATTTTGTTTTGATCAGGCCGAGGCGCACTGGAGGCGCGTTGTCAGTGCACATAGGTTCTTATTGGTGCACTTAAATCCTACATTAGTTATTTTGTGCTCACTTTAATACCTGTACAAGGGTCTTTGGCCAGACATGTTTTAGGTGTTTATAAGATCACCTTGAGTGTAATCACTTGTTTACCTAACCTAGTTTTGTGGCTTCTTTGCCATATCATATTGGTAACCTACCAACACAGTGGTAGATTTATTCACATATGTTTTATAGAAGATTGTGATCACCATTCACCATTGTATTTACCTTTTATTTTTACGTTAAGGTTGATAACCTAATTATATACATTGTGGACATATAGGTTCATATCCTTGTTTTCACTTTTATACACATTGGTTACTTGAGTGTAATTTATTTAACTTTGTACTTTTGGGAAGAGAATACACAAGACCTGTGGTCCTCCCCCCAATTCACATTCCACCTCATATGTGGATTAGCTATTTGTGGCGCTACATTTATTTTTCATACAGTACCCACCCTGTTGAAACAGGGCACAATCAAGCTTATCTTGAAAAAATCCACCCTCGACCCCAAGGCCCCTGAACATCGTCGTTCCATTACAGGCCTGAACGTCCTCTCCAAGGTAATGGAGAAAGTAGTGGTACAACAGCTGCAACAGCATCTAGATACCCATAATTTGCTCGATCCTTTGCAATCGGGTTTCCGTCCCGGGCACGGGACGGAGACAGCACTCCTCAAAATATGGGATGACGCTCTCGAGGCCGCAGACGAAGGAGAATCTTGTCTTCTGGTACTGTTGGACCTAAGCGCAGCTTTTGACACAGTAGACCACAAACTCTTACTGACTCGGCTAGTTGAAGTAGCCAGAGTCATGGAATCTGATTTATCTTGGTTCTCCTCCTTTCTGGAAAACCGATCACAAATAGTGAAATTTGGACCTTTTACTTCTGAAAAACGCACGGTGTCATGCGGAGTCCCTCAAGGATCCCCTCTGTCGCCGGTGCTCTTCAACATCTATCTTCGCCCTCTCTTTGAAATCATCAGCAGCCAAAAACTACTTTATCACTCATATGCAGATGACACACAATTGTATTTTCGCATCTGCAATAAAGAGGATCATCATCTCAGTCTAGAGACGTGCCTCTCTTTGATAGAAAACTGGATGACAAAGTGTTATCTTAAACTCAACAGCTCCAAAACAGAACTTATCCTGTTTCACGCCAGTCGTAAGAATCAACTTACAACATCTTGGACACCCCCGCCCATTCTGGGCCAAATCATCACCCCTAGCGCCAAAGTCAGAATTCTTGGGGTCATCTTCGACACCTACATGACAATGGATGCACAAATAGGGTCAGTAGTCAGCGGATCTCACCATCTGCTGCGCCTACTACGCAGACTTATTCCATTCATCCCCAAAGAAGACATAGCAGTCGTGGTGGGAACAATTGTAAACTCCAGACTGGACTATGCAAATGCCCTTTATCTCGGACTCCCAAAGTACCAAATCGCCCGTTTGCAGGTCGTTCAAAATACGGCCGCCAGACTGGTGACTGGTAAAAAACCCTGGGAATCAATCTCACCTTCACTGAGATCCCTTCATTGGTTGCCAGTAAAAGACAGAATTGCGTTTAAAGCACTCTGTCTGACACATAAGTGCATCCATGGGAAGGCCCCCCAATACCTATGTGAGAAAATAAAAGCTCACCACCCCAATCGCGTTTTGCGATCCACCAACCAAAATCTGCTCCAGATACCCAAAGCCAGATACAAGTCAAAAGGAGAGCGAAGATTCGGGCTCCAAGGCCCCAGACTATGGAATGCTTTACCAACCAGCATTCGGTTGGAGGAGAATCACTTGGCCTTTAGAAAATAGACTCATCTCTTTTGATATCAAAGGAGACAGGAACAACGAGCGCCCAGAGGCGATTTAGTTTGCATGTGCTGCGCTACATTAGTTCTTTACTCACTTACTCACTCACACACGCTTGACACCAACTGAACCAAATAAGTTTATCTTGGTCTCATCAGACCACAGGACATGGTTCCAGCAATCCATGTCCTTAGTCCGCTTGTATTCAGCAAACTGTTTGTGGGCTTTCTTGTGTATCATCTTTAGAAGAAGCTTCCTTCTGGGACAACAGCCATGCAGACCAATTTGATGCACTGAAAGGCTGAGACCCCCACCCTTTCAACCTCTGCAGTAATGCTGGCAGAACTCATAGTCTCCCAAAGACAACCTCTGGATATGATGCTGTGCACGTGCTCTCAACTTCTTTGGTCAACCATGGCAAGGCCTGTTCTGAGGGGAACCTGTCCTGTTAAACCGCTGTATGGTCTTGGCCACCGTGCTGCAGCTCAGTTTTAGGGTCTTGGCAATATTCTTATAGCCTAAGCCACCTTCATGTAGAGCAACAATTTTTTTCTTCAGATCTTCAGAGAGTTCTTCAGAGAGTTCTTTGCCATGGGGTGCCATGGGGTGCCATGTTGAACTTCCAGTGACCAGTATGAGAGAGAGAGAGAGAGAGAGAGAGAGCGATAACACCAAATTTAACACACCTGCTCCCTATTCACACCTGTGACCTTGGTACACCACAAGTCACATGACACCAGGGGGTGAAGCTATGGTAAACTCCATGCCCAAGAGCAGTGGCGGCCCGTCTATAGGGGGCGCCCGGGCGCCGCCCCCCCCTCCTGTAGTAAAAAACAAACAAAAAATTGGCCCTTTAAGACATTTTATTTTGCTTAAAATGTAATTTTTACTTTTATCTGCAGTTCTGGCAGCCGTCAATAGAGGGCGCTGCAGCGCCACCCCCTATCACAAATAACACACATTTATTGCATTGCATGAATGTGTGTTATTATTGTTGCCAGCTGCCGCTGGTCTATTCATATAACCGGACATTTGGGCGCCGGCAGCGGCAGCTGATTGGCTGTGAGGAAGTGCCTGATAGGCTTTTCAAGTACAGCCCTCCGGTTCTCGGATGTCTATCCTCGAAACGCAGCCCCCCTGCATTCCTTGGATAAGACTGACGGCCGTTTCAGCCAATCAGGTTCCGGGATTCTGGTTATCAGGAACCTGATTGGCAGAAGACATCAAGGGAGGACATGGAGGCTTCAGGTAAGTGCATTTTACAGGGAAAGGGGTGACAATGGGCACAGAGGCGACAATGGGCACAGTGGCATCATGGGGCACAGAGGCGACAATGGGCACAGTGGCATCATGGGGCACAGTGGTGACAAAGGGCAAAGAGGCGAAAATGGGCACAGTGGCATGGGGCACATTGGTGACAATGGGCACAGTGGCATCATGGAGCACAGTGGTGACAATGGGCACAGTGGCATCATGGGGCACAGTAGTGACAATGGGCACAGTGGCATCATGGGGCACAGTGGTGACAATGGGCACAGTGGCATCATGGGGCACAGTGGTGACAATGGGCACAGTGGCATCATGGGGCACAGTAGTGACAATGGGCACAGTGGCATCATGGGGCACAGTGGTGACAATGGGCACAGTGACATGCACAGTGGCATCAATGGGCACAGTGGTGACAATTGGCACAGTGGCGAAAATTGAGGGGCACAGTGGCTGCTTTTGATGGCATGGCACAGTGGTGACAATTGATGGCTCAGTGGCTGCGTTTGATGGAATGGCACAGTGGTGACAATTGATGGCACAGTGGCTGTGTTTGATGGCATGGCACAGTGACTGTGTTTGATTGCATGGCACAGTGGTGACAATTGATGGCACAGTGGCTGCATTTGATGGCATGGCACAGTGGTGACAATTAATGGCACAGTGGCTGCGTTTGATGGCACAGTGGCTGCGTTTGATGGCACAGTGGCTGCGTTTGATGGCATGGCACAGTGGTGGAAATTGATGGCACAGTGACTGCGTTTGATGGCATAGCACAGTGACTGCATTTGATGGCATGGCACAGTTGTGACAATTGATGGCACAGTTGCTGTGTTTGATGGCATGGCACAGTGGTGACAATTGATGGCACAGTGGCTGCGTTTGATGGCATGGCACAGTGGTGAAAATTGATGGCACAGTGACTGCATTTGATGGCATGGCACAGTGGTGACAATTGATGGCACAGTGGCTGTGTTTGATGGCATGGCACAGTGACTGTGTTTGATTGCATGGCACAGTGGTGACAATTGATGGCACCGTGGCTGTATTTGATGGCACAGTGGCTGCATTTGATGGCATGGCACAGTGGTGACAATTAATGGCACAGTGGCTGCGTTTGATGACACAGTGGCTGCATTTGATGGCACAGTGGCTGCGTTTGATGGCACAGTGGCTGCGTTTGATGGCATGGCACAGTGGTGACAATTGATGGCACAGTGACTGCATTTGATGGCATGGCACAGTGGTGACAATTGATGGCACAGTTGCTGTGTTGCATGGCACAGTGGTGACAATTGATGGCACAGTTGCTGTGTTTGATGGCATGGCACAGTGGTGACAATTAATGGCACAGTTGCTGTGTTGCGTGGCACAGTGGTGACAATTGATAGCACAGTTGCTGTGTTTGATGGCATGGCACAGTGGTGACAATTGATGGCACAGTGGCTGCATTTGATGGCATGGCACAGTGGTGACAATTGATGGCATAGTTGCTGTGTTGCATGGCACAGTGGTGACAATTGATTGCACAGTGACCGCTTTTGATGGCATGGCACAGTGGTGACAATTGATGGCACAGTTGCTGTGTTGCATGGCACAGTGGTGACAATTGATGGCACACACAGTGACTGCATTTGATGGGCACAGTGAGGCTGCAATTTTTTTTTCGTTTGCGCCCCCCCAAAAATTTTGAGCACCAGCCGCCACTCCCCAAAAGGGTTAAGGAAGTGATGGAAAATAATGGTGTCCACAGAAAATATTGACACTTTGGGACCAGTTTAGACATTTTCACTTAGGGGTGTACTCACTTTTGTTGCCAGCGGTTTAGACAATTAATAGTGTGTTGAGTTATTTTGAGGGGACAGCAAATTTACACTGTTATACAAGCTGTACACTCACTACTTTACGTTGTAGCAAAGTGTAATTTCTTCAGTGTTGTCACATGAAATTATATAATAAAATATATACAAAAATGTGAGGGGAGTACTTACTTTTATGAGATACTGTAAGTGCATGTTGAAAGTGATCAAAGAGCCCTAAAAAAATGCTGGAAGAAAATATATATTTGTTTCGCTGATTTGTACATTTTTTTTTTAGAAAATCCTTTATCTTTGAAGAAGCAGATTATCTTTAAACTGTTGGCATGCTGGGATAATCACACTGCGAATGGCATCCCATTAAACTGTGGATACCTGACTCAAGGTGGCAACTATGGATACAGGAGCTGCAAGGCAATCAAAAATGTACATAGCTGTGCTAATGGTGAGATACACATTTATATATCAAGTTACATACACATACACAATCAATGTTTTTTTAAACACTATGGGCCAGATTCAGGTAGATGGGAGCATCTTTGCTCTGGAGTAACGCTTCTCATTTGCGTTGCGCTGCCGAAATTTTAGGAGCAAGTGCTGTCATTCACGAAGCACTTGCTCCTAAAGTTGCGGCAGCGCATCACAAATGAGCCGGCGGAATTCAAATTTAGCGGGTACGGGGCGTGTAGTATGCTAACTACGCGCGATCCCGCCGCCAACGTACTGCGCATGCGTCGAGTGTCAAAACATCCCCGTGCGCATGCTCCAAAATCTGTGAATGAACGTCAATGACGTCACATTCCCATTCATGACCGTTTTACGCAAGCGAAGTTTTTTTTTTTTTTCCCGACGCGATGACGACGCCTATACCTAACATAGGATACTCCAACCCCATGTAGGTATATCTATGCGCCGCGTATCCCGTCCGGAAACGTCGTATCGTCATTGCGTCGCGCCGGATTTCGATCGTGAATTGCCGATTTCCGCTCATTAACATATTTTTTGAGCGTAAATCGGCGGGAACGCCCCCGGCGCCATTTTTAAGTTGAAGTAACGATGCGATGGCGAAACTCAGTTACGCTGCTCGCATCGGAACTTCAACCCGGCGTTTCTTGTTTTCTGGTTACAGAAAACAGAAACGCCGGCTCAAAGTCACAGTTAGGCTGGCGGATCACTCGATCCGCCAGCGTAACTGTTCCTGAATCTGGCCCAATGAACAATAGGTCATCAATGATCAGTCATAACAAGTGGTACAGGTACGTCCCCTTTAAGATCCCAGCTGTGAATCGTGGTCGCACTGCCGGCGGCGCGCTTGCGCTACATGACCGCACCCGCGGGACCAGCTGACCCGATCACCGCCAGTGTCCCACGATCGGGTCACAGAGCTGAAGAATGGGGAGAGGTAAGTATAAACAAAACTTTCCCTGTTCTTCCTAGTGGCAGTGATAGTCTGTTCCATGTCATAGGGAACAACGATCAGTGATGTGTCACGCCAGGCCACGGCCCCTTACAGTAAGAATCACACACTAGTGCACACTTAACCCCTACAGCGCCACCTGGTCCATACCTTTGCATGGGTTGTGCCTGGGTTGTGCCTCCTATATGAGGAATAACTTTGCGCCGGACGTAACCCTTACGCAAAACGCTTAAAACATGCGCCGGGCGCAAATACGTTTGTGAATCGCCGCATATTTGCATCGAAAATCAATAGGAGTTCCAAATGCGTCCAGCGTAACTATGCGCCCACTATACACTGGCGTAGGCAAATTACGTCGGTCGGATGAAGTCAGATTTTTGGCATATCTTAGTTCTATGGGCACGGCGCATAGATATGGCGGCGCACATTTGTACTTACGCGGCGTATCTCGAGATACATCGGCGTAAGTGCTTTGTAAATCTGGGCCAATGTGTTTATTTCAGACATCCGGAAATTCCCATGTCAAAGTAGATGTCTTTTAGCGGTAGTAGTTTTTAGTTGGTGTGCATTGCTTCTGCAGCATTAACAGAACAGGGTAAAATAAAGGATATTTGTAAGAGATGGGTTTTCATGGACTGGCTATTTTAAAGGCCGTAACTTTTCTAATGGGAAAGGAAAGAGAAATCAAGACAGTGTGGGATTGTCTAAGAAAAAGAGAATATTAAAAATATTTATAGGTGTGCCAAAATGTAAAAATCAGGAGAAAAGGTATATGGACAGCCGCACACCAAAAATGAACTTAGAAGGTAGCTGTAACGGTATGAACCGTGACAACCAGAGACTTTGGAAGGATGAGAGATACTCCTGTGCCAGGGACACTAATAACTCCTGGGTCTAAGTCCACCCTGTGGTTTTGTAGGCGTAGGGTGGCTAATAAAAATCATAATTCATGTATAACATGAGATGGGACATTATTGATACTTCATATGGCAGGATACTGGAATATTACAAGTGGTTCATGTTGACTTGAGACCAGGTCAACAAGACAGTGACTCATCCCTCTGTATAATAGGCTTTTAAAATTCTAAGTGGCCCGGCTTGTGAAAGACATTATATTGTATAAAGGTGTTAATTCAGGTCTGCTGCTAGACCTTTCAATTGTCTGATAACACGGTTTAAAGCCTATTGATGCCCAGGTGTCAAGACCCTTTAGAGACAGTACGTCAGTCTAGATATGTGGATTGAGGTCAAGGCATTGTGTAATTGTATTTCGGAATGTGATAGATCTCGTCAGTATTGGTGCCGAAATGTCCGCTAGAGAATTAGCCATAGTGTGTGAATAGGGGGGTGGAGATTGCATTGTCCTGTGATTAAATTTAACATACTGTACTGTATATAAGCAAGCTAAGAAGCCAATAAAGTGTTTATTCATTTGGAAACCAGAAGATAGTGCAGTCAGTCTCATTTTCTGGGGAATTGATATGGATCATGTATGTAGGATTGTCGCAATGTGTCGGATAAGCTTGTCGTGAGTGGATGGAAGGTTGTAAACGGTGGTGACCGTTACAGTAGCCTTTATTTGTACAAAAGGGTAAAAACACTACAAAACACAGCAAGCAGTGGGATATATATATAGTTGAAGCGTTTCGCACAGAGGTCTATCTCTGCTTCATTTGTTTCTATGCAGAAGTGAGCCAGAGTTTGCACTTTCCAGCCTTAGTAAATAAATCCCATTGTGTACTTAAAAGTGGGGTATTCCTGTATTTAGAGGTCAATTGGAGAACAGTGGAGAAAACACTTGGCAGAAATGGGTGGCAAATGAGGAATGGTTGAAATTATAATACAGCCTTGCAACTGCATTCATGATAGACTATAATGATGAGGGTATTATTATTTTTTTAAAACAGTAGGTTGCATCAGTTGGATTAAACACTTGTAAGGGAAAAGGCAGAGAACCTATATAATTTAGGTGTCGGTAGAATGCATGCTATTTACTTTGTGATCAAAAATTGCAGTGCATTCATAACATACCTTCTACTCTGATTTTATAGTCATCGGACTATGTATGAACTTATGTTTTAACACTGCTGTTCCAGATGGAATTTACCAGCTGACCACTGAAGATGGACTATACTACCAGACATTCTGTGATATGACAACCGATGGTGGAGGTTGGACACTGGTGGCAAGTGTACACGAAAACAACATGAATGGGAAATGCACACTAGGAGATCGCTGGTCCAGCCAGCAGGGAAACAACCCCAATAATACAGCAGGAGAAGGAAACTGGGCAAATTATGCCGGAAGTGGCTAGTAGTGCCTAGAGGCGGTACCTGGGCACGCACTACTAGCCACTTCCGGTTTCCTGGTTCTCAAGCTGACGGCGGTGGAACGCACGCCGGCTTCACCAGCTCACCTTACCTCTCTCTCCATATCCCTTCATATCTACAGCCTCAGTGCCGGGAACACGGGCACCACTCCAAATAAGAGGCCAATTGGCTGTGTTATTTATAGCATTTTATCACAATAAAAGGTTTTATACTATGGAAGCTGTTTCTCTCCTTCTATGAAATATATTATCAACTGGGTCTGGTATCGAGTCCCCCACGGATAGTAGCTGACACTCGAGCTCATTTGACCTTATTTTAATTAATAGGTCAACACCATCGGGTAAGGAGCCATCTATCCTCACTTGCGGTGGCATTTTGGTGAAGGTGGATTACTATACTTGGAAGATCTAACACAGAGCACCTTTTAAGATCACAATTGTTTCTCAGCACATCATTGCACATCTTAATTTTTGATGGACTTTGTTCAGACATCAATTGTCTATTGTTATTTGCACCAATATTGTATCCACCTTTTTGTTATTCATTTGTTCATATTGTTGTGCCACGATTTTCACTTATATTGCTCACTTATATGTTGTATACTTAATGTTCAATATATTAGCAGATAGCGCCCCTTTTTTCTTCACTTGTTCACACGTATAATTCAGCATTCTGTATTATTTAGGGAGCAGCTCTTAGTCCACATTTGTATTATTGCCCCCCCCCCCATTGTATTTTGGCGCGAGATTCCCCCAATCTTTTCAAAAACCAAAAAATATAGTGTCTTTTTTCAAAATTGTTGCTCTTTTTTTGTTTATAGCGCAAAAAATAAAAACCGCACGGGCGATCAAATACCACCAAAAGAAAGCTCTATTTGTGGGGAAAAAAAGGACGTCAATTTTGTTTGGGAGCCACGTCGCACGACCGCGCAATTGTCAGTTAAAGCGATGCAGTGCTGGAAGCTAAAATTTTGTCTGGGCAGGAAGGAGGTGTAGGTGCACAGCAGGCAAGTGGTTAAATAATAATCCTAATGCAAAGGTAAATCTGTGCAATACAGTGCTGAATGAAAGAAAAATCACATCAATAGCATAAAAACTATTCACTCCTATAAGAAATATTCCACCAACAGATGAGTATTATTTCCAGGGCCAGTGCTACCACTAGGCAGCCGCCTAGGGCGCATCCACAGCCACTAGGGGTGTTGAAATATTTGGCGGCAGAGCAGCTGAATCGCGATGACGCGCCCTGTCTCCCCTGGCATCTTCCTGTCCTGCTCCTTCAGTTCAGGCACCCCCATTCCTCTCCCCCTCATTCGCACTGCCGCCCACTCAGATTGCTCAGTAACTCCTCAGAAGGCGATCTGCAGGGGGCGGAGTCCTGCACCGCCCGGATTAGGAGAGAAGATGAGGTCTGAAGGGCGGAGTTGTATTAGAACGTCGCTGAGGAGGCGGGGTTGGACGGTCTGGTCTCTGGAGTGGTGGAAGTGGGCGGAGTCTATGGGCAGTAATAGAGGAGAGCGAATTCAGTGTCCAGTGATGTTAGTAGTCGGAATGGGGCTCTGTTCTCATCACACTGGTTGTCATCTGCCTGACGGTGAGTCACCTATACACACACATTGACTGCTTGTGTGTATGTGAGAGGACCTACTGCCAGGGGGATACTGACCTCCTTACACAGTTGTCTGCATACCGACTGTGCACAGGGGAGTGTACTGTACACCTCCCGGGCCACCCCCACCTGTATACTACACACCGCCACTCCCCACCTGTATACTGCACACCGCCACCCCCCACCTGTATACTGCACACCCCTACCCCCCACCTGTATACTGCACACCCCCACCTGTATACTGCACACCGCCACCCCCCACCTGTATACTGAACCCCCCCACCTGTATACTGCACACCCCACCCCCCCACCTGTATACTGCACACCCCCACCCCCACCTGTATACTGCACACCCCACAGCTGTATACTGCACACCCCACCCCCCACCTGTATACTGCACACTCCCACCCCCACCTGTATACTGCACACTCCCACCCCCACCTGTATACTACACGCCCCACCCCCCAACTGTATACTGCACACCCCCCACCTGTATACTGCACACCCCCACCCCCCACCTGTATACTGCACACCTGTATACTGCACACCCCCACCTGTATATTGCACACCCCCACCCCCACCTGTATACTGTATACTGCACACCCCCACCTGTATACTGCGCACCCCCACCTGTATACTGCGCACCCCCACCTGTATACTGCACACACCCACCTGTATACTGCACACCCCCACCTGTATACTGCAAACCCCCACCTGTATACTGCACACCTCCACCCCCAACTGTATACTGTATACCACACCCCCCACCTGTATACTGTACTTTGGGGGTATTACACTGAGGTGATTCCATTTAGGGATTACAAAAAATCCCCATCTGCCGAATACATGGGCATGGCAAAGGGGTGGAGCCGGGGGGAGTTTGAATGGAGCCGGGCGAGCGGCAAAATGAGGTTTCGCCTAGGGTGTATAAATTCTAGGTGTAAAATAAATGATTAAAACTAATGAATTATTATTAAAAAACAAAAAAAACTCATTAGTATATGAATTAATTCATTTGTGACAAAGTTCATTATAACATATGTTGAGAAGTATAAAGTCCATATAAAAATGTTGAAGAAAGTGTTCTTGTGCTCTCTGTAAACAACAAAATCGCAAACATGCTCCAGCCTCTTACCGGACTGAAATGATGTCAAGGTATAAAGATTAATGCTTGTGTGTTATCCAGGGAGCCGATGCTCATAAGCCACAGCTAAGTGTTTACATCAATCGTGCCTGCAGGTAACCCCACACCCCAGTTTCCATTGTCTACTTAGCCTCTACCACACTGTCCAGATGGACTCCAACACTCAGAATGGTAAGCATAAAAAAGAGGACCTCATAGCGCCACTCGACTACAAACAACTATTTATTGAAGTGGTAATGCGCTAACATGAACTGAAGAGATAAAAAGTATGTAACAAGACAGCTTGCAAAAGAATTCGATCAGCTTTGGCGTGATGACGTCACAGACCCAACTCTCTGTAAGAAGACACCTTTGTGACGTCTTCAAGCCCAAGGTGCTTGTCACGTACCTGGTTATGGAGCCCAATGTGCAGGGAGCGGCCTCTCGTAAGCCTCTGACTCAGGAACCCCTGGTAGAGCAGACAGGGGGTACAGAGTCTGGAGGGACACAAGTGCCTGGTGGGAAGCTGGAGATGGACCGGAAGCGGAAGTGAACAGGTGTTGACGAGGTCCTAGCAGAAATCCAGCAAACACAGGAACGGTGTTGTAGCACTTGTGAACAGGAGCCAAGGGATTGTCAGATCCTGGATCAGGCACCAATCAGGAGACGGAGACAGGTACAAGGGTTGAATCAGGTTCAGACCGGGTCAGTGAATCAGGTAAGCAGACAGCAAGGCGGGTTCAAGCAGAGACAGTAGTCGGATCAGGCCAGGGTCAGAGGCAGGCTGCAGGCAGAGAAGGGTCAACGGAAGCCGGGTCAGGTATTCGGTAATCAGGCAGACAGGTAACAGGTTCAGATTCAGTCAGGAATTGCTGCAGACTGGTCAGCAAAATACAGTGGGGTCGGATGGTTTAAATAGCGGTTCTTGGCGCCGAAATGACGTCAGCGCGCGCGCGCTCCCGCCGCTCGCGCCGCGTGCACGCTCGCGCTGCGTGCACGCTCGCGCTGCGTACAACGCGCGCGCGCACCCGCGCGCCCCCGCACATGCGCTGAAACAGACTTCTCCTGGCGCTGTCAGTATTGGCAAGATTCCTGTTTCTCTTATCATGACATTGCCCCCCCCCTACGGGCAGCCTCCGGATGCCCAACTGGGTCAACCTACTTGGGTGTGCCCTTTTATAGGCCCGGACCAGTCTCTGAGCGTGAATGTTGGCCTCTGGTTCCCAGGAGTTTTCTTCTGGGCCGTAGCCTCTCCATTTCACCAGGTATTGAACCTGGTTACGTCTCTTCCGACAATCCAGGATGGATTCCACCTCAAACTCCTCCTCGCCGTCGATAAGTACTGGTGTGGGCGGACCAGCATTCCGGAAAAGGATCCGGAACTGTGGGTTTGAGCAGTGCCACATGAAAGACTGGATGAATCCTAAAAGAAGCAGGTAATTTCAATTCGTAGGCCACTTCATTAATCCTTCTGAGTACTTGGAAGGGACCAACAAACTTAGGACCAAGTTTCTTGGTTGGGCAAGCTAGTTTTAAGTTCAAAGTGGATAAATAAACTTGGTCCCCTGGTACCAGATTAAGTTGTCCTCTCCTCTTTCTGTCAAAGACCTCCTTATTATATTCCTGGGTTCTTGCCATTGTTTCCTGGAGTATTTTGTTATTGGTAGAAAAAAAATCCAAGGTTTCCTGAACAGCTGGTACTGAGCATTCCGGAATATGGTTGGATAAGAACAGAGGATGAAAGCCGTAGTTGGCAAAGAATGGGGACTGTTGGGTAGCTGAATGGATTGAGTTATTGTAGGCAAACTCTGCAAGGGGCAACAGAGAAGCCCAATCATCCTGTGAAAAACTGGAGAAACATCGCAGATATTGCTCGAGCGTCTGGTTGGTGCGCTCGGTCTGGCCGTTGGTCTGTGGGTGGTATGCAGACGAAAAGGACAGTTCAATCTTCAGCGCCCCACATAACGCTTTCCAGAACCTCGAGGTGAATTGCACCCCACGGTCAGATACAATATTAGCAGGTATACCATGGAGCCTTACTACTTCTTTAATAAAAATTTTTGCTGTTTCGGCAGCCGAAGGTGTCCCTACCATCGGTAGGAAGTGCGCCATTTTTGAAAGTCTGTCCACCACTACAAAGATGGTAGTATAGTTTTCAGATGGAGGTAACTCAACAATAAAATCAATTGAAATCATTCTCCAAGGTTTCTCTGGAACAGGCAGTGGTTTAAGTAACCCCCACGCTTTGGTTCTGCTACCCTTGTGCAGGGCCGCCATCAGGGGGGTACAGGCATTACACCTGTAAGGGGCCCGGGGGTCCCTAGGGGCCCGGATGGGAACCACCCTAAAAAAAAAAAAAAAAAAAAAAAAATTTTTTTTTTTTTTTTTTTTTTTTTTTAGGGGTCCGAAGATCCCCAGGGGCCCGGAGGCCACCAAGGGCCCCAGATGGCAAGCCCTTTTTTTTTTATAAAAAAAAAAAAAAATTATAAAAAAATATATTTTTTTATAAAAAAAATATATTTTTTTAATATATTTTTTTATTATTTTTATATTAAAGGGCCATTTTTTTTCTTTTATTTTTTTAGAGGTCCGGAGGTCCACAGGGGCCCGGAGGCCCCCAGGGCACCGGATGGCAACCCCCCTTTTTTTTATTTATTTTCTATTAAAAATTATATAGATTTTTTAATATATTTTTATTTTATTTATTTTTTATTAAAGGGCCATTTTTTTAGGGGTCTAGGGGCCCGTAGTCCACCAGGGCCCCAGATGGCAACCCCCTCTTTTTTATTTATTTTTTTATAAAAAATATATTATTTTATAAAAAAATATATTTTTTTAATATATTTTTCTTTTATTTTTTATTAAATGGCCAATTTTTTTTCTTTTATTTTTTTAGAGGTCCGGAGGTCCACAGGGACCTGGAGATCCCCAGGGCCCCAGATGACAACCCCCCTTTTTTTATAATTTTTTTTTACTTTTTTATATTTTATTTCTTTTTTTTTTTAATATATAGATGTATTTTTATTAAAGGGCTCAGAGGTCCCCAGGGCCCCATGTGTCAAACCCCCTTTTTTTATAATTGTATTTTTTATTTTTGTTTATATATTTTTTTTATATATTTTTTTTAATTAAAGGGCCCAGAGGTCCCCAGGGCCCTGGAAGGCAACCCCTTTTTTTATATATATAAATGTTTATTTATTTTTTTATATATATATTTTTTTCTTTCTTTCTTTTTTTTTTAAAGGGCCCAGAGGTTTCTTTTTATTAAAGGGCCCAGAGGTCCCGAATGGAAAGCCCCTTTTTTTTGTAATTTCCTTTTATAAAAAAAAAAATAACGTCCCCGGGGCCACAGTTGGCAACCACCCTTTTTAAAAAAAAAAATATATATATATATATATATATATATATATATATTATATTTTCTCTTTTTTTTCTTTATATTAAAGGACACAGAGGTCCCAGGGCCCCGGATGGCTACCCCCCTTTATTATATATATTTTTCTTTATTTCTTATTTTCGTAAAGGGGCCCCCCCCGCTTCTCAATTCGCGGCAGCAGCCCCCCCCCCCCCCGCTTCTCAATTTCATGCGGCACCCCCCCCCCCCGGTTCTCTGCTCCAGGGGGCCCATGCCTGAAGCTGTGTAAGGGGCCCCAAAATTCCTGATGGCGGCCCTGCCCTTGTGTTGGATACAGGTGGCACAGGATTCCACATAGCTTTTGCAATCTTGTAATAATTGAGGCCACCAGAAGGTACGCTGAATGAGTTCGGCTGTCTTGTGGATTCCGAAATGTCCGGCTAGTTCGTGGTCATGGCAGGACTTGAGAATTGTCAATCGTAGTTGTTGAGGCACAAAAATCTTGTTTTTGTTCCATAGCATGCCGTCTCCTAACTGCAGAGTAAGGTCTGGAGATGAGGGAATTGATGAAGAGGCCTGCTTAATTTGAGACAGAAGATCTCCCTGTAACATTAGAAAATTGCCAGGGGCGAGGATGGTGTCCGGGGAGGAAGGAGCTTCAGGCCCATGGAACATCCGGGATAGCGCGTCGGGTTTAGTGTTTTTTGATCCGGGTCTGTAGGTTATATGGAAGGAAAACCGAGTAAAGAACAATGCCCACCTGGCCTGCCGTGGCCTCAGTCTCTTAGCAACCTTTAAATATTCAAAGTTCTTGTGATCTGTATAGATCAAGATGGGGTGAGCTGCACCCTCCAGGAGATAACGCCATTCCTCAAGGGCTGCCTTGATTGCTAAAAGTTCCCTGTCCCCAACGTCATAGTTTCTTTCAGCTTCGGAGAGTTTGCGGGAGAAGAACGCAACTGGGTGCAGAAGGGATTTGGGTCCTTGTCTCTGGGAAAGCACTGCTCCGACCGCCACCTCGGAGGCGTCCACATCCAGGATAAAAGGTAGAACTGGATCAGGATGTTTTAAGATGGATGCTGAAATGAAAAGGTTTTTCAGGGTAGAAAAAGCCGCTTGAGCCTCTGGGGACCACTGGAACCGGATACCCTGTTTGGTCAGACCTGTGATGGGAGCAATTATGGAAGAGAAGTTTTTGATAAATTTTCGATAAAAATTTGCAAATCCCACGAAACGCTGGACTGATTTCTTATCGGTGGGAGCGGGCCAATCAGTAATGGCGGTGACCTTCTGAGGGTCCATCTTGACACCGTCGATTGAAATGATGAGACCTAGGAACTGAATGCTCTCTCTTTCAAACTCACATTTCTCCGCTTTAGCATACAGACTGTGTTGACGGAGCCGGGCTAGGACCTTTTTGACATGACTTTGATGATCTGACAGGGAGGAAGAGAAGATCAGGATGTCATCTAGGTAAACAATAACGAATGAATCAAGATAGTCTCTGAAAATGTCATTTACAAAATGTTGGAACGTGGCTGGGGCATTGCAAAGGCCGAAGGGCATCACCAGGTATTCGAAATGCCCAAAACGAGTACGAAATGCGGTTTTCCACTCGTCGCCATCCCTTATGCGGACGAGGTTGTAAGCCCCACGGAGGTCAAGTTTAGTAAAGATTATGGCTGCTCCGAGTCTCTGAAATAGTTCGGGAACAAGAGGGAGAGGATACCTGTTCTTAATCGTGATTTTATTTAAGTCCCTGTAGTCTACGCAGGGGCGTAGAGAGTGATCCTTCTTTTCCACGAAGAATATACCGGCCCCCGCAGGGGATGTGGAAGGGCGGATGAACCCCTTCTCGAGATTCTCATCAATATAAGATTTGAGAGTGACCAACTCTAGCCCAGTTAAAGGAAATATTCTTCCAAACGGAATTTCTGCTCCAGGTAAGAGTTCAATAGGGCAGTCGTAGGACCGGTGGGGAGGTAACGTCTCTGCTCCTCTTTTGCTGAATACATCTAAGAAACTATGATAGGCTTCTGGAATTAATTGACGGTTCTCCTCTTCGGATTCTAAACATATCAAAGAAGGAGGGGAACTGGCCGGCTTCTGAAGGCAGTGTTGTCGACAGTAAGAGGAAGAAAAGTGGATTGTCCCAGATTCCCAGTCAATCTGAGGATTATGGACTTTCAGCCAAGGCATACCCAGAATGACCGGAAACATTGGGAATTCAATAATGTCCAGACAGAGTAGTTCCCGGTGGTCCTTAGAGATGAGCGCGTATAGGGGAATTGTCTCTTGGGTAACTGGGCCGGATTTGATAGTTGATCCGTCGGCTAAATGGACGGTAAGTTTCTGATGTCGTGGTCGTAGAGGAACTCCATGTTGGAAGGCAAAGGAGGCGTCCATAAAACCGCTGCAAGCACCAGAGTCAATAATTGCGGGGACTTGGAGGTTCCTTCCTGGAAGCTGTAGGGAGATTGAAACAGCCAGGTGAGTATTATTATTACGTAAGACAGAGAAGAGAGCCGGTGAGGGGACTGAACACTTACGGAACTTGACGGGGCAGGTGTTTACATAGTGCCCGGATCCTCCACAGTACATGCAAAGGTTATTGGATCGACGCCTTTGACGCTCCCCCGGAGTCAGGGATGGCCGAAGTAGGCCTATTTGCATTGGTTCTGGATGATCGATGGGGTTTGGTCTGGGACCTGAAGGAGGCAGATGTGGTGGGCCAGGTACTCGTGGCATCATCCATATGGGACGTGTGGGGCCGGATGTGCGTTCAGCACGGCGTTCCCTCAACCATCTGTCGATCTGAACGGAGAGGAGGATGAGGGCTTCAAGTGTTGCGGGGATGCCCACTCAGGCTAATTCGTCTTTTAAAGATTCTGAAAGTCCCATACGAAATTGGTGACGCAGGGCAGCATCATTCCAGTTGGTATCGGAACTCCACTGCCTGAATTCAGCTACATATTCCTCCACTGCTCTGCGTCCCTGCTGTAAGGCACATAATGCTGCTTCAGCGGTAGCTGCTAGTTGGGAATCCTCATAGATAAGGTCCATGGCTTGGAAGAAAGTGCTGAGTAGGTTAAGACTTTCCTCCTTGCGTTCTAGAAGACGATGCGCCCAGGTCTGAGGTTCGCCAAACAATAGCGAGATAACGAAACCTACTTTTGTGGCCTCAAGTGAAAAGGTCCTGGGTTGTAAGGCAAAAAAAAGTTCACAGGCGTTGCGGAAAGCTCTATATTTGCTGCGATCTCCCGAAAATCTCTCCGGGATGGGGACTCTAGGTTCCGGTGGCAGCATCACTACAGAAGGGGCAGCTGCGGTTCCAGATGCTGCAGGTGCTGTTGTGGACAGAGTTTGGACACGTCCTTCCAGGCGGGTATATCCTTCTTGTAAAGTCCGTACGGCCGCGGTGAGGCCATCTAGATGGCGGCATAAGTCCTCCATGGGAGACGCCCCCTGCGTGGGCTCGGACATGGCTGACCAGTACTGTCACGTACCTGGTTATGGAGCCCAATGTGCAGGGAGCGGCCTCTCGTAAGCCTCTGACTCAGGAACCCCTGGTAGAGCAGACAGGGGGTACAGAGTCTGGAGGGACACAAGTGCCTGGTGGGAAGCTGGAGATGGACCGGAAGCGGAAGTGAACAGGTGTTGACGAGGTCCTAGCAGAAATCCAGCAAACACAGGAACGGTGTTGTAGCACTTGTGAACAGGAGCCAAGGGATTGTCAGATCCTGGATCAGGCACCAATCAGGAGACGGAGACAGGTACAAGGGTTGAATCAGGTTCAGACCGGGTCAGTGAATCAGGTAAGCAGACAGCAAGGCGGGTTCAAGCAGAGACAGTAGTCGGATCAGGCCAGGGTCAGAGGCAGGCTGCAGGCAGAGAAGGGTCAACGGAAGCCGGGTCAGGTATTCGGTAATCAGGCAGACAGGTAACAGGTTCAGATTCAGTCAGGAATTGCTGCAGACTGGTCAGCAAGATACAGTGGGGTCGGATGGTTTAAATAGCGGTTCTTGGCGCCGAAATGATGTCAGCGCGCGCGCGCGCTCCCGCCGCGCGCGCCGCGTGCACGCTCGCGCTGCGTACAACGCGCGCGCGCACCCGCGCGCCCCCGCGCATGCGCTGAAACAGACTTCTCCTGGCGCTGTCAGTATTGGCAAGATTCCTGTTTCTCTTATCATGACAGTGCTATTTTGTTGTTTACAGATTGCACAAGAGTAGGGTTGAGCAAACCCGAACTGTAAAGTTCGGGTTCGTACCAAACTTCTTCTTTTTTTTGTTTGTACCCAGACCCAAACCCGAATAATTTGCTGAAAGTTCGGGTTCGGAGTTCCGCAATGTAATGGCGTGTGACCCAGCATGTGACCCAGCCTCTATATAAGCTAGAGGCACACAGCGCACTCTGTACTCTGCTTTAGTTAGGTTAGGGAAAGGCTGCTGCTCTCAGGGAGAGATTTAGATAGGAGTCAGACCAGAGGTGTATTTAGGTTTTATGCTGCCCTAGGCCTGACTAACTTGCGCACCCCCAAATTTAAATATGACCCACCCCTTACTGTCAAAGCCACATCCCTGTCATATTCATGGGAAGAGGACAGAGGGATGCTGTGGGTGAAGGACAGAGGGATGCCCTGGGAGGAGGACAGAGGGTTGCCGTGGGTGACGGACAGAGGGACGCCGTGGGAAGAGGAGAGAGGGATGTCGTGGGAAGAGGACAGAGGGCCGCCCCCCACAAAGTGCCGCCCTATGCCTGGGCCTTGTTGGCCTAGGCCAGAATACATCCCTGAGTCAGACTGTCCTGCTTCAGAATCACCAGCACTGCATAAGTTACTCTGAGATACTCTGCAAGATAGGTTAGGGAAAAGTTACCGATTAAATTTGTAGGGAGAGATTAAGATAGGAGTCAGAGGGCCAGATTCTCAAAAGAATTACGCCGGTGATACACCGGCGTAATTCGTATTCCCCGCCGGCGTATCATTGTTTTGTATTCACAAAACATGATACGCCGGATTTACGCTAAGATCCGACTGGCGTAAGTCACTTACACTGTCGGATCCTAAATGCAATAATACGGCGGCCGCTAAGTGGCGTTTACGCTGATTTCTGCGCCGCATATGCAAATGAGCCGATACGCCGATTCCCGAACATTTTTGCGCCGCTTCGCCGTAGTTTACATTGTTTCCGTAAGCGTAAGGTTACCCCTGCTATATGAGGGGTAACCTTACGTCAGTCCACCGTATGCCATGTTAAGTATGGCCGTCGGGACAGCGTTCGGGTTTTTCCATCGTTTACGTAACTCGTCGCGAATAGGGCCGTGCGTAAATTACGTTCACGTCGCAACCAATGTATTTGCAGCGTACTACGGAGCATGCGCAGTGGCCTACGTTTAAGGCCAGCGCATGCGCAGTTCGTTCGGCACGGGAGCGCGCTTAATTTAAATACAAGCCGCCCCCTTTGAATTACATCCTTACGCTGGGCCATTTAGACTACGCCGCCGCAAATTACGGAGCAAGTGCTTGGAGAATACGGGCACTTGCTCCAGTAAGTTGCGGCGGCGTAGTGTAAATGGCATACGCTACACCCCGCTCGTAGATGCGCGGATCTACGAGAATCTGGCCCAGAGTGTCTTGTCCTGCTTCAGAATCACCAGCACTGCATTTATTACTGTGAGATAATCTGCAAGATAGGTTAGGGGAAGCTTCCTGTCTGTGCTTGTGGGGAATAGAAATATATAGGAGCCTGTCCTATTTCTAAAATCGAATTGCACCAGCACTGCATATGTTATTGTAAGATACTCTGCAAGATTCTGTTCTTCTATTGTGCTATTCACAAAACATCTATTTAGGACAAACAAGTTAATTTTGCAGTGTTTCCTCCAGTGTTTGCCGTGTTTCCTCCATATCTGTAAGTGTGAGATAAACACTTAAGCTACTGTTCTTCTGTTGTTCTATTCAAAAAACACCCATTTAGGGCGAATAATTGGTGTCAGTGGGAGGAATAGCGCTTCATATCTGTTTGTGGAAATTCCCAAGGCCCGGATAAAGGCATGCAAAGGGCCGCACTGCTTTAGGGGAAGGTTCCTGCTTGTCAAGATTATTATTATATTTTTTTATGTTATTTTAAGTTATTTCCCTATCCACATTTATTTTCAGAGTACTTGCCATGTTCTTACCAACATTTTGCAGCCCTCTAGCCCTTTGCCTTAGTTTTTTTAGCAACATTTTAGTAGTCAAAAGGCCGGGTCCTCATTGACTTCAATGGGGTTCGGGTTCGGGGTCAAGTTCAGGTCCCGAAACCCGGACTTTTTTCCAAAGTTCGAAACCGCCGAACCCGAACATCCAGATGTCCGCTCAACTGTACACAAGAGCACTTTCTTCAGCACTATATGGACTTTATTTCTGCATATATATTATAATGAACTTTGTCACAAATATATTTCTTCATACACTAATGAATTTCATTTTTTTTCTTATGATATTCAATTTTAGTTTAAATCATTTATTTTGCACCTAGGATTTATACTCATCTATTAGTGGAATATTTCTTATAGGAGTGAATTGTTTTTAATGCTGCTGATGTATTTTTTTTATTCAGCACTTATTGCACAGAGTTGTTTTTCCATTAGGATAATTATTTAACCACTTTAGCCCCGGACCATATTGCTGTCCAAAGACCAGAGCACTTTTTGTGATTCGGCACTGCGTCGCTTTAACTGACAATTGCGCGGTCGTGCAACGTGGCTCCCAAACAAAATTGGCGTCCTTTTTTTCCCACAAATAGAGCTTTCTTTTGGTGGTATTTGATCATCTCTGCGGTTTTTATTTTTTGCGCTATAAACAAAAATAGAGCGACTATTTTGAAAAAAATGCAATATTTTTTACATTTTGCTATAATAAATATCCCCAAAAAAATATAAAAAAACATTTTTTTTCCTTAGTTTAGGCCGATACATATTCTTCTACATATTTTTCGTAAAAAAAAAAATCGCAATTAGCGTTTATTGATTGGTTTGCACAAAATTTATAGCGTTTACAAAAAAGGGGGTAGTTTTATGGCATTTTTATTAATATTTTTTTTTTACTAGTAATGGCGGCGATCAGCGTTTTTTTCGGTACTGCGATATTATGGCGGACACATCGGACACTTTTGACACATTTTTGGCACCATTGGCATTTTTATAGCGATCAATGCTATAAAAATGCATTGGATTACTATAAAAATGCCATTGGCAGTGAAGGGGTTAACACTAGGGGGCAGGGAAGGGGTTAAGTGTGTTCCTATTTGTGTTCTAAATGTATGGGGGGGGGGGGTGGACTCACTAGGGGGAATCACTGATCTTCCGTTCATACATTGTATGAACGGAGGATCAGCGTTTCCCCCGCTGACAGGAACGAGAGGAATGTGTTTACACACATACCTCCCGTTCCCCGCTCTTTAACGAACGAGCGCGCGTGCCCGGCAGCTATCGCGCCGGCCGGACACGCGTGCGGGACTCGGGGGCGAGCGTGGGGCGCGGGCCGCCTGCGGCGCGCACGCGCCCCCTAATGGCGGCGAATGTCCCCACGTAGAGCTACGGGCTCTCGCCCAGGAGAGCCGACCTGCCACCGTAGAACCACGGCAGCTGGTCGGCTAGTGGTTAAAGTGCTTGTAAACCCTTTATTTTTTCCTACAGGTAAGCCTATAATAAGGCTTACCTGTAGGTATGGAGAATATCTCCTAAACCTGTAAGGTTTAGGAGATATTCCCCTCGCAATGCGCCGCTGATTGCAGCGGCGAATGCACAGGGGGGATTCTCGGCTAAAGGACCGGCAGCCGCCGGACCTTGCCGAATTGAAAACACAGGAGTGACATCGCCGCTCCAGCCAATCACAGCGCTGGAGCGGCGATACCCGGAAGACACGCCAGGCAAGATGACATCTCGCTCGGCGTGGACCAGGTAAGTACTCTTCTCCTTGTTTCGAGGTAAGTATTTCATAATGAGCTAATATGCGGTGCAAATTAGCTCATTATGGCTTTTGCCTTGCAGGAGTAAAAAAAATATGTATATGCAGGTTTACAACCGCTTTAAGGCCCGGATTTCCCACAAGGCCACCGAGGCCAGGCCTCGGGCGGCAGGGCACCTCAGGCGGCAGCGGCATGGAGTCCCCCGACGGCTGGAACATACAGTTAAGGGCGGTAAGTTGCTTTCTAGCAGGACTAGAAACAAGTGATTGCAGTGATGTCACCAAAATCACTTGTAACATGTGTGCTGCTGTTCCTCCTCCCCTCTCCCCCCCACATACCTCTATCTGCTGGCTCTGTCTTCAGGACTCCGTCCTGCCCTGGGCCGCCAAGTCTGTCTCCTGTCCCTGCCGCTGATGTACACAGTGAGAGGGGTGAGCTGTGCTCTTCCCATCTCAGCTGTGACAGGAGTTCTAGTACAGTGCTAGGACTCCTGTTTTGGAGGTGACAGGGTCAATAAAGAGAATCTCTCACCTCCAATTGCTATCACACAGGGAATTGTTTTCTCCTGTGTGATAGCAATAAAGTTAAGTGAAACATTTTTTAATTAAAAAAATAACAAAAGATATAAAAAATAAGAAATTATAATTAAATTAATAAAATAAAAGTAATTAAAAAGTAAAGAATAAGAAAAAGAATAAGAAAATTATACAAAAAGGAAAAACGACAAGCTAAAAAAAAAAAAGTAAAAAAAAAAAGAGAAACAATATTTGAACTAACCGTGCCACCCCTGCCACCCGGTTGTCATTCTCTGACAGATGTTTAACCACTTAAGCCCCGGACCAATATGCTGCTAAATGCCCAAAGGTGTTTTTACAATTTGGCACTGCGCTGCTTTAACTGGTAATTGCGCGGTCATGCAATGTTGTACCGAAACAACATTTGAGTCCTTTTCTTCCCACAAATACATTTTAGTCAAACATTTAGGCCAAAATGTATTCAGCCACATGTCTTTAGTAAAAAAAATCACAATAAGCGTATATTTATTGGTTTTCGCAAAAGTTATAGTGTCTACAAACTAGGGTACATTTTCTGGAATTTACACAGCTTTTATTTTATGACTGCCTATCTCAATTCTTGAGGTGCTAAAATGGCAGGGCAGTACAACCCCCCCCCCCCCCAAATGACCCAATTTTGGAAAGTAGACACCCCAAGGAAACTGCTGAGAGGCATGTTGAGTTCATTGAATATTTTTTTGTTTTTGTCCCACGTGATTGAATATTGACAAAAAAAAATAAAAAATACAAAAAGTTGTCACTAAATCATATATTGCTCACACATGCCATGGTTATATGTGGAATTGCACCCCAAAATACATTCTGCTGCTTCTTCTGAGTATGGGCATACCACATGTTTGGGACTTTTTGGGAGCCTAGCCACGTACGGGACCCCGAAAACCAAGCAGCGCCTTCAGCATTTCTAAGGGTGCAAATTTTTGATTTAACTTCTCACTACCTATCACAGTTTCGAAGGCCATAAAATGCCAAAATACAACGATCAGAAAAACGATTGCTTAGTGACGCTGGCAATAGGGGGTGAAAGGGTTAACTCTAGGGGCAATCAGGGGTTAAAACCTTTATTAGGAAATTTATGGGGGTACCTAATAAAGGTTTTAACCCCTGATTGCCCCTAGAGTTAACCCTTTCACCCCCTATTGCCAGCGTCACTAAGCAATCGTTTTTCTGATCGCTGTATTAGTGACACTGGTGCCGCTAGGTAGCTAGTTATTTTTTGAGGTTTGCTGCCATGTTTTTATAGCGTTAGGTACCCCCATAAATGTTCTAACGCTAAAAAAACATGGCGGCGAACCTCAAAAAATAACTAGCTACCTAGCGGCAACAGCGACACTAACACAGAGATCAGAAAAATGATCGCTTAGTGATGCTGGCAAAAGGGGGTGAAAGGGATAACTAGAGGTTGATCAAGGGGTTAAAACCTTTATTGGGGGGTAGGGGGCTACCCTGGACCTAACACTAACTGTCTGTCACACTAAATGATCACTGCTATTAGTGACACTGTGACGGGGGGTGATCAGGGGGTGACTGGGGGGGATTTGTGTGCCTATGTGTGTGGTGCTTGGTGCAACTCACTGTTGTGATGTCTCCTCTCCTCCGCCGGACAAAAATACCAGCGGGAGGAGAGGTGACATCACTTCCTCCTTGCCTGTGTTTACAGTTCAGGCAGAGGAGGAAACGGCTTGGCTGGGAGCGATCGCGAGGGGGCGGACAAAAACGAACAGCCGCCCCCTCATTCCGGATCTCTCCCAGACATTTAGCGACCGCCGCATGTAGCGGAGGGGGTCCCGATCAGACCCCTGACCCGTTAGAAGGCAGGGACGTACATGTACGCCCATCTGCCTGTAGGTGCCATTCTGTGGATGTACATGCAGCGGGCGTTAAGTGGTTAAGGCCGCGTACACGTTATCAGCCCATCCGATGAGAACGGTCCGAAGGACCATTTCCATTGGTTAACTGATGAAGCTGACTGATGATCTAATGTGCCTACACACCATCGGTTAAAAAAAACAATCGTGTTAGAATGCGGTGACGTTTACGTGTTTTAACACAACGAAGTGCTGAAAAAAACGAAGTTCAATCCTTCCAGGCATGCGTCGACTTGATTCTGAGAATGCGCGGCCTTTTAACCAATGCTTTTGCATACTAACGATCGGTTTTGACCCATCAGTCAGGCTTACATCGGTCAAATTTTAAAGCAAGTTCTCTTTTTTTTGACTGAAGGATAACTGACTGATGGGGCCCACACACGATCGGTTTGGACCGATGAAACGGTCCTTCTGTCCGTTTTCATTGGTTTTGACCAATCGTGTGTACGCGGCCTAAAAGTTAGGATAGCAGAACATGTACAGAATATTAAAATTGGGTTCAAAGCTCATGATGTGACTCTGCATTTCAAGTTGTTCCACAACCAGGACCCATCAGGGTTAAAATTCTGGGGTATAGATCACCCAAAACCAGCATGGAGAGGTTTTAATATTGTCAGAGAATTGTCCAAATGGGAAAAACACAATTACCCGGATTCACAAAGCACTTACGCCGACGTATCCACAGATACGCCGCTTAAGTGCAAATATGCGCTGTCGTATCCATGCGCCGGACTCAGAAACCAAGACACGCCAGAAAATAGGCTTCATCCGACCAACGTAACTTGCCTACACCAGCGTATCGTGGGCGCATATTTACGCTGGACATATTTGGCGCTCCTATTGATTTTGTATTAAAATATGCAAATGAGGGAGAAAAGCCGATTCACGAACGTACGTGCGCCCGACGCTGGCTACGTGCGCCGCTTGTAAGTTGAACGCCCGGCGCAAAGTTATTCCTCATAAAGCAGGTGTAACTCAGCAACAGACGTGCACAGGTCAGCTGGAGAGCAGCTGCAGCAGCACCGTTACGGACGAGCTGAGTAACCACACTTGCAGGACAACACATCTGTAGGAGGAGGAGGGCACGGGAGAGGATATACCGAATGCGCATGAACGTCTTTGGCATGGGGGAATCGGAGGTGTATCGCATCTTTCGATTCAGCCCTGATGTCATCCTGGAATTAGCCACAGCCCTGCATGATGAAATCACCAAGATGTTGCTGTCCATTCATACCACATTCACACGATCGTGGGGATAACCTCTCCCCGACGACCCAAGGTGACACGCCTTGCTGGCAGGAATGTCACCCACACATTCACACACCAGTCACACTGTAGCCTGCACTTCTAACCGTGTGCAGTTACTACAAAAAAAAAAGGGATCATGCCATTGGCCAACATGGCATGCCCTTACAGGAGGACGGCACATACCTCTGTGCATGTCCAACCTAAAAAAAAAATAACAGCTCATAATCTGAGCACCAAAAAAAAAAGAGCAGTCATCCTCTCGTGGGCCAGGCCTGGTGCCACAGGAAATGCTCCTGAATTGTCGGGGGGAGCCTCGGATGGGGGGGTGGGGCATCAGGAGGAGGTTCATCCCCTGGTCTGTTACTCCTGGCAGATGCTGTCTGCCTGCCCTCCAACGCAAGGGCAATGCGTGTTAGGACAGAGTTCATCCCCGCCTGCATCTGCAGCTGCCACAGGTGGCGCTTGGTCTCTCTTCCCTCCGCCTCGATGGCAGCAGTATTGGCCTGGACAGACACTCCCAGGCTCTTCACCTCCGCCGCGAGGCCTGCTGCTGTGGCCTGCAGCTCCACAATTGCCCGGGTATGATGCTCCAGGCTGGCCTGCACATTGGAGCCCTGATCACCAGATGGTGTGGACCCCCTGCCACCATGTGGTGACGCATGGCCTCCAGGGTCTGGGCTTGGTCACCTATGCAGGTCACCATGGCAGCACAGTTTGCGCTCACCTCCAGCAGGCAGTCAGAGATCGAGCTGCTCTGCTCAGCCTGCTGTGTGAGGCACTGGTGCACATAGTCTCTGGTGTTTGTAACCCCTTGGGGGAGTGTGCCTCACGTGGTAAAGATTTAGGGCCAGATCCACGAAGCCCGGCTTAAGTTGCTGGCGGGCATAGCGTATATCATTTACGCTACGCGGCCGTAAGTTAGAATGGCAAGTGCCGTATTCACAAAGCACTTGCATTCTAACTTACGGCGGCGTAGCGTAAATGGGCCGGCGTACGCGAGTCTAATTCAAATTGGAAAGAGGTGGGCGTGTTTTATTTAAATTAATCGTTACCCGACGTAAATGACCTTTTTTTTTTTACTGCGTATGCGCCGGCCGTGGACGTATCCCAGTGGGCATGCGTGAAGTCACGTTGCAAATAGTCAATGAAAACGACGTAAACGTAACTTACGCAAATCGATGGAAAATTTGACGGTGGCCCAACGTCCATACTTAACATGGTGTACGCCTCTATATAGCAGGGGTAACTTTGCGCCGGACATACGCTTACGCAAATGACGTAAAGGAATGCGCCGGCTGCTCGTACGTTCGTGAATTGCCGTAACTCGCTCATTTGCATATTCAACGTGGAAAGATTATGGAAGCGCCCCTAGCGTCCAGCGTAAGAATCCAACTAAGATATGACGGTGTAATAAGTTACGCCAGTCGTATCTTAGCGTAATTCCAGCGTATCTTGTTTTGTGGATACAAGACGAAGATACGCCGGCGGAAATTTGAAATTATGGTGGCGTATCTGGAGATACGCCGCCGTAATTCTTTGTGGATCTGGCCCTTAGTGTCTGGTGTATGGTGCTGACAACTATCTAGGATCACCCACTATCCTTTAGCGCTGTTTCTCACTGTCATTGCACAAGAAACTACATGTTTTTAGTATTGAAGTTGGTCATAAGTTACAATAGAACGACCATAGCATTGTTATAACAGGGGACTGATGCAGCAATTGGACTGAACTTTCTTTTGTTACTTTTTTATTAATGTTTTAATATAGAACAAAATTTACACTTTTTCTAATACTTTACTCTGGCTCCTATATATAAGATAGCTTTGAAAAAAACTATTGTAATCAAATTCTTACAGTGCCTTCTCTCAATTGATATTTAATACAAACTGAACAAAGGAATTAATTTATTTTGAAATAATCTGTGTTTTAGAATCCAGGATATTATGATATTATTGCCAAGGTATATGGCATGTTCCCAATGACACACCCTTGTCTCAATGGAGGAGTTCATCTCTTTTAAGATATCTTACAGACAACAGTTTCCTTACTGAAGAGGGTGATAACCTATTCCAGCTTTACAAGGTACGTAGTTTGTGGAATATAAGACTGTCATTGCTTTTTTATATGTTGGTAGCTGTCACTACACAGGGATTTTACTTGTTTTCAAAGTTCTGCTAAACCCTTCCAATTAATTCAATTACACTACCAAACACTTTAAATTTGAACTAACAGTACATAGTTACATAGTTACATAGTTACATAGTTAGTCAGGTTGAAAAAAGACACAAGTCCATCCAGTTCAACCATAAAAAAAAATAAAAATAAAACAAAGTAAAACACAGTACATCCTCCCATACACCCAACTCCATACCCACAGTTGATCCAGAGGAAGGCAAAAAACCCCAGCAGAGCGATGATCCAATTTGCTACCGGAGGGGAAAAAATTCCTTCCTGATCCCCCGAAAGGCAATCGGATTTACCCCGGATCAACTTTACCTACAAAACTTAGTACTCAGTTATATTATGTGCATTTAGGAAAGAATCCAGGCCTCTCTTAAAGCAATCTACTGAGCTGGCCAGAACCACCTCTGGAGGGAGTCTGTTCCACATTTTCACAGCTCTTACTGTGAAGAAACCTTTCCGTATTTGGAGGTGAAATCTCTTTTCCTCCAGACGTAAAGAGTGCCCCCTTGTCCTCAGTGTTGACCTTAAAGTGAATAACTCAACACCAAGTTCACTATATGGACCTCTTATGTATTTGTACATGTTGATCATATCCCCCCTTATTCTCCTCTTCTCAAGAGTGAATAAATTCAGTTCCTCTAATCTTTCCTCATAGCTGAGCTCCTCCATACCTCTTATCAGTTTGGTTGCCCTTCTCTGCACTTTCTCCAGTTCTCCGATATCCTTTTTGAGAACTGGTGCCCAAAACTGGACTGCATATTCCAGATGAGGTCTTACTAATGATTTGTACAGGGGCAAAATGATATCTCTATCTCTGGAGTCCATACCTCTCTTAATACAAGAAAGGACTTTGCTCGCTTTGGAAACCGCAGCTTGGCATTGCATGCCATTATTGAGCTTATGATCAACTAAAACACCCAGATCCTTCTCCACTACAGATCCCCCCAGTTGTACTCCCCCTAGCATGTATAATGCATGCAAATTCTTAGCCCCCAAGTGCATAACTTTACATTTATCAACATTAAACCTCATCTGCCACTTAGTCGCCCAATTAGACAGAGCATTGAGGTCGGCTTGTAAATTGGAGACATCCTGCAAGGACATTATTCCACTGCATAGCTTGGTGTCATTTGCAAAAACAGAAATGTTACTTTTGATCTCAGACCCAATATCATTTATAAATATATTGAAAAGTAAGGGACCCAACACTGAACCTTGGGGTACACCGCTGATAACCTTGGACCATTCAGAGTAAGAATCATTAACCACAACTCTCTGAATTCTGTCTTTCAGCCAGTTTTCTATCCATTTACAAACTGATATATCTAATCCTGTAGACCTTACCTTACACATGAGCCGTGTGTGGGGAACTGTATCGAACGCTTTTGCAAAATCCAAGTATACCACGTCCACTGCCACGCCTCTGTCCAGGGTTTTACTTACCTCTTCATAAAAGGAAATCAGGTTTGTCTGACAACTTCTGTCCTTCATGAATCCATGCTGTCTGCTGCTTAAATAGTTTGTTTCCAGCAAGAACTCATCCATGTGGTCTTTTATTAAACGTTCCAGTATCTTTCCAACTATAGAAGTTAAACTAACAGGTCTATAGTTACTAGGTAAAGACTTTGTTCCCTTTTTAAATATGGGCACCACATTGGCTTTATGCCAATCCAGTGGTACTATTCCTGTCATTAATGAGTCCCTAAATATTAGATACAGTGGCTTTGAAATTTCAGAGCTCAATTCTTTTAGGATCCGTGGGTGGATGCCATCTGGTCCAGGTGCTTTATCCACCTTTATTCTGTCTAAATATTTCTGGACCATATCACTTTTGAGCCATTGTGGATTTGGGGCTGTGTCACTCCCACCCCCTATATCGACATGAGCTCCCCCATTCTCCATTGTATACACAGAGCTGAAGAAAGCATTTAATAAATTTGCCTTCTCTATGTCCTCAGTCACCCACTCTAGATTATTTTGTAAAGGGCCTACATGCTCAGACTTGACCTTTTTACTATTAATATATTTAAATAATTTTTTGGGGTTTGTCCTACTATCTTTTGCAATCTGTCGTTCATTTTGAATTTTTGCATCCTTGATTTCCTTTTTACATATTCTATTATATTCTTTGTAACATTTAAACGACACTAGTGTTCCTTCATTTTTATATTTTTTAAAAGCTATTTTCTTTTTGTTTATAGCTTTTTTAACTTTAACCGTGAGCCACATAGGTTTTATCTGTAGCCTTTTAAACTTATTGCCCATGGGAATATACTTTGCAGTGAGGTTCCAAAGAGTCTTTTTGAAGAATTCCCATTTCTGTTCTGTGTTCATCGGTGCCAATATTCCCTCCCAGTCCAAGCCCTGGAGAGCAGTCCTCATGCTTTGAAAATTTGCTCTCTTGAAATTAAGTGTTTTTATCTTTCCTGTATGTATTTCTTGCTTATAGTTTACATTAAACGAAATCATGTTATGATCACTGCTACCCAGGTGTTCCTTTATCTGAACATTAGTAATGAGCTCTGCATGGTTTGAGATTACCAGGTCCAAAAGAGCATCATTCCTAGTTGGGGCCTCAATAAACTGGACCATAAAATTGTCCTGCAATAGGTTTTTAAATTTTTGTCCTTTAACTGTCCCAGAAATTCCATTATTCCAGTCAATTTCTGGGTAGTTAAAATCCCCCATTATTATCACCGTCCCTGCCCTTGCAGCCCTTTCCTTCTGTGCAAGGAGCTGAGTCTCCACCTCCTCATTAACATTGGGTGGTCTATAACAAACTCCAATGATTAGCTTTGAACTACGCACATCTGTATGCAGTTCCACCCATAATGCTTCAACTTCATCACACTCTCCATCAACCAGGTCCTCTTTCACGCTTGCTTTGAGGTCACTTCTCACATAGAGACAGACCCCTCCACCTTTCCTTTTTACCCTGTCTTTCCGAAAGAGAGCATAGCCAGGAATATTAATAGCCCAGTCATGTGAGTATTGAAGCCAAGTTTCAGCAATACCGATTACATCATAGCTCTCCTCATGCACCAGAGCTTCCAACTCACCTGTTTTGCTTGGAAGGCTTCTGGCATTGGTGAACAAACACTTAAATGTATTGTTACATTTTTCGCTGGCGTTTTTCATATGATTCATATAATTTTTAGTAGTGCAAATGGCACTATAATTTCCAATGGCTGTTTGCAACATGGGAACTTTCTTGTCACCTGCCATAACCCCACCTCCATCTATCCCCATTCCACTCTCCATTAATGTCTGACCCCTAACTGACCTGTGTGCCCGATGTAATTCACGTTCACCCTCCCCCCTCAAGTCTAGTTTAAATACTCCTCCAGCATTCCCCTAAACCTCTCCCCCAGCACAGCAGACCCCCTTCCATTCAAGTGCAAACCATCTTTAGCATATAGATTGCACCCCAATGAAAAGTCATCCCAGTGCTCTAGAAACCCAAATCCCTCCTTCCTAAACCAGGTCTTTAGCCATGCATTCAGCTCTCTAATCTCCCCCTGCCTTTCCTGTGTTGCGCATGGCACAGGCAATATTTCAGAGAATATCACCTTGGAGGTCCTTCCCTTCATCTTGCAGCCTAGTTCTTTAAATTGATTCTTAAGGAGCCTCCACCTTCCATGTATACTGTCATTGGTTCCAACATGGACCAAGACAGCTGGGTCATGCCCAGCCCCTCCCAGTAATTTATCCACCCGGTCCACCACATGCCGAACCCTGGCACCAGGGAGACAGCAAACCATTCGGTTGAGGCGATCCTGGCGACAAATTATTCTATCAGTCCTTCTGATTATAGAATCCCCTATTACCACCAACTGTCTAGGCCTACCTGCACTCCCCTCACCACTTCTACTAGATGGGTTGCTCTCCCGGCTGTTAGGGGTAGCAGTAACATCTAGGGCTGCCACCTCTGTGTTAGCCACCTCCACATCTTCACCCAACTTGGCAAATTTGTTTTGATGCACAAACACAGGATTGGCCTTCCTTGTCTGCAAGCCCCTTCCACTCCCTCTAACTACATTAACCCATCTTCCTATCTGATAATCCTGACTTGCCCCTCCACCCTCCACATTAACCCTACTGACCACCTGCTCAGCGAGCAGAGGACCCCTTTCAAGGTTGTCCTTTCTGCCCAGTGTTGCAACTTGTTCCTCCAGATCTCTAATGCGAGCTTCCAGAAGGGCAACCTGCTCACATCTGTCACAGCGGTATCCATCCTGGAGCTGTTGCACCAATTTTGTATACATGTGACACACTGTGCACTGAGCAAAACCTTCAACCCTGCTAGCACACATTTCCCAGTTACAATATAATTACTTGTAGGAAGTTTAAGATGTTACTTACAGTTTAGAAGACTCCTGTCTTAACTTCTGTTTTCAACTCCTGTTTTTTAACTCTTCCCACTTGTGTTTAAAAATCACTTAAGCCAGCAACATGAACTGGGAGCCAGCTCCTTATGGGAGTTTTGACTGAGACTTTTATACTCACCTCTTCACCTCTTCACCTGTTTACAATTAAACACTCCCCACTGATTAGCAGAGAAAAAAAAACGAAAAAAAAAACCTGATCACAATTAAACACTTTCCTTAGCAGAGAGAAATAAAAACCTGTTTAAAAAGTGTCAGAGAAAAAAATGACACTTGCAAGCAGAAACAGTTAAAAGCAAACTCCTGTTTTTTAACTCTTCCCACTTGTGTTTAAAAATCACACTTATGTTTAGAAAATCACTTAAGCCAGCAACATGAACTGGGAGCCAGTAGATTGATAAACAAAAAGAGCAAGAAACAAAAAGCTCCAACCGCTCACTACCCATAGTGAGAATCTAATCTCATACCTTCCAACTTTTCAAATTGGGAATGAGAGCAGAGGCATTGCTAGAGGGTGCGGGGCTTGCGGTCCGCACCCGGGTGACACCTGCTAGAGGGGTGACACCATCCCGACTATGAGAAAAGTTTTTTTTTTTTTTTTGCTGACTCGTCACCCGCTGGGCTGGAACAACATAACACCTCCAGCGCCGCCGCCGCTTGTGTGTCTGACTCCTCCTTCTTCCTCCGCTCCTCTACTGAGCCAACGAGCGGCGATCCTCAGCTCAGCCTGTGCTTGTAACAGGCGGAAGCGAGCGATGCTGCAGGAGTGCAGGCGGGTGCAGAGAACCTGGACGGCAGGAGGAGCGTGCCTTACAGGTTATGAGGAGGAGCCTGGCAGATGGGGCATGGGTTCCATACTGCGGGTGGAGGGTGATCGCAGACAGAGTGCTGTGCCTGGATGAGTCGGACACTGCTGCTTGTTTATAGCTTATCTAACTGACAGGCTCCGACTCGTCCGGCTCTCCTATTACAAGGGCTGCGCTGAGAGGCAATGTCCCAGTACTTCCCAGTGTTCCCAGTACTTTGAAATTCAGCCCCTGATCACTCACAGGAAACTGGGGGGGGGCTAGCAATAGAAGGGTTAATCCTATGACTTAGTCCTAAAGGAATGGAAATGTATTATGCAGAAGTCACATCTGTCTGCAGCTCACTTTTCTTGTTTTCTCAAAGCTCTAACTTCTCAGGCCGCGTACACACGTACGAGAACCGCGACGGGCGGAACACATCGTTCCGCCCGTCGAGGTTCTCGCCCGGCCGTCAGATTCGGCGACCAGCCCGTCGGGAAAGGCGACGAGCCATTAATCCCGACGGGCCATTGAGCAAATGGAGAACCTGCTCTCTATTTTGGCTCGACGGCTTTCCTGACGGGATGCTCGCCGAAACCGTACACACGGCCGAGGTTCTCGGCAGAATGAGGATCCCAGTGAGTTTCTCGCTGGTTTCTGCCGAGAATCTCTGCCGTGTGTACGCCGCCTCACATTTATATACCTTTTACAAGCATTCTCTGCTAAGTGCTCTTGGACACAGGCGCCAAAAATCAGACATTTATAGACGTATTTATAGACTTTTATTGCTCTAAATGCAGCCCATTTCTTTCAATGGGTCTGTACACATGGCAGTAATAAAATAATGTAAAAAAAGCTGCGCTATTGGTCAGTATTTTACACATGTAAATCACACCCCTTTAATTCTAAAGCTGGAAGAACCATTCTGCAATATTTTTGTTATATTTTATATTTTCTTAGATTTGTACGGAAGTTTCTGTGTTCCTTAGGCACACTATACAGACCATACTCACGCTTTTTAATGCAAGAAATTTGTGTCAGGATTGTCCGGCATATTAGATCAGTACAGTGTGTAAGGACCATAAAAGAAAAAAATTAGGAGAAATGTGTATTTTTTTTTAAACTGCTACTAATAATATACAGTAAAACCTTGGTTTGAGAGCAACTTGGTTTCAGTGGCGTTGCTAGGTGGGTGCGTGCCGCACGTGGGTGACACCTGCCAGAGGGGTGGCACCCGTGGGTAGTGGTACCACTAACACCGCCCGCTGGTTGTACTGGGACGATCACCAGAGAGACACACAGGTCTCTGATCTGATCATAGAGGCGTGCAGTGGCAGGGGATGTTTGCTTCCGTTCCATCGGGAGACTTGGGACATGTCCTCCAGTGCTAATGACACTGCAGTTGGGTGGAGCACCTGCCTGCCTGCCTGCCTGAGTTAGTTACATGCTGCAGAGGCGCTGGGCAGCATCCTCTGCATTATACGGCACTGCACCAAAAACTTGCGCAGAGACTGGCAGGAGACGGAGCGTAGAGAAAGCAGCGGCCGGGCGCCCTAGGTGGCTGCCTAGTTTGCCTAGTGGTAGCACCGACCCTGTGTGCAAGGAAGCTTTATTGCTAATATTATATATTGTTTTATATTGTGTGTGTATATATATATATATTGTTTATATTTTACTTCTTTCACTCTTTCTTAGCACTGCATTGGAGGAGCTGGTTACATGCCAGAAGGAGCACCTCATCAGTGTGGAGACTTTGCATCCTTTGACTGGGACGGCTATGGAACTCACAAGGGATATAGTAACAGCATAGAGATCACTGAGGCAGCTGTCCTACTGTTTTACCGTTAATCTGTAAACAGTTATCTATATTCTTTCCTCTACAGTTTTTGTTTTCTTCAATAAAGTAGAGAGTAAAGTAGAGAGTACTTTTGCATGAAATCTGTTCTACTTATTGATCATATATGAAACAATGCTGTTTTTGAGCTGCTAGGTTTATTAAAATGTTATACATCAAAATGACCCAGATAAAAAAAAAATATTTCCAACATAAACGTCTCATTTGATTTTATGAGAAAAAAAAGAAGAAATAGTATGTATAAAGCGATGATTACTTTATGCTACTTCACTGTTTATGCTTAGTACAGTGATATTCACTGGGGTAAGAAGACTCCCTGTTTATTCAGCTTGGCTAATATATTATTCAGCCAGTGGGGTGAACAAAGAGAAGGGAGAGGATGAGTTTGATAGAAGCACTTAGTTTTATAGAATGAGCTGCAATATTTAACCAGTACAGATCCACGCTATTGACAAAAGACGTCAACAGCGCGGACCTGAGCTGCCAGGGTCACGTCTTTGGACGTCAATGTTTTTGTAATGCCCCGCGCGTGCCACTGGGTGGCGCGCAGCGGGGAAAAACAGTGCCGTTGCATCGCTGAGGATTCGATGTGGGTACCCGGCGGCCGCGGTGTCCGCCAGGTACATGCGATCGGCGGTGACAGAGCAGGGACGTGGAGCTCTGTATGTAAACACAGAGCTCCACGTCCTGTCAGGGAGAGAGGAGACCGATCTGTGTCCCTTGTACATAGGGACACAGCATCGGTCACCTCCCCCAGTCACCCCCCTCCCCCAACACAGTTAGAACACACCCAGGATACACATTTAACCCCTTCCTCACCCCCTAGTGTTAACCCCTTCAATGCCAGTCACATTTATACAGTAATTAGTGCATATTTATAGCACTGGTCGCTGTATAAATGTGAATGGTGCCAAAAATGTGTCAAAAGTGTCCGATGTGTCCGCCGTAATGTCGCAGTCCCAATAAAAATCGCAGATCGCCGCCATTACTAGTAAAAAAAAAATATAAAAAAAAATCATAATTCTGTCCCCTATTTTATAGGCGCTATAACTTTTGCGCAAAGCAGTCGCTTATTGCGTTTTTTTTTTTTTACAAAAATACGTAGAAGAATACGTATCGGCCTTAACTGAGAAAAAAAAAAGTTTGTTTTAAAAAAAAAATTGGGATATTTATTATAGCAACAAGTAAAAAATATATATATATATTTAAATTGTCGCTCTTTTTTTGTTTATAACGCAAAAAATAAAAACCGCACAGGCGATCAAATACCACCAAAATAAAGCTCTATTTGTGGGGAAAAAAGGACGCCAAATTTGTTTGGGAGCCACGTCGCACGACCGCGCAAATGTCAGTTAAATTGACGCAGTGCCGGAAGCTGAAATTTCGCCTGGGCACGAAGGGTGTGCCCAGTAAGCAAGTGGTTAAAGAGATTGTAAATTCAGAAGTTTTTTTTTTATCTTAATGAATTCTATGCAAAAATCCTTGTGTGTGCAGCAACCCTTATCAGCCCCTGTAACACTTACCTGAGCCCCATCACTGTCCAGTGATTTCTGAATCACTAGAATCATCTCCTGTGGTCTGATGAGATCAAGATAAACTTGTTTGGTTCATATGGTGTCAAGCGTGTGTGGCGGCAACCAGGTGAGGAGTACAAAGACAAATGTGTCTTGCCTACAGTCAAGCATGGTGGGGGGAGTGTCATGGTCTGGGGCTGCATGAGTGTTGCCGGAACTGGGGAGCTACAGTTCATTGAGGTAACAATGAATGCCAACATAGACTGTGACATACTGAAGCAGAGCATGATCCCCTCCCTTCAGAGATGGACCGCAGGGCAGTATTCCAACATGATAACAAACCCAAACACACTGTCGAAACCATTGACGTATCGTGGCATAGTGCCTCCATATACCATCAGAATTTTTATACTGAAATATAAAATATTAATGTATATGTAAATCTATGCTTTGGGAGAGTAATGCCCTGTACACACGATCGGTCCATCCGATGAAAATGGACTGATGGATTTTTTCATCAGATATCTGATGAAGCTGACTGATGATCAGTCGTGCCTACACACCATCGGTTAAAAAAACGATCGTGTCAGAACGCGGTGACGTAAAATACAACGACGTGCTGAGAAAAATTAAGTTCAATGCTTCCTAGCATGCGTCGACTTGATTCTGAGCATGCGTTGATTTTGAACCGATGGACGTGCCCACAGATGATCATTTTTTTCTATCGGTTAGTTAACCATCAGATAATTTTAAAACGAGTTCCTAGTTTTTTAACCAATGGATAAAAAAATGATGGGGCCCACACACGATCGGTTAGTCTGATGAAAGCGGTCCATCAGACCGTTTTCATTAGACAAACCTATCGTGTGTACGCGGCATTACAATTTTCCTACAATATAAAACAAGAAATCCAAAATTCTTTTATCCGTGCTATTTTGAAGACAAGTAACACAAATGAATATTTAAAATATATATATTTATTAACTAAAGATATAGTGCAAAATTTAAATCAGGTATAATTCATGATAAAAAAAAATAATTGATATACTTCTACAATCAGAGATACATGATGGTTAAATGTTCAGCTAATATTTACATTATATGAGAGGATATATTCACAGTTCTTACTTAACTTCTTAAGGACTGCCGCATGTACATTTACGTCGGCAGAATGTCACGTACAGGCACATTGGCTTACCTGTACGTCCCTGCCTAGACGTGGGATCGGACCCCCCCCCGCGCTACTTGTGGCGGTCCCCGTGGCTGCAGGAGCGATTCGGGATGAGGGGGCAGCTATTCGTTTCTAGCCACCCCCTCGCGATCGCTCCCAGCCAATCCGCGCATTCCCCTGCCCTCTGACTGTGTTAAAGTGTAAACACAGGAAGGGGAAGTGATGTAATCTCTCCTCGTGGCGGTCTTTTCAACCGCCACTGAGGAGAGAAGACATCACACAGTGAGTTTGCACCAACACTACACTAACACAGAACACATAGGCACATAAAACCCCCCCGATCACCCCCCAGTCCCCTGTCACAGTGTCACTGAATGCAGTGATCATATATTTACTGATCACTGCATTTAGTGTCAGTGTGACAGGCAGTTAGTGTTAGGTCCAGGGTAGCCCCCTTGATCACCGCCCTAGTTAACCCTTTCACCCCCTATTGCCAGTGTCACTAAGCGATCGATTTTCTGATCGCTGTATTAGTGACACTGTTGCCGCTAGGTAGCTCGTTTTTTTTTATTGCGATTTTTTTTTTTACTAAAGACATGTGGCTGAATAGATTTTGGCCTAAATGTTTAAATTTAGTTTATTCGATTTTTCTTATAACAAAAAGTAGAAAATATCATTTTTTTTTCAAATATTTCGGTCTTTTTCCGTTTATATCGCAAAAAATAAATATCGCAGAGACAATCAAATATCATCAAAAGAAAGCTCTATTTGTGGGAAGAAAAATACGTGAATTTTGTTTGGGAGCCACATCCCACAACCGTGCAATTGTCTGTTAAAGCGACGCAGTGCCGAATTGTAAAAACGCCTCTGGGCATTTGGCAGCACATTGGTCCTTGGCTTAAGTGGTTAAATCACCCTGGTGTATTTAAAACCTGGTAACTCTGTTAAGGAAGTACTCTGGCCCAATTCCAGAGAATAAACCCATTCTACCAATAGAAAAAGAAAATTGCGCTAACCAAAAATACAGGTGATAATGATATCAGAAAAGCAAAGGCAGCAGTAAGCGTGTATATCACAATAACATATAGAAGAGAAAAAACTGCGCCAAACCCATTCTACCGCTGTTCCAAATCATCACAACTCGTAAAATAACTTTCCGTGACTTCACGGCTTCATGTAAATGGCTTTTATTTACATTATGTTATTTCTTCTTAACACAAACATATCTCTTTATTTACTTCTTATATGTGTACATATGAAAGGACATTTTGTACACACGCTTGACAATTACAATCAAGCTTATTTTAAGTTTAGAGAGAATTTATTTTCATAGACATCACCCTAAAACCATTGTACAACTGTTGGCATTTCGCATTTAAAAAACAAACAAAAATTGTGTATGTCTCTTAATATTTGAAATAGTTATTTCATACTGCAGTTAAAAATAATATAACTCCCCGCTATGCTATGTAATTGCCCTGCTATGTATATTTAAAGGGTTTTATTTGATGTATATGCAGAACCATTCATTACCAAAAAAAAAGGTAAATAGACAAAATAATACATTACCAGTATTTAAGAGTTCTATCTGTCCCAATAAGGACTTCTTTCAACCCCCTACATCTTTGCGTTCAATCTCTCCCTTCTAGCTTGCTTCACAGATCATCTCAGAGCGAGAGTTCCCCAGACATCTTTTCAGAGTGAACTTTCTTCCAGAGATAGAGAGATAGGGCCAGATTCACGTATTCCAGAGCATCTTTGCTCTGGAGTAACGCTTCTGATTTGCGTTGCGCTGCCGAATTTTTAGGAGCAAGTGCTGTCATTCACGAAGCACTTGCTCCTAAAGTTGCGGCAGCGCATCGCAAATGAGCCGGCGGAATTCAAATGTCGCGGGTACGGGGCGTGTAGTATGCTAACTACGCGCGATCCCGCCGCCGACGTACTGCGCATGCGTCGAGTGTCAAAACATCCCCGTGCGCATGCTCCAAAATCTGTGAATGAACGTCAATGACGTCACATTCCCATTCATGACCGTTTTACGCAAGCGACGTTTTTTTTTTTTTTCCCGACGCGATGACGACGCCTATACCTAACATAGGATACTCCAGCCCCATGTAGGTATATCTATGCGCCGCGTATCCCGTCCGGAAACGTCGTAACGTCACTGCGTCGCGCCGGATTTCGATCGTGAATTGCCGATTTCCGCTCATTAACATATTTTTTGAGCGTAAATCGGCGGGAACGCCCCCGGCGCCATTTTTAAGTTGAAGTAACGATGCGATGGCGAAACTCAGTTACGCTGCTCGCATCGGAACTTCAACCCGGCGTTTCTTGTTTTCTGGTTACAGAAAACAGAAACGCCGGCTCAAAGCCACTGTTACGCTGGCGGATCACTCGATCCGCCAGCGTAACCTTTCATGAATCTGGCCCATAGCCTTCAGAGATAGAGTGAGAGATCTTCCGAGATTCACTCCCTCGTGTCCTCTCCAACTACCTTTTAACACCCCCAAGAAGTGGGTGTGTATCTCACATGACTACGTCATTGACGATGTCAAATAATGCTATGTTAGGTAGGCTGTCATAGCAACCAACTATGTGCTATTTTGAGTAATGCCACGTTTAACTTGTAGCGGCGGTGGTGGTAACAAGGCCTTATTCATAGGCTTTGAACTGTGATTCAACTTTAGACACAAAATGGTTTCTCTCTTATGCCAAATATGTATGAATATTGAAAATATGAAAAATATATCATATGCAACTTTATATGTATTCTTTTAACCCCAAATGTTCTGAAAACACCTCCATGACGACCACTGCCTTGCTAAAGAAGCTAAAATTAAAGGTGATATAAAGGTGATATACAGGCCAAACATTTCTCCAGACCTAAACCATATTGAGCATCTGTGGGGCATACTCAAACAGAAGGGAAAGAAGCGCAGGGTCCATAACATCCACCAGCTTTGTGATGTCATCATGGTGGAGTGGATGAGAACTCCAGTGGCAACCTGTGAAGCTCTGGTAAACTTAATACCCAAGAGGGTTAAGGCAGTGCAGTAAGATAATATTGACACTTTTTGCCCAATTTGGACATTTTCACCCACTTTTGTTGCCAGCGGTTTAGACATTAATGGCTGTGTGTTGAGTTATTTTGAAGGGGCAGCAAATTTACACTGTTATACAAGCTGCACTACTTTACATTGCAGCAAAGTGTAATTTCTTCAGTGTTGTCACATGAAAAGATATAATAAATTATTTACAAAAATGTGAGGGGTGTACTAACTTAAGTGAGATTTTCTTTTTTTATCCATCAGATCTCAAGCAAGTTCAAGCTTCCAGCAAAAAAAAAAATCACCAAGAGCCTTCCGCACACGGTCTTTCAATGTACTCTGCTTCAATCATCATCTGGACATCCTTTACTTTACTCACACAGAACAAACTTTAAAAATTCACATAATATACATTTAAAATACAATATACAACCCCTACCCCCACCCTCCACCCCTCTTCCACCTCCCTCATTTCCAATACTCATTCGCTTCATCCATCCCCATCCACCTTCTATCAACCAGCAAAACCACATACAATTTAGCCAAAAACAAATTCACACAATCCGCTTCTGACAGCACACACTTCCTTCTGGCCTCCCAACCCCTGGAGTCCCACATTACTTCTTTTAAAATGGCTGCCAGGATCCAAACTTTTCTTTGTGTTGCTTTTGACCCTTCCACCAACCCAAAAAAACAGATCATCTTATTAGGGCCCTTCACTCCTATCACCTCCTTCAAAAAAGGGGCCAACTTTCCCTGAACCCTCTGTACAAAAGCACAGCCGAACAAAGCGTGCTCGACCATCTCTATATCATTGCATCCCCCTCTCGGACAACTTTCTTCTCTTGCCAGATCTCTCCCTTTTAAAAAGGCCTTAGTCAGCAAGGTTCCGTGAAAAGCCAGCCAGGACACCTCCTTCTGCCTGTTGGATACTCCTTCTATCAAGAAGTTTTTCCAACAAGCCTCTACCATTCTAGACCCAAGGCCACAGATGTTGACTCGCACCTCCTCCCCTGTAATCCATCTGAACAGACTCTTCTTTTTTATAGCTCCCCCCAACTCAATCAGTCTATTGGCTCCAAAACCGGCCACCATCTTTAGGTAAAAAAAAGAAGTCACTAAGGCCACTGGCTTGGTCAAGTCTTTAGCGCACCAGCCCCACTTCATCAGGGCCCATCCAGCCAGGTACCGCATTAGTATGGCAGCTTTACCCCCCCCCCCATTAAAGGCTTTAAAGTGTCCCAGCCAATAGTGGGCATTCAAAAAGACAGGGACATCCGCAGCCCCCTCCTTCCAGGCTCTTCATAACAGACCTCCGTTCCACACGTTCCATTTTGCTGCCCCAAAAAAACCCAAAAAGAACCCTAACAATCTTCTTCATCCACTTCGTATTAGGGGGAAACACCAAACTGAAATACAGCAAAAAGTAATAAAATATTGCATTTTTTTTCAAAATTGTCGCTCTATTTTTGTTTATAGCGCAAAAAAAAAAAAAAAAAAACGCAGAGGTGATCAAATACCACCGAAAGAAAGCTCTATTTGTGGGAAAAAAATTACGCCAATTTTGTTTGGGAGCCACGTTGAACGACCACACAATTGCCAGTTAAAGCGACGCAGTGCCGAATCGCAAAAACTGGCCAGGTCCTTTACCTGCCTAAAGGTCTGGGTCTTAAGTGGTTAAGAAGTAATGGCCACAAATTGGAATCGCTAGCAGAACAGTGGCGAATCTGTCCGCAATTTAAACCGCCTAGGTGTGAATGGAGCCTTGCACTTTAACTGTGTTTTTACCTTGCTTTATGCACTATGGTGTATCAGTCTTAGGTAGTTCATATTGTAATGACATGTCAATGAGAAACATTGGCCCAGATTCACAGAGCAATTACGCCTGTCTAACTGGTGTTAGACAGGAGTAATTTCAAATTCCGCGCGCCGTATCACTAGTTTGAATCCTCAAACCATGATACGGCGGCTTCGGGCTTCGATCCGAGAGGCTTACGTCTTCGTAAGCCTTCGGATCTACGCTGCGATATTTTTGCGGCCGCTAGGAGGAGTTTGCGTCGTTTTCATGCGTTGGGATATGCAAATGAGTTTTTACGGCATTCCACGAAGATACGAGCGGTCTTCGCAATCGCTTTCGTCTATTTTTTTATACGTACTGTTAGACCAGCTTTTTGCTGGTCTAACGGTGCGTAGCCCATGTTAAGTATGGCCGTCGTTCCCGCGTCGAATTTAAAATATTTTTTATTTTTTTTACGTAACTCGTTCGGGAATAGGAATCTCCGTAAACGACGCTACTCAAGAAAAAATGACGTAACGACGTGATTTCGCGCAATGCACGGCGGGAAATTTCTGAACGGAGCATGCACAGTTCGATCGCCGCGGGAACGCGCCTATTTTAAATGCTTCACGCCCCCTAATCGCGTAGATGGATTGCGCCGGGAGAAATACACTACGCCGCCGTCGTTTACTGGACAAAATCTACCTGGATTCCACGTAGAGCCAGGTAAAATACGGCGGCGTAGTGTATTTGGGTAACGCTACGATAATCTAATTGTATCTGAATCTGCCCCATTGTTTTTACCCCACTGATAGAAATACCCTTTGGTGTACAATGTTGGAGCCTGTTTGGAAGGCAATGGACCTGCTGTTCCTGTTGTTTATGACTTTGGCAGCGCTGAGAAGACAAAAGCATACTACTCACCAAATGGAGCAAGTAAGATCATGATAAACACCAAATAATCTTTATATATATATGTGAATTCTGTAAAATGATGATAACAATTAATGCACCTTTCTTTCTGTAGTGTGGAGATCAGAAAATAATTACAGCAACTTGAGAGCAAAAACAAACAATGAGGACATGAAAACAGCACTGCATTAAGGTAAAGGAAGCTATTAACCTCTTAAGGACCGCCTACTGTACATTTACATCAGCAGAATGGCACGGCTGGGCACATCAACGTATATATACGTTGGTTCTAGTACCCAGTCGTGGGTCACGGTGTGTCCTGGAATGAAACTGACACAGCCACCCCCCAAGCCAAACTAATGCCCCCAAAGAAAGGCCGCCACATCACTGCTTTACTCACTGACAGTACTTGTCCTGGCCAGGAATGCCTGGAGGAGCACAGTCCCTGTCCCCTGCTTGTGATTGGAGAAGTCATAAATCCCTCCTCTTGTGTCCAATCACTGTGCTGTGATTCGTTACAGCACAAGCTGTTTTTTGGGAAGGGAGGGTGTCCCTGAACAGTAGTTTGGAAATGTGGTCACCCTAATCTCAGCCCGCAGGCAGTTCACACTGCTCTCTGCGAACCGCTGCAGGTGTCAATATGTTGTTAATGACACCCCCAGATTGCTTCACAGATCGCAGTGAAAACTGTGAACTAGCACAGGAATTGGATCGCATAGATGACACCCATTCCATCCGATTTCAGTGCGGGGGATAAAAAGTCCCAGCACTTTTTTTTCTGCGAATCCAATGCGAGTTCAGCCATTCAACAGTATGGCTGAACTTGCATCGCACAGACATCATGTGATCGCCACCTGTGGTGCGGGTGCGAATCACATGCAATGTCTGACATTGCATATGTGTGAACCTGGGCTGAATATCACTTTAACCCTTGCAGTGTGGACACCGTGTGGGTTCAGGAAGGGAAGACTTTTCATGGAGTTTAGCTAAAATAATTTAGCCACTTGAGTACCAGCCTGTGTATTTTACCTCCATTACCAAGCCATTTTGCAGTTTTCAGTGCTGTGATATTTTGCTCGACAATTAGTCGTGCTGTTATAAATGATAGCAAATAAAAATGCCAGAACAGTACAGACACCCCAAAGTGATCTAATGCTGGTATTGAGGTGGTTAAAACATGCAGCTATCCCGGATGGCCTTCTTGAAGGCTGAAGGACAGTAAATTTACCCTTTGTTTAGAAAGTTTGGAGACATCTGATATAAAGCATACTTATGTACTTATGTGCTTTCATAATCACATGGCTGCCAGATGTTCTTCTTTTTGAGGAACAGAACCATATTTTGGACAAGGATATTAGAAAGGAGTGCTGGGGGAGGGGGATGGTCTGTATACAGCTTTTGTAGAGAGGATGTGGAGCAAGCATAGGACGCAACTGTTTCTGCATCAGAAAAAAACTAAATATTATCTACTGTATATATACTTAAAAAGAGAAGTGAAAAGGTATTGTTAAAATAAAACTCAAACCATGAAAAAAAAAAAAAATGCCCCTACCGCCTTCTATGGTTTTCAGGACAAATAGAGAGGTTGAATCTCACTTTTGAGGACACAACAGCAATAGGAACTTATAGGCACCCAACATTCTCTCAATTTTCAAACAATTTTATTTACATAGGATTCCATTATAAAAATGCATAAATCTTGGGTGAAACACCCCAAAAAAAAAAACTTGGTGGACCGAGTAGTGCTCGACCGCTAAGTGCAAGTTGGTTGACCTCCAAGTTGATCGCTAAAGCTGGCCATAGATTTAAATGATCTTTAGTTGTCTCTCTCTCAAAAATGGCTGTTGGAAATATTTTATTTAACCACTTAAGCCCCGGACCAATATGCTGCTAAATGCCCAGAGGCGTTTTTACAATTCGAAACTGCATCGCTTTGACAGACAATTGCGCGGTCGTGCGACGTGGCTCCCAAACCAAATTCGCGTCCTTTTCTTCCCACAAATAGAGCTTTCTTTTGATGGTATGTGATTGTGATTTAAATTTTTTGCGCTATAAAAAAAATTAGAGCAACATTTTTGAAAAAAAAACAAGATTTTTTACTTTTTGTTATAAGAAAATTTGAATAAACTAAATTTTAGTCAAACATTTAGGCCAAAATTTATTCAGCCACATGTCTTTAGTAAAAAAAAATCGCAATAAAAAAAAAATTAGCTACCTAGCGGCAACAGCGACACTAATACAGCGATCAGAAAAATGATCGCTTAGTGACGCTGGTAATAGGGGGTGAAAGGGTTAACTAGGGCGGTGATCAAGGGGTTAAAACTTTATTAGGGGAGGTACGGGGCTACCCTGGACCTAACACTAACTGCCTGTCACACTAACTGTCACACTGACACTAAATGCAGTGATCAGTAAATATATGATCACTGCATTCAGTGACAGTGTGACAAGGGGGTGGGGGACGTGTGATCGCAAGGGGTTAAATGTGCCTATGTGTGTGGTGTCAGTGTAGTGTTGGTGTTGGTGTTGCTGTGAGTCTTCTCTCCTCTCGACCATTTAAAAATACCGCCGAGAGGAGAGCTGCATCACTTTCTCTGCCAGTGTTTACATTTTACAGGCAGAGGAAGTGACACGGCGGAGGCTCACGGGATTGGCTGGGAGCGATCACGAGGGGGCAGACAGAATCGAGCAGCCGTCCCCTCAGCATGGAGCACTCCCTAAGGTAAGCCGCCCACCGCACGCAGCGGAGGGGGTCCCGATCGGACCCCCGACCCGCTAGAAGGCAGGGACGTATATATACGCCCATCTGCCTGTACGTGCCATTCTGCAGACGTACATAGGCGTGCGGTGGGCATTAAGTGGTTAATCAGCGCCTACAGCCAATAATGGGAGGATTCCTTCATCCACCTCACTTGTGTGGATGGGGGAATCCGTTCATTTATTTTGATCAGCCTACTGGTGTATCAAAAAAAAACGATCCATGTGTAGCGCCCATGTATTTTTAGGTACTGGTGCTGTTCTAAATTTAAGGGGGATGAGAGAGTTAGTTGGCTCTCATCCAGTTGATTCGAACAATTGGGTCTCTGTCTTGGCTTGGCTTGACTGTGGGTCTATTCTGTTGTTCCTGGGGTGCTGTTCCTACCCCGGGACGATAGGTGGTGGCAGTGGAGTCGAAGCTGGGGTGCTCTCTCTCGGCAGCCAATCTGGAGGGTTGAGCCTGGCTGGGAATGCCGGGAGAGGGTACATTAGAGACGGACGCTTTAGGTTCCGGTGTTCTGGAAGGGTGTCTGCGCTACGTGCCCCTGGGTAATGGCCTACCAGGCCGGGGTGCGCGTGCCACGCAATGTTCTCGGTTCCGGGACCACTTTGGTTCGGGACATCTGAGTTGTGGCTGGGCCCCAGTAATCGACTGGGTCCCGATGATCCATTGGGGATCGAAGTAACCGTACACTGAAAGGCTGGACGTCGGTCACCTGTCAGTCGGTAACCTTACTACAAACTCAAACTACCTGAAGTGACTCACGCTTAAAGCTTACCGAGGAGGATTGTCTCTGTGATCGAAATTCTAGGAAGGGGCCTGTGGCAGAGGTTCCTTTCCCTCAAAGTTCCAAGTGATACTCTGGCTACCAGGCCTGTGGCAGAGGCCTGTCCAGGTACCCAAAACCCACTCTGGCTAGCGTGGCGAAGAAGACAAAAGTGTTGTTGGAAGCAGGACTGCTTCCTTGTTGTTACGCCTGAACCTGCTATTTCTTCTTATAATACATCTTTACCCTTCACTGCAAGTTTACCGTTTTACAATGTTGGGTAAATAAAAGCACAAGATAAAAGACACCTGCTGTTTGGACATTCCATTATTGCTGCTCTCATCAACTGCCCTAAACGGCGGAGCCACAGAGGTAACATGCCATCCCAATTCTAACCAGCAGCTCCTGCGGGGGTGAGTGCTACACATGTATAGCCAGCTTTAGACCTGGTTGGGTGTATTCCAAAAGGCAACTCTTCAATCCTACGGGATCCTCAGAATCGAAAAAATAAGAATGAGAGCTTCAATCGTTCAAAAAATAACTATGTTATTTGCTGCAGTCAAATACCCCCAATGTCATCAGGGCTGACATTGAAGTGGTTGTGCACCTCAGACATATTAACAAAGTATATTCCACTAAGTGTCATTTCTGTCCACTGCCTCGCTCCTCTGCTATAGGCCTGTACACACGATACAAAAATCAGATGGAAAAATTTGTACGACTAGCTGTCTACTGATTTTCAGATCGTTAGTACGGTGCTTTCAACAGCAGATTTTGCTTTTTCAACAGACAAAAGCTGGATGTTAAGTCAACAAAAAATGTTTTGTCGGATGTGAAGTCAACATCCGTTTTTTGTTTCATTAGTATGGTTTACGAAAAAAAAAAACGTAAGACCAAGACTACCCATGCTCAGAAATGAAAGATTACATACAAAATTATTCAACACATTACGTCACTTCTGATGATGTATTCTATCGTATTAATATTTTCGCATTGTGAGTAACCTCTTCACTTTCGACATATGCCACAAAAAAACGGACCTTTGGTCGTCCCAAAATCTAAGCATGTGTACGAGGCTTATCTGTGTGAATCACTTCGGACAACTTTTCCTGACACCAAGAGAAAAAATGGTGACAGGGGAGGGACCTCTAGCAGATTGACATCCTCAGCTCTGTTCCTGTGTGCTATGTGAAGGGGGTTGTGTCCCTTTCCACCAATCAGCTCTCATAGCTCTCCTCACTAAGCTCTGCAGAGTGTAACTTCAGCTATTTGCTCCCTTTTTTCTGACAGCTCAGACAAGCTTTATAAATTCTGGACTTTGAATAGGTGTAGAGAACTTATGTAGGAGGATTTGTTTAATCTCTGTATATTACCTGAGGCTAGTAACGTCACTGGGTATATGTAGGGGTTTACATGCACTTGAAATAGAGATGAAATCTGGTCTAAAAAGATGGATGATTATAGCAAGGAAATCTCATATAAGGGCCCTTCGTGTGTCCGCTTTTGCTCAGCGGGGATCCTCCGTAAAATCGGACGGATGGATGAAAATGCGGACCATGTGAAAGGGGCCTTAGGCTAAAATGACTTCAGTTACAGATCTCACTTCGGCATCCCTATTGCATCCCAACCCGGAGATACAAGGTGCTCCTGGGACACCTAGAACAATAGAAGCTTTTATTTAAAGGCAACAAGTAATCATATTAATCTGCACCGAAATTCACAGACTAGCCCTTTATTCTCCTATTAAGCAATATAAATGTCACAGGAGTTCTAATCCTTCCCTACACTATCCAAAACTAAGAAAGAAAGTTTTAGCTACGCATGTACTTAAATCTTAATGTAACCCTAGTTATAGATAAAACTAAAGGCTCCCGTATAATGGTCTAAACAAGTACTAAATTCTGTTGCTGTTTGATGCACAAGGCTCAATAAGTAAGCAAATTATTTATTTTATCTGAATTACCTGCACTGGTTGGAGGCAGTGTTGCCAACCTACCAGAAATTTACTGGCACAACACCCCGAAATTTACTGGCGCAGCCACATTTTTACTGGCATTTCACAAAAGTTACTAAATTACATTTTTAGGTGCAAATATTGGTATTTAGGCTACAAACAAGTACGCTTGGCAAATATCAATGCGAGTTAAGGTAGATATTAAGGTAAAAAAACATATTTTTGTTATTTTCGATATAATAAGGGCAAATTATTTAGTCACATCACCCCCTACCTCCATCCCCCTCTGCCACCAACACCCCCTGCCTTCACCCCCTCTGCAGTGCCACAATCTCCCCCTGCCTCCAATCTCCCCCTGCCTCCAATCTCCCCATGCCTCCATCCCCCATTTCCACAAACACCCCCTGTCTTCACCCCCTCTGCAGTGCCACAATCTCCCTCTGCCTTCAATCTCCCGCTGTCTCCAATCTCCCCCTGCCTCCAATCACCCCCTGCCTCCATCCCCCTCTGCGGTGCCACCAACAACCCCTGTCTTCATCCCCACCATCTGTGATGCCACCATTCCCCTCTGCGGTGCCACTAACACCCTCTAACTCCAATCTCCCCCTGCCTCATCTCCGCAGGCCCCCTGCCTCCAATCGTCCCCTGCCTCCATCCCCCTCTGCGGTGCCACCAACAACCCCTGTCTCCATCCCCTACCCTCTGCGGTGCCACCATCCCCCTCTGCGGTGCCTCTAATCACCCCCTGCCTCCAATCACCCCCTGCCACTAACACCTCCTGTCTCCAATCTCCAACACACACATTGATTATTTATCACGTGCCAGTAGGCAGTCAGTATCTTAAAGAGCGTCTATGGACACATGGAGTGCGGCTCAGTCCTGTTCCCTGCTTCCTCCTCCCTGGCTGTAATTGACAGCAGCGGGGTCTGGGAGGAAGTTGCACAGACGTTTTTTTTACCCTAATGTAGAGAATGAAATAATGTAAACAAAATCTTTAGCCTGTAGAACTACTTTAACCAATTCCTGCCCGGCCTATAGCAGAATGACGGCCGGCTGGTGGTTCTGTTATCCATCATATAACGCAGTGTGGCGATCAGTGGTGCTGTGTGTCAATCTGACACACATCTCCATTCGTAGTATGCAGCCTCTGACGGAGGCTCCTTACCACGTGATCAGCCAATCACAGCTGATCATCGCATGAACCAGGAAGTGCCGGTAAATGGCTTTCCTCGGTTCATGCTGCCCGGGAGAGCGAGCAGCGGCTCTTCCTGTCGGGGGAGGGGGGGTCAGCACATTAATTATCAGCAGAGCCCCCATCAGATGTGCCCATCAGCTGCCAGTCTGTGCCCCATCAAAAATGCCAATCAGTGCCCACAACAGTGCCCACAAATGTGCCAATCAGTGCCCCATCAGTAATGTCTGTCAGTGCCCTTCAGATGCCAATTAGTAATGCCTGTCAGTAGCTCCTCATCAGTGCTGCCTATCCAGTGCCATCTATCAGTGCTCATCAGTGCCACCTACCAGTGCTGCCGCCTATCAGTGCCATCTATTAGTGCCTCCTATCAGTACCCATCAATGCTGCATATCAGTGTAGTCTATCATTGCCTACAGTGCCGCCTATCAGTGCTCATCAGTTCTGCATATCAGTGCCTCCTCATCAGTAACCATTAGTGAAGCCACGAAGAAACAAAATAATTTTATTTTTTATTTTTTTATTCTGACTGATGGTGATCAAATACCGCGAAAAGAAAACTCTATTTGGGGGAAAAAATGTAGTTTGGGTAGTGTTGTATGATCGCGCAATTGTCATTCAAAATGTGACAGTGCTGAAAGCTGAAAATTGTCCTGTGCAGGAAGGGGCGAAAGTGCCTGGTTTTGAAGTGGTTAAATTCCCTCTTTCTGCTTTTCCACAGCAATACGTTCAGGTTTTTTTCTACAGGAACGCAATTCCGGCACCTCCAGAACTGAATGTATGTAATGGCAAGGAGTGCTGTGGTGTGCTATAGGGTTTATTAATGCTGGCTGCTGCAAGTTTTATTGCTACTGGAGGGAATCTATTTTGCGGAGGAAGGGGGTCTATTGTTGCTGGGGGTGAGTCTTATGTTGCTGGGGGGGGGGGGTTAATTGTTGCTGGGAGGTATCTACTGTGGAAGGAGGGGGTCTTTATTTCTTGCTGCTGGAGGGTCTATTGTTTCTGAAGGGAATCTATTTTTGCTGAAGGGGATCCATTTTTGCAGGGGTGTCTGTTGTTTCTGGGCAGGTTGCCTGTTGCTCATGGAGGAGCTATTGTTCAATGGGTCAATCGTTACAGGGAACGGTCTACTGTTTAGGGAGGGGTCTAAGGTTGTTGGCTGCTGCAGGGTCTATTGATGCTGGGTGTTGGGAGTCCATTGTTGCTGGGGTGGATTTATTTCACTGTGGTGTCAATTGTTGCCTTTCTTTTTATGATTACCAATTCCATACAAAATACTTAGCACCATAAAATAAAACTTGGTTCTGTATATCCATAAAGGGGTGGTACTGGGAGGTAGGAAAGGCATACCTCCCAACCGTCCCGGATTCCGCGGGACTGTCCCGCGATTCGGGGTAAATCCCGCGGTCCCGCGGTCACGACGAAAGTCCCGCGATTCGTGGTAAGCCCCCCCGCTCAACAACTGCGATCTGCTGCGGAACCCCTAACCCCCCCGCTCAACAACTTTGATCAGCAAACCCCCCCGCTCAACAACCCTGATCTGCGGAACCCCCCCCGCCCCCGCTCAACAACTCCGAGATCCGCGGCAACCCCCCCACCCCGCTCAACAACTTCGTTGGGAGGTATGCTAATTTGTCCCTCTTCCTGAAGTTGAAAAGTTGGGAGGTATGGGGAAAGGGGTGAAACCAACCAAGGAACAGTGCTCGGAGGTGGGTAGGGAGTGTAGTTAAGGGGTGACTCAGAAGGGACGAGTTCCTGCACCTATTCTCTGAGAAAAAAAAGCCCTGAATAAGTCAAGTTCTGCCGTCACAGTGTGAATGTCACATACTGTTGGCCACACAGGCTTCCAATGTCATAAAGATTAGAATTAAAAATCCTTATCAGAATGTCCATAATGTGAGGGATTAACTCGGTAGCATCTGTGTGTGACCCCCTGGACGGGTTCACTACACGCTGAACTGTACAAAAAGGCACTTGAGGATGACTGAAAACAAATGATATGGTTTATTTTTCCATCTTGCGGGATACACGTGCAAGCATCAAAACAACATAAACAAAACAAAACATAAAATAAACCCTTGCCACTTAGGGCGTCTACCTTCCCAACACAGGAACCTACCTGTTGAGTCTGGCACAGCCTACTGCTGCACAGACACTGCTGGTCCTACAGCAGAAAACAACACAAAAAGTTTTTTTGATATTTCTCACACAGAATGGCCATACAGGCTTCCAATGTCATAAAGATTAGAATTAAAATTCCTTATCAGAATGTCCATAATGTGAGGGATTAACTTGGTAGCGTCTGTGTGTGACCCCCTGGACGGGTTCACTACATGCTGAACTGTACAAAAAGGCACTTGAGGATGACTGAAAACAAATGATATGGTTTATTTTTCCATCTTGCAGGATACACGTGCAAGCATGAAAACAACATAAACAAAACAAAACATAAAATAAACCCTTGCCACTTGGGGCGTCTACCTTCCCAACACAGGAACCTACCTGTTGAGTCTGGCACAGCCTACTGCTGCACAGACACTGCTGGTCCTACAGCAGAAAACAACAAAAAAAGTCTCTTTGATATTTCTCACACAGAAATATCCATCAGCACCTCACCTCTTCAGAAGTGCTTGTGACTTCACTCACAAAGCCTCAGGATCCAGCAATCAGTCGTCATCCCTAGGCTGTCTTTATAGGGGCTTTAATTGCTTAATTCTGAACAGCTGAAACCTTTTAACACCCCAAACCTCTCTGGCCATCTCTGCAGCCGACGCCCAATAGTAATTGGTGTATTGTCTAAACAAGGCAGAAAAGTACCTCCCGTCTGGGACAACACACGCAGATTTACCAGACTTCCTGTCACAATAAGTAAATAATGAATAAAATGAGTTTGCAATAATTTTATGTGATTTTTAGATTGCTCACTTGTTGGCTCCAGTAAGTTGTGTTTTGAACAGATGCAATTTAGTTTGTAATGATTCCATATTAAAGTGGAGGTACGGGAAAAAAAATTAAAAGCCAGCAGCTACAGATACTGCAGCTGCTGGCTTTTAATAAATGGACACTTACTTGTCCTGCAGTCCTTCGATGTCGGCACCGCAACTGATTTTTTCATCAGCTGTCAGGTGCTGCCGCAGCCATCGCGGGTAGGGGAACCCGGCAGTGTGACCTTTTCGGCTCCACGCCGGGAACCCTACTGCACATGCGCCAGGCCCTGCTCCTCTCTCCTATTAGCCCGGTGTCCAGGGGAGGAGGAGGAGGGAGCCCCGCGGTGACGTCATGGCCGCGTTCAGACTCCCAGAAGTGGGAAAGGATACCTATCGAAGACAGGTATCCTGTCCACCCTCCCCCCGAAAGGTGCTCACCAATTGTGGCACTGGAGGGGGGGGGATGCGATGAGCGGAAGTTGCACTTTAGAGTGGAGCTCCGCGTTAAAAACCTCTGCATACATTTTATAGGGTGGTTAGACCTGAAGGCATCAATGGACTGACATCACAGTAGAAACTCGTTAGCTCCGGAAGCTGACTTGAAAGTGCTGACCATACAGGTTTATGTCAAAGGGAAGGATGTGGGGTGTGAGTTAGAAGTAAACTTGCAAGAGAAATATGGTCATTAGAAAAGGACAAGGGGGCACTCTTTTCATCTAGAGCAGGGGTGTCAAACTCAATTTCATTGTGGGCCGCATCAGCATTATGATTGTCCTCCAAAGGGCCGGTTGTATCTGTAAGATTAGATGTCCCGCGCATCTCTTGCCCTTACATTAGATGTCAAGAGCCACCCCACCATCAGAAGTTGAGTTCCCCACTCGGATTCAGCCCGCGGGCCTTGTGTTTGACATCTGTGGTCTAGAGAAAAAGAGTTTTAACCTTCACATACGGAAAGGCTTTTTCCCAACAACAGCTGTGAAAATGTGGAATAGACTCCTTCAAGAACTAGTTCTGGCCAGCTCACTAGATTGTTTAAAAAAAGCTGGATGCATTCCTAAATGCACAAAATATACCTGGATACTAATATTTATAGGTAATAACACCAGATTGTTGACCCAGGGAATATCCAGTTGTCTGGGGGATCAGGAAGGAATTTATTTTTCCGTCGCCGGAGCACCATGTGGCAAACTTACCTTTCAAGTAAAGCCCTCCAGTGGTACGCTGTCACCACTGCCAGGGCTTCCATATTCACCTGGTCTCCCTTTGGGTTTGCTGTAGCCGCAAACGATGCCAAGCAATAATGATGTCACTCCCTCGCATGCACACAGGTGTCACCATCGTAGCACAGCACTCTAAATTGGGGACACACTCAGTGTGCCCTCAATACAGAGTGCAGTTCACATGTGCTCCTGACATCGCCAGCTGCTGAAATTGTGAATAAATCCTAAACAGCCCACGGTCAGGATAAATTAATTTTACCTACAGGTAAGCCTTAAGGCCCGTACACACGATCTGATTTTCTGACAGGAATTGTGTGATGACAGGCTGTTGTCGGAAAATCTGAGGCCTCGACGCACACATGACCAGTTTCCTCGGCAGAATCCAGCAAGAAACTTGTTGGGAGATGTGTTTTGCCGAGGAAACCAGTCGTGTGTACATTTTTCGACAAGGAAACTGTCGAGAAACTTGACGAGCCAAAAAGAGAGCATGTTCTTTTTTTTTCCTCAACGGGAATAGAGAAAATTGGCTCATCGAGTTCCTCGACAGCTGAACAAGGAACTCGACAAAGAAAACGACAGTTTCGGCCGACGAGTTCCTCGGTCGTGTGTACGAGGCCTTACTGTTTGTATGCTCCATCGGACAATTTATTTTCCAGCAACAAATGTTGGATAGCAAATTTTCTGACAACAAATGTGTGTTACATAGTTAGTCAGGTTGAAAAAAGACACAAGTCCATCAAGTTCAACCATAAGAAATAAAATAATATCATACAATTGCATATACCCAATTCTATACCCACAGTTTATCCAGAGGAAGGCAACAAAAAAAAAAAAAACAGCAAAGCATGATCCAATTTGCTACAGCAGAACAAAATTCCTTCTCAATCCCTTCGAGAGGCAAACTGATATTCCCCGGATCAACTTCACCTATAAATGTTAGTACCCAGTTATATTATGTACATTAAGGAAAGCAGTGGCGTCACTAGGGTTGGTGTCACCTGGTGCGGTAAAACATGGTGTCACCCCCCGTCTAGGCTGCCTAGCACCATGCAGGAAGTGCACAGTCACGGGGCGCACTCCAAACCAGCCCCTGTAAATGATAGTATAGGGCTGTATAGTGGCAGGTTAGGGTAGAATAGGGTGGTATAGTGACAGGTTGGTGTGGTATATGGCAGGTTAAGGTGGTACAGGGCAGGTTAAGGTAGTATGGGGCAGGTTGGGTGTTATAGGGCAAGTTAGGGTGGCATAGGGCAGGCTGGGTGGTATTGGGCAAGTTAGGGTGGTACAGGAAAATGAGGGTGGGAAAGGGCAGCTTGGGGTGGTATAAGACAGGTTGGGGTGGAATAGGGCAAGATGGGGTGGCACAGGGCAGGCTGGGTGGTATAGGGCAGGTTGGGGTGACACAGGGCAGGCTGGGGTGGTATACAGCAGGCTGGGGTGGCACAGGGCAGACTGGGGTGGTATGGGGCAGGCTGGGGTGGTATGGGGCAGGCTGGTATGGCACTGGGCAGGCTGGGGTGGTACACAGCAGGCTGGGTGGTATGGATCAGGCTGGGGTGGCACAGGACAGGCTGGGGTGGTATGGGGCAGGCTGGTATGGCACAGGGCAGGCTGGGGTGGTATACAGCAGGCTGGGGTAGCACAGGGCAGGCTGGGGTGGTACATAGCAGGCTGGGGTGGCACAGGGCAGGCTGGGGTGGTATACAGCAGGCTGGGGTGGCACAGGGTAGACTGGGGTGGTATGGGGCAGGCTGGGGGTGGTACACTGCAGGCTGGGCTGTTACACAGCAGGCTGGGTGGTATGGGACAGGCTGGGGTGGCACAGGACAGGCTGGGGTGGTATACAGCAGGCTGGGGTGGCACAGGTCAGGTTGGGGTGGTATGGGGCAGGCTGGTATGGCACAGGGCAGGCTGGGGTGGTATACAGCAGGCTGGGGTAGCACAGGGCAGGCTGGGGTGGTACACAGCAGGCTGGGGTGGCACACAGCAGGCTGGGGTGGCACACAGCAGGCTGGGGTGGCACAGGGCAGACTGGGGTGGTATACAGCAGGCTGGGGTGTTTTGGGGCAGGCTGGGGTGGCACAGGACAGGCTGAAGGTGGTATACAGCAGGCTGGGGTGGCACAGGGCAGGCTGGGGTGGTATGGGGCATGCTGGTATGGCACAGGGCAGGCTGGGGTGGTATACAGCAGGCTGGGGTAGCACAGGGCAGGCTGGGGTGGTACATAGCAGGCTGGGGTGGCACAGGGCAGGCTGGGTGGTATACAGCAGGCTGGGGTGGCACAGGGCAGACTGGGGTGGTATGGGGCAGGCTGGGGGTGGTACACTGCAGGCTGGGGTGTTACACAGCAGGCTGGGTGGTATGGGGCAGGCTGGGGTGGCACAGGACAGGCTGGGGTGGTATACAGCAGGCTGGGGTGGCACAGGTCAGGCTGGGGTGGTATGGGGCAGGCTGGTATGGCACAGGGCAGGCTGGGGTGGTATACAGCAGGCTGGGGTAGCACAGGGCAGGCTGGGGTGGTACACAGCAGGCTGGGGTGGCACACAGCAGGCTGGGGTGGCACAGGGCAGACTGGGGTGGTATACAGCAGGCTGGGGTGTTTTGGGGCAGGCTGGGGTGGCACAGGACAGGCTGGGGTGGTATACAGCAGGCTGGGGTGGCACAGGGCAGGCTGGGGTGGTATGGGGCATGCTGGTATGGCACAGGGCAGGCTGGGGTGGTATACAGCAGGCTGGGGTAGCTGTATAGCTGGGGTAGCTGGATTTCCTTTAGTTGAACTAACAAAAGTCAAGTGTGTCAATTCTAGAGCTGGTAACATTGAGGGTATTCAGTATCATTTTAAAGAACTGTTTTTGCGGGTAAGCGACATAGGGGAGGAGTACGGATGGTATATAAGTGGGAAGTATGTGCAGGTGAGGGAGAGGAATGTGGAGGATCTAACATTGGGCACTATGTACAGGAGAAGAGTGCAAAGGGTACGGCAAAAGGCACAATGTACAGGAGAGGAGTGAGGAGGAGGGTATGACAGTAAGCACTATGTACAGGAGTGGAAGGATGTTTAGGGACTGCATAGTGGTTAAGCGGGTCATACATGCATTGAAATTACACCAATTATGCAGAGACCAGCCATAGTTGATCTATGTATGGGCTAGCTGGTTTTACACAAGTCAATCTATTAATCGACTTGAGTACAACCAGCCTGTTTCATTGTGCTGGCAGCACAATCAGTGCTGCCAGCTATAGTTAGCAACACTGATCATTGTACTCACAGGCAGAACACAATAACACTACAGAAGTGATTCCCCCATCTACAGGTCAGCAGGTGAGAGGGTGTGTAAGGACAGGCTGGGGAGAGATACCAGTCAGTGGCTGGGTAGGCACTGGCTAGTATCAGAGCCAGATACACACAGGTTACATACGTCGCGATCGTTAGAGCGAGAGCAATAATTCTAGCACTAGACCTCCTCTGTAACTCTAAACATGTAACCTAAAAAAAATTTAAAGCATCGCTTAGGATACCAAAAAAAATCGTGCTAACTTTAGTGTTTTTTTTTTTAAATGAATTAAACGGTTTATTTCCTAAAAAAATGTTTGAAAAATTGCTGCGCAATGTGCTAGAGCTGCACAATTAATCGTTAAAAAATCGTGATCTCGATTCAACCCCCCTGACATCTCCAATGCAGAGTTTGCTGCTTCTTTCATATAACAAGTGGAGAGAATTTCAGCTGTCAAAAGAAAATATCTGGGCAGTCTGCAAGTTCTTAGCAGGAAACATTGTAACTAACGCTTTCTTCTTAGATCAAAGGGATAAACTTCTGTGTGTAAAGAAAATATCCGGGCAGTCTGCCAAGTTTGTAAACAACATGAAACATTGTAACCAACTTCCTTCTTAGATCAAACTTCTGTGTGTAAATGCAAGAAATGTAACCACTTAAAGTCCAACACTTGTTTAAGTTAAAAAGCAATATTTTTTGCTAGAAAATTACTTGGAACCGCCAAACATTATATATATTTTAGCAGAGACAAAAATGGCAATTGCTGCAATATTTTATGTAACACTGCATTTGCCTACTTCAATGAATAATAAAAACCATAAAAACAAAACAGTAAAGTTAGCCCATTTTTTTTTTTTTCATTTTAATGTGAAAGATGATGTTATGCCGCACGAATTGTGAGAGAATTGTTATCTGTCATCTAAGCAAAAAAATTGCAATTGTCATTTTAGCCAGAATCGTGCAGCTCTATACCGTGCAACATAAAAAGTTACAAAGACCACCATAGAGTAATTTTCTAGCAAAAAACAAATGATGATTTTTTTTCTCAGTCTGCTGCAATGTGTCAGCTTGTATTTATAATGGCCGCTCTGTATGTAGCTTCTGACAGGCTGTGCAAGCAGGCCCGTATCTCCGGAACCATAAATAATAGCCATCCCATATTTTGACTGGTGGTGGGGTAGGTCTTCAACTGGTCTTCAACTGCCAACCCCCCCAAATGTGGGGTTTATGTGACCTCTGGTCGTCGAGCTACAACCCCCGAAGTCAATCTTTTTTTTTTTAAGATTTGGTTTTTGCTAACCATAACACAACATTAGCAGAAGTTGCCCAAAGGGTGGCACTAAAGAGCTGAAAAACCGTGGCCAACGCCCTTCGGACAAAAGTCCTATGCTTTGTCCACAGAAAATCTAAACGTGTGTACCAGGGTTAATTGCAAGCTTACCTGTAGGTACAATTTACAAAGCAAAGTTTACTACCACTTTAATACTTTCTAAGCCACCTACTCAGCATATACATGCAGATCACAAAAGTAATTGGTTGTATGAAAAAAATTGGCCAATAAAAATCCACTGGAACCACAGCGCTCCACAAAGCAGCCGCTGAATAGTTAGGCGAAAACAAAGTGGTAAATACAAATGGCTAATGTGTGATATCAAAATAGCAGTATAAAACCTAATCTCAAAAAGAGAATGTGATACTACAAATCAATATATAATTAAAACACAAATAGAATCAGTTGAGTGGGTAGCAGCGGTGGCTGGTCCATAAGGGGTGCAGGGGCACTGCCCCCTAATCTCCATGCTTCAGCCCCTAATCTCTGTGTGGGCGTCGGATGCATGGATTTCTTTTTGGAGTTTTTTTTGTTTGTTTTTTATTTCTTTAATTTAGTTGTCATACATACAGAGAAATAAACAATTTTATTAATCAATCAATCATATAAGTACGAATCCATTCAAAATCCAATTAAAAGCATTGCTCCTATCTTAACCACTTGTCTACCGAGGACGTCATATGACGTCCTCTACTTTGTGCGGGGGATATCTGACTGATGCCTGCAGCCACAGGCATCATTCAGATATTGCCGTCTTCAGCCGGCGATTCTGTGCACCATAAGAACGATCAAAGCGGCAGAAGCGCCCGGTGCTTCTCTGGGCTCTCGAGGGCCCGGAGAGCGAATCGGCCGGCACTCGTTGGTGAAGCATAGAGATGACTGGTGACCAGACGGTCACAGTCATCTCTATGACCGTCGGAGGACGGGGCGCGACATTATGACGTCACGCCTGGTACCCGGAAGTAAACAAAGCCGCAATCGCCGCTGTCGGCATGTGATCGGTGATTTTTTTATTGACCCCACATCTCTCCATAAAGAGGACCTGTCACACGGATTACAAGGGATGTTTACATTCCTTGTAATAGGAATAAAAGTGATCCAAAAAAAAATAATGTAAAAAAAGTGTAAAAATTAAAAATATTAAGTAAAATAAAAATAAATAATAATAAAAAAAAATTCAAAAGCCCCTGTCCCTATTATCTCGCGCGCAGAAGCGAACACGCATACAAGTCCCGCCCACATATGTAAACGCCGTTCAAACCCCACATGTGAGGTATCGTCATGTGCGTTAAAGCGTGTGCAACAATTCTAGCACTAGACCTCCTCTGTATCTTAAAAATTGTAACCTGTAAAAAATGTTAAAGCGTCGCCTATGGAGATTTTTAAGTACCAAAGTTTGGCGCCATTCCATGAGTGCACGCAACTTTAAAGCGTGACATGTTAGGTATCTATTTACTCTGCGTAAATTGGGCTAACTTTACTGTTTTGTTATTTATAAATTCATGAAACAGTTTTTTCTCCCATAAAAAGGTGTTTGAAAAACTATTGCGCAAATACCGTGCAAGAAAAAAAAGTTGCAATGACCGCCATTTTATTCCTTAGGGTGTCTGCTAAAAAATATATATATAATGTTTGGGGGTTCTGATTAATTTTCTAGCAAAAAAAAATATTTTTTTACATGAAGGAAAGAAGTGCCAAAATAGGCCCAGTATTGAGGTGGTTAAATACATCCACAAAAAAAAAAAAAAAGTTATTTGAGATAGTCCCCATTCTATCTTCCATTAGACCTGCTTCTCTTGTATGCCCTGACAACATAATGTGCTAAGAAGAAAAACCTTGAGGAGAAAGGGAGTAGCCGCTCCAGGTGGGAACTCAAATAAAGATCCACCGTAGCAGATAACTCAGGTGCAGGCAATGCACTCAGCAAGGCAGGAACAAAAAAAATTTCTGGACAGCCGCACTCTGAACAAATTGTAGCCTTTATTAAAAGAAGGACAGCACTACAAGTCATAGCAAAAATGAAAATAAAACCTGGCTGCTGACGCGTTTCGCACTGGAACTAGTGCTTAGTCATAGCTGTCACTAAGCAGTAGTTGAAGTGCGAATCACGTCAGAAGCCAGGTTTTATTTTCATTTTTGCTATGACTTGTAGTGCTGTCCTTCTTTTAATAAAGGCTACAATTTGTTCAGAGTGCGGCTGTCTAGAAACATTTTTTGTTCCTGCCTTGTTAAGAAAAACCTTGACATATGTAAAGAGGCAAAAGGAGAAAGTAAGAAGTCCCATAAGGGAAATAATTCATAAAGAAAGGAGATAAAAGATAAAAAGAGAGAAGAAAAAAAAAGAAACACTGATAGGGGAGGGGGAGTCGGAGTTGAAGGAAAAATGTATAGAGGTAACGGTGTGTTTACTATTCCATCATCCAGGGAAGTGAGGGCACCCCAAACGCCCCCCACTCCTCTCTTTTTCAAGTACTCTCATGAGCAAAGAGGGAACTCTCTTCCTCTGAGAATTTAAATGTATTCCATTGGCCCCAAGTTTCTAAATATGTCTCCTTTCAATTTTGAGCCACCAATAACAAATCCTCCATCCTATTAACCTCTTCAATGTGTGTGACCCATGTAAGAATTGTGGGAGGGCTCATATCTCTCCACTTCCATACGATACATGATGTAGCAGCGTTAATAAGATGATGCAAAATGTATTTACTATGGGCCAGATTCAGGTAGAGTTATGCCGGCGTATCAGTGATTTTGCACCGGCGTATCTGTTTTTTGTATTCAGAAAACAAGATACGCCGGTTTGCAAGAAAGATCCGACAGGCGTAATTGTATTACACCGTCGGATCTTAACCTCTTATGGACCGCCGCATGTACATTTACGTCGACAGAATGGCACCGACAGGCACATCAATGTATATATACGTTGGTGCCTTGAGGTGGGTTGGGGGTCCGATCGGGACCCCCCCCACCGGTACATGCCGCGGTCCCCATAGCTGGCTGAGCGATCCGGGATGAGGGGGCGGCTATTCATTTTTGTCTGCCCCCTCCGGATCACTCCCAGCCAATGCGCGCGCTCCCCCTGCAGTGCACTTCCTCCTCCTGTGTAAACACAGGAAGGAGGAAGTGAAGTGATCTCTCCCCTCAGCGGTATTTTCAACCGCTGCTGAGTAGAAATCACATTGCACAGTAAGTCTGCACAACACTACACTGACACACACTACACATAGGCACATTAACCCCTTGCTATCGCCCCCCCCCTCCCCCTGTCACAGTGTCACTGAATGCAGTAATCATACATGTATGATTACTGTATTTAGTGTCAGTGTGACAGGCAGTTAGTGTTAGGTCCAGGGTACCCCCGTACCCCCCCCCTAATAAAGTTTTAACCCCTTGATCACCGCCCTAGTTAACCCTTTCACTCCCTATTGCCAGCATCACTAAGCGATCATTTTTCTGATCGCTGTATTAGTGTCGCTGTTCCCGCTAGGTAGCTAATTTTTTTATTGCGATTTTTTTTTATTAAAGACATGTGGCTAAATAAATGTTGGCCTAAATGTTTGACTAAAATTTAGTTTATTTGATTCTTCTTATAACAAAAAGTAAAAAATATTGTTTTTTTTCAAAAATGTCGCTTTATTTTTGTATATAGCGCAAAAAATAAAAATCGCAGAGGCGATCAAATACCACCAAAAGAAAGCTCTATTTGTGGGAAGAAAAGGACGCACATTTTGTTTGGGAGCCACGTCGCACGACCGCGCAATTGTCAGTTAAAGCGACGCAGTGCCGAATCGCAAAAAGGGGCCTGGTCATTTACCTGCAGTTTGGTCCGGGTCTTCAGTGGTTATGCCGAGAATATGTAAATCAGCGAGATACACCAATTCACGAACATACGCCGGCCCGACGCAGTCACTTTACGCCGTTTACATAAGGGTTTTCCCGACGTAAAGATAAAGCTGCCCAAAGCAGGCGCATCCTATGTTAAGTATGGACGTCGTGACCGCGGGAAATTTGATTTTTTTTACGTCATTTGCGTAACTCGTCCGTGAATGGGGATTTACGTCGATTACGTTCACGTCGAAAACAGTGTCATAATTCGGAGCATGCGCACTGGGATTTTTCTATGGCCGGCACATGCCCAGTACGTTCGACGCGTGGACGCGCCTAATTTAAATAGGAGACGCCCCCTACCCGCCTATTTTGAATTAGGCCGCCCAATTTACGCTACGCCGCCGCAACTTAACACGCAAGTGCTTTGTGAATACAGCACTTGCGTGTTAAGTTGCGGCGGCGTAACGTCAATAAGAAAAGTTACGCCGCCGCAACTTTGCGCGTGGCTTTTTTTTCCCAGTTGACACATGTAACAAAAATAAGGCTGGATCTTCTGGGAGGTTATACTCAGTAAATATCTGTGCTATCTGCCATATCTCCCTCCAGAAGTACTCCAGTTTTGGGCAGGTCCAAAGAACATGGAGTAGAGTCCCTCTTTCCTCCTGATACCTCCAACATTTGTCCGGGATCTCCGGAGAGAATTTATTAAGTAATGAGGGTGTACGGTAACATCTTGTCATTATTTTGAAATTCGTTTCTTGGATTCTTGTGGATATTGAAGACTTCAACGCAAGATTTACTATCTGCCTAAGTTGTGCCTGGGTGAACATCCTGTCTAATGTAATTTTCCACTTCCTTATATATAGTAGGGACATAATCTTGTTGGGGGGCAACCTGTAGTGCATACATTTGTGAGATTAAGTGTGAGCAAGGCCCCGCCCCCTCACAAGGTTGTCAATGTTCGTTCAAATCTGTCTGGAGGTGGAAGAGTGTTAAGGAAATGTCACAACTGTGCTCCACTCCAGATATCAAGACCAAAACAGTAGTTGGCTGAGGTTAGTTCAGTAATGAGGGCCATGTCCCGGTCGCTATTTTTATAAAATGCAAGGCCTGAAAGCACCGAGAGCCTGAAAGTTTCCTGAAGGGTCCCTCCTGTAGTCCCGAAGGGAAATGAGGGGGGAGTTGACAGATGATAATAAAGTGGTGGAACATATTCAAGATTGGGTGCTTTAAATTCTGGGCCTTTTTTGGGCCCAAATGAATTCAGTTATCATCTTATTAGTCTGTTTAAAGAATTCTGGGCGTATATGAATGGGTAGAGTTTGAAAGCGATAGGAACATTTGAGCAATATTGACATTTTTATTATGTTACATCTACCAAACCAAGAGAAAGGGTCCTGATGCCATTTAGAAAGTAAGACTTTCACTCTACTCAGTAGAGGTGGAAAATTCAACTCAAAGGTTTGGTCCAATTTAGGTAGAATCAACGTGCCTATGTATTTGAGGCCCGTATAGGTCCATCTAAACTTAAAATTCATTTGTGAAGTGTTAATTTGAGTCGTAGTCAAAGATAGACAAAAAGAAAGAGTTGTGCTAATAAACGTGATGTAGACGCACTGAAGGCAGTGCAACCGGTGCAAAAAAAAGAATGCGATAAGAAACCAGTGATCTACACATGATAAAAAATATATATAAGTGTCCAAGATAATCATAAACTTGATCACACTCCAATAAAAAGTCCCAATAGAGAAATGTATCAATTCCAATGATCTCCCAAGTTCACCATATCCAAAAAGGGGTGACGATAGAGACCTTCACCACAATCACACACTGCCTCTTACCGAAAGGGTGTGATTATTATATAAAAATCTTAATTATAGGAGATCATAAACGTCATATAACAGATGGTGTCTTCATAGGTGTCTTCAGAGAAGGAACCGTACGATATTGCCTCATATGTTATACCAATGCAGGATATGACATAAAGAAAAAAGAACTTGCATAGCGTAAAATCCTCAGGTTTTAATAATAAATAAAAAGATGCAGACTTACATCAAATTGACATAAAAACAGCAAAAACTTAAGCCAGCTGGCTTCACAAACACGCAGCCTGTATCTTCCGGGTCTGATCACTTTGACGCGGTGACATCAGAACGTCACCTCCCAAAGTTTCGTCTTGATGGGGACATGGTCATGGGATTCACCCTACCATCCTCTCCCCTACAACCACATACCGTAGGACTGAAAACATAAAAGACCCGGTCGAATGCCTTTTCGGCATCTGTTCCCAGGAACACAGTGGGTGTTTTAGAATGACTGGCTAAGTGGACTAGATTCAACATTTTAATGGTATTATCACGGGACTCCTGCATTGGAATGAAGCCTACAGTACCTGGTCTGGGTGTACTAATGCAGTCAAATGTGGTTGTATATGTGTGGCTAATATTTTTGTAAATAACTTAAGATCTACATTCAATAATGAAATGGGGCGATAGCTGAAACATATTGATGGGTCCTTATCCTCCTTCGGAATAACGGTGATATGTGCTATGTAACTATGTATCTATTTAAATATGTGCTTTCAGGGTTTCTGGAGTAAATCCTGTCTCATGACCCATTGCATTAAATGTTTGTACCATCTGCTTACCCAGCTGAGGGAAAAAGTTCTGGTAGTATTTATGTGTAAAGCCATCCGGACCCGGAACTTTCCTGGGTTTGGATGTCCTGATGGCCTCTTGCAATTCCTCTAAGGCAATAGCAACATCCAACTCTTCTCGAACAGAACAGAACAGAACAGATTCTGTCAATTGAGAAATACCTGAAGAGGAAATATATTCATCCATGTTATTTGAGGTTGTGATCTGGTAGGCAAATTATATAAGGCTTGGTAAAATCTACGGAAGGTCGAGACAGTCTGGGAGGGAAGGAGTACCTTTTTACCTTCGGGGTCCACTAAGTAAGGGACATAGAATTGAGTTCTCTGTTCCTGTAAAGCTCTAGCCAGTGAATGGACACATTTGTCTCCTGTTTGATAATATTTCCGGCATCTCTGAACTGCTGCCTTAGCTATATGTTGGAGTAACTCTGTCACTTATCTACGCAATTTAAGGAGTTCTGTCTCCCTGTACAACTTGTGTTATGTTTATGTTGGGTCTCTAATATCTGTATATCTGTCAGTAATTGGGTCAATCGGGCCTCCCTTTTTTCTTTTATTCTGGAACCATGCTTAATGAGTACCCCTCTTATTACCGTTGTGTGCGCTTCACAGATTGTCCCTGCATCTGTCTCCTATTATATTGAAAGTAGTACTGCACCTTAATGACTTCCTCTACCACCATCTTATCTTCCATTAAACTCTCATTCAATCGCCACTGTCTCCTCTTGTCAGAGGAATACTCATTCATAATTAATGTCAGTGACACCGGGACGTGGTCGGACCATGTAATAATCCCTATAGCCACCTCTTTAACCGCCGTAAACATAGTCTGTGGAGTGAAAAATAAGTTGATTCTAGAATATACTTTATGTGGCACTGAATAAAAGGTGTAGTCTCTTTCGTCGGGGTGATACACTCTCCATACGTCAGTAAGTTGGTAATTATGCAATATTTGTTAGACTCGTTTACGTAGACCTGTAGCTACCGAGGAGCTTCCCCCTGATGTATCCATCTTCGGGTCTAGGGGCAGATTAAAATCGCCCCCACAAGATAAGTTTACAGTGAGTACATTTCATCAGCTTGTTAATAGTAGCGCAGATACATTGATCTTGTTTATTATTGGGAGCAAATATCATGGCCAAAATCACTTTTATGCATCCCATCGTCCTTTAGAGGAACAGAAATCTGCCCTCTATATATGTTTTTTGTCTATTAATATCCAGAAAATTCGTCCTGAAACCATGAGAGAAACCCCCTTTGATTTAGCTGCCCTATTAAATGCATGCTATGCATAGGGGTAGAAGTTGTTTTTATGAATTGGTACCTTACCCTCTCTAAAATGGGTTTCCTGAATATATGCCACATCCGAGTGTGAGCGTTTCAAATCTTGCATTAAAATCTTCCTTTTCTCCGATACATTAACCACTTGAGCCCGAGCCTGTTTTTCAGATTCGGTGCTTACAAGACTAAAACAGTTTTTTTTGCTAGAAAATTATTTAAAACCCCCAAACATTATATATATTTTTTTCTAACACCCTAGAGAATAAAATCGCGGTCATTGCAATACTTTTTATCACACCATATTTGCGCAGCGGTCTTACAAGCGCACTTTTTTTGGAAAAAATTCACTTTCTTGAATTAAAAAATAAGACAACAATAAATTTGGCTCAATCTTTTTATATATTGTAAAAGATAATGTTACGCCGAGTAAAATGATACCCAACATGTCACGCTTAAAAATTGCACCCGCTCGTGGCATGGCGTCAAACTTTTACCCTTAAAAATCTCGATAGGCGACGTTTAAAAAATTCTACAGGTTGCATTTTTTGAGATACAGAGGAGGTCTAGGGCTAGAATTATTGCTCTCGCTCTAACGATCGCGGCGATACCTCACTTGTGTGGTTTGAACACCGTTTTCATATGCGGGCGCTACTCGCGTTTGCTTCTGCGCGCGAGCTCGTCGGGACGGGGCACTTTAAAAAAATATTTTTTTGGTTTTCGTTTTTATTTTTATTTATTTTATAATTTTTAACACTGAAAAAAAAAAATTATCACTTTTATTCCTATTACAAGGAATGTAAACATCCCTTGTATTAGAAAAAGCATGACAGGTCCTCTTAAATATGAGATCTGGGGTCAAAAAGACCTCAGATCTCATATTCAGTCTTAAATGCAAAAGAAATAAAAAAAATGTAAACAAAATAAATGTCTCTTTAAGACACTGGGCGGAAATGACGTTTTGACGTAACTTCCGCCCAGCAGAGGTATGGGGACGGCTGAGGGACATTTTTTCCCTCAGTCGCATCCCCGGACAGCCAGCAAGAGGACCCGATCGCCTCCGCCGCTACCGACGGCTGCTGCCATTACCGAGATATCCATCTTCAAAAAAATTACGTCTTTAGATGTGGGGCGGATCTCAAGTGGTTAAGCCCTTTCGAGTTTAGAGAAGAGACCTTTAACCACTTGACCACTGGGCACTTAAACCCCCTTCCTAACCAGACCAATTTTCAGCTTTCGGTGCTCTCACAATTTGAATGACAATTACTCAGTCATACAACATTGTACCCATTTGAAATTTGTGTCCTTTTTTTCACACAAATAGAGCTTTCTTTTGGTGGTATTTGATCAGCTCTGGGTTTTTTATTTTTTGCGCTATAAAAGAAAAACGACTGAAAATTTTGTAAAAAAACAAAAAACAAAAACTTGTTTCTGTCATATTAGTGGGTTATTTCTCACACACAGCATATGCATACCACAAATTACACCCCAAAACACATTCTGCTATTCCTCCCGAGTATGGCGATACCCCGTGTGTGGGACTTTTACACAGTGTGGCCACATACAGAGGCCCAACATGCAGGGAGCACCATCAGGCGTTCTGGAACACCCAGACCAATTCTGACATTCCTCTCCTACATGGAAAAATCATCATTTATTTGCTAGAAAATTACATAGAACCCCAAAACATTATATATGCTTTTTTAGCAAAGACCCTAGAGAATACAATGGCGGCCGTTACAACTTTTTATCTCGCACGGTATTTTCGCAGAAATTTATTGAACGCGTGTTTTTTAAAAAAAAATGTTTTGTGCTTAAAACAAAACAAAACAGTAAAGTTAGCCCAATTTTTTTCAAAATGTGAAAGATGAAGTTACGCCGAGTAAATAGATACCCAACATGTCACACTTCAAAATTGCGCACACTCGTGGAATGGCGCCAAACTTCGCTACTTAAAAATCCCCATAGGCGATATTGCAGAGTATTGGGGTATTGCAAAGTATCATGCAGGGTATTGGGGTATTGCAGAGTACTGGGGTATTGCCGAGTACTGGGGTATTGCCGAGTATTGGGGTATTGCCGAGTATTGGGGTATTGTTGAGTACTGGGGTATTGTTGAGTACTGGGGTATTGTTGAGTACTGGGGTATTGTTGGGTACTGGGGTATTGTGGGGTATTGTTGAGTACTGGGGCATTGCTGAGTACTGGGGCATTGCCGAGTACTGGGGTATTGCCGAGTACTGGGGTATTGCCGAGTATTGGGGTATTGCCGAGTATTGGGGTATTGCCGAGTATTGGGGTATTGCCGAGTATTGGGGTATTGTTGAGTACTGGGGTATTGTTGGGTACTGGGGTATTGTTGGGTACTGGGGTATTGTGGGGTATTGTTGGGTACTGAGGTATTGTTGGGTTCTGAGGTATTGTTGGGTACTGGGGTATTGTTGGGTACTGGGGTATTGTTGGGTACTGGGGTATTGTGGGGTATTGTTGGGTACTGGGGTATTGTTGGGTACTGGGGTATTGTTGGGTACTGAGGTATTGTTGGGTACTGGGGTATTGTTGGGTACTGGGGTATTGTTGGGTACTGGGGTATTGTTGGGTACTGGGGTATTGTGGGGTATTGTTGGGTACTGGGGTATTGTTGGGTACCGGGGTATTGTTGGGTACTGGGGTATTGTTGGGTACTGGGGTATTGTTGGGTACTGGGGGATTGCTGGGTACTGGGGATTGCAGGGTACTGGGGGATTGCAGAGCTGGGATGGATTGAGGGATGGCTGGATCTGTGACTGCATTTGTCACAGATCCAGCCACAGCTCAGCTGCTGACACCCTGCTCCCCCCCTCTCCTCTTACACTGTACAGAGAGGAGAGGGAGGAGAGGGAGGAACCGGCGTCATCAAATGACGCCGGTTTGTTTACAAGTGATCGCGCCGTCATTCGACGGCGCGATCACGTGGTAAACGGCCGCTATCAGCGGCAATTTACTGTGATCCGTGATGCGCCGGGTCTTCTAGACCCGGCGAGCACGGACACTTTCGCAAGCGCGTCCCAGGGGATGCGCAATCGCGGAAGTGCACGACGACGTCCCAGGGACGTCGTGTCAAAGTAACTCCACCGCGCCGTAGCAGTAAAATGCTTATGGCGCGGTGGGGTAGTGGTTAAAGCCTACATCTTCCCTACCAAAAAGTAACAGAAAAGAAAGGACATAAAAAGGAACGATAAGAAGAAAAATACAAAAAGGTTTCTAATTAACCTAATGTGTTACGTGGGGTTTACTTCCCCCCGTGTCTCCCTTCGACAGATGAAGTGTTAAAAGAATATCTTTTTTAACACACTCAACTCCCCCTACCCTAAGTGAGTACTAACCTACTATGGGGGACTGATTGCACATGAACCAGGGAGAGAAGCTTCCGGACCTCACTCCCGCTCGTACTCCTTATATCATAGCCTCAATATGTATTTATATCTCTAAGTCAATACATACTCATTTATTCTATGTACATTTATATTCTCAACCATTCTATATTATACATTTCTTGCTCATTGCTCTATTTCATATGATCTTCATAAAAGTGGAACTTATATCAACATATCGCCCTCAAAGGGAGAGGGTCCGGGGAGAAGCTTTCCCCTCCATCACTGCAATATGTCATGGGGTATAGTGCCCTATAGTATCCCTCACCCTTGTCTCCGCTTTCCCTATCTCTCTACCCCTCCCTGTCTACTTCCACAGGGAAATATGTCAACTACATAATAAACCTCCTCCAAAAATCAAAGAAAAAAAAACACAGGGGGTCTAGTGGCAATAAAATAATAATAATAATAATAAAAAAGTGCAGTACTCTGTGTGTGTAGCTGAAATCCACATGGAAAAGTTGGATAAAAATTCAAACAACAAAAAACATTTCCATTTAGGCTTATAAGTCTCATAAATCCAAATATTCAGTCCAATACCAAGAGTTTTTTTTTTTTTTAAGAACATAATTAGAGCCTGGTTTCAAAAAGGTTGGGCTCAGGGGCGCATTGCGCCCCGAGCCCACCCACTTGTGACATTAGCGAATCAACATTCTATTGTCTTCCTGCTTCTCCTGACGGCCAATCGGGACAAGAAGCAGGTCCAAAGACCGGATTAGCCAGGGGGAGAAGTGACAGGATTGGCCGGGAGAAGAAGCTACAGAAACCGACAAGTGACAGCCAAAGAGATGATGTAGGGCGCTGGGTATCACTGTATAGAAGCCAGGACTCATCAGTTCAAACAGAAAGCGGCCACAATGATAGAGAACATGCTCCTCCGTCTGGTGCCAACGTCACTCAATTAGCATGCACAATCAATGAGCGTGTTTCCAGGCGTAACTGTCTCTTCATCAGAGCCAGTGGCGGTGCGTCCATAGAGGGTGCAGGAGCGCCGCCCCTCTCACTCCAGTACCGCCACTAAATTAAATACATAGATTCATGCATTGCATGAATCTATGTATTGTCGCTGCTGCCCACTATTCAGATGGCCGGCCCCCTGGTGAGCACCGGCCATCTGAATAATGGCAGCTGGTTGGCTTTGGAAGTGCCTATTAGAGCCAGCGGCTCTGAGGGCTGTAATTGGCTTCCAAATAGTAAACCAGGGGACGCACAGGGGGTGTATTCCCTGGTTAATACTGACAGGCGTCTCAGCCAATCAGGTTCACCGGTTCTGGTTACCGGTAACCTAATTGGCTGAAGCGTCATCGAGGGCGGGAGAAGACATCGAGGGGCGGTGGAAGAAGGATGGTCGACCCCAGTAAGGTAAGTGCCGGGCAGGGGGGCAATCTGGCAGCATGTTACAGGGCACAGTGGCGACAGTTGATGGCACAGTGGGTGCGTTTGGCATTAGGGGCAATCTGGCAGCATGTTACAGGGCACAGTGGCGACAATTGATGGCACAGTGGGTGCGTTTGGCATTGGGGGGCAATCTAGCAGCATGTTACAGGGTGACAATTGATGGCACAGTGGTAACAATTGATGGGACAGTGGCTGCGTTTGATGGCATGGCATGGCACAGTGGCTGCGTTTGATGGCACAGTGGCTCCGTTTGGCATGGCACAGTGGTGACAATTGATGGCACAGTGGCGACAATTGATGGCACAGTGGCGACAATAAATGGCCCAGTGGCTGCGTTTGATGGCATGGCACAGTGGTGACAATTAATGGGCACATTGGCGACAATTGATAGCACAGTGGCTGCGTTTGATGGCATGGCACAGTGGTGACAATTGATGGGCACAGTGGCGATAAGTTATGGCATGGCACAGTGGCGACAATTGATGCCACAGTGGTGACAATTGATGGCATGGCACAGTAGCGACAATTGATGGCACAGTGGCTGCATTTGATGGCACAGTGGCTGCATTTGATGGCACAGTGGCTGCGTTTGATGGGCACAGTGGCTGCGTTTGATGGGCACAGTGGCTGTGTTTGATGGGCCCAGTGGCTGCAATTGATGGCCACAGTGGCTGCGTTTGATGGGCACAGTGGCTGCAATTGATGGGCACAGTAGCTGCAGTTGATAGGCACAGTGAGGCTGCAATTTTTTTTTTCCGTTTGCGCCCCCAAAAATTTTGAGCACCAGCCGCCACTGATCAGAGCCCTACACCATCTCTTTGACTGTCGCCTGTCGGTTTCCCTCATGATCGGATGCTGAGCGCTGGCGCTGCAAATCTTGTCACTTCCTCCTGACTCCTATTTACTGCTGTGAGTGCAACTTACAATGTTTTAGTAAAGTGTTTGTTTTTAATACTGCACTATGGTGGCCTTTGCGCCTATTGTTTCCCTCCCCCTTTTTTGCATGTCTGTTCAAGGTATGGCAGAAAAAGATCCAACATTCAACTTTTTCAGAAGCAGGGGTTAGCAATGGCTGCCTACACATTGCTCTTGTGACAGGTCTCCTTTATGCAGTCATTTGTATTGAAACTATCCAAAGAGTATACAAGAAAAGAATGAATAAATAATATCATGCATCGCTATTTTTCATCAGCGATCGGCCATGTACAAAAAATGTACTGATTGTTTGAAGAATCGTCCTGTGTATTGCCAGCCCAGGGCTCCCTTAATAACAGTTTAAGACATTTGGCACAAATAAGCTTTGCTTCTGGAAACAGATAAGAGCAAGGTTAAAGGGGCAGGCTTTGGGAGGGGTGATTGATCATTAATTGTACACAAAGGGACTCAGAGCCTTTTGAAAGATTTGTCCCTGGGGGAATAGGAGGAGGAGGGGAACTAGGAGAAGTGTTTGCAGAACACAGAGGGACCCCCCCCCTCCTTCTCCTCCTCCCCCCCTCCTTCCTTGGAGAGAGGCCTCCCAAACACCCAGCTGCAAGGGACGCAGATCTGCAAAGGACTATTGCAAGGAGTTGGCTGGGGACAGCAGGAAGGAGGGTCAGGGTGTGAGAAGGGAGGGCTGACTGAAGGTAAGCGAAAGTTTCCTTGGTGCGATGAGTGAAGCTTTGAAAGAGTGTTAAAAGGAGAGAAAACCAGGGAAAAAGAAAGTCCTAAAGACTAGAGGGTGAAAGAAGAGCATGTGGCGAGTTGGCACACAGCTGGCAACAAGCAGTGCAACTGAAAAAGCAAACTTAGACAACTGACAATGGTCTATGAGCTTACAATTAAGCAATGTGTCCTTTACCCGGGCCATCAAGAGCTACAACTTGACATCAGAACCTGAGGACTACAGGAGGACAGCGGACCTTAACACCAGAACCATTGGGGGATTATTATAATTAACACAACGCCACTTATCGTGAAGTGTAGCCAGGAATTCTTGGCCCTAACGACCATACGGAACCGAAGATGTTGGACCGGGGATCAGTGTTGGTTTGGGAATGGCAGGATGATTCTTTGCTCTGGAGACCCTACAGCCCACAGGTGGCTCATTACATCGAGCAGGTGCTACGGGAGACCCCCAGGTCCAGCTCAGTGAGCCTCGGGGAGGCCGATGCCAGTCTCACCTCCTACATTCTGGATCTCATCTCTATGAACCAATTCCGTCTGGATACAGGTGAGCCGCCCTCAGTAGTCTTGTGCATACCTGCCCTCAAAAAGGGTCATGTTTCCAGGGAAGACTGTGGTGGGGCCAGCAGGTGCAGGCTTGACGGCAATGATGTGTGGAAGGACAGGTGCAACGTACTAATCTGGGGAAGAACAGCAGGGTTTAATTTTAGACACCAATCTACAGTCAGTGCACTAACTTTGCAGTTCTGAAGAGGTGCATAGCAACTGAGGCCCCGTACACACAACCGGTTTCCTCGATAGAATCCATCAAGAAACTTGGTGGGAGAGCTCCGTACACACGACCGGTTTCCTCGACAGAATCCATCAAGAAACTTGGTGGCAGAGCTTTTTTGCAGAGGAAACCGGTAGTGTGTACGTTTTTCATCGAGGAAACTGTCGAGGGCAAGTTCTCTTTTTCCTCGATGGGAGTCTCAAATTGGCTCGTCGTGTTCCTCGTCGGGCTGCTTTTCGACGAAAAACACATTGGTGTGTATGCTTAGAAACCCGCGCACCTTCGGTAAAAGTAGCGTTTGTAATGGAAATACCACATTTGTCACGCTGTAACAGACTGAAAAGTGAAAATGTCTCTAACCAAACTATTACCTAACACGCAGTAATATGAGATTAGCAAAAGCAGCCCCAAGGGTTGTGCCAGTGGAATCAAACTTCCCCTGCCGTCGTATGTGTTGAAGTCACCGCTTTTGAGAACGAGGAGATTTGGTCTTGACTGTGTGTACGCAAAGACAGCTTTCGAGTTCCTCGACAAGCCTAACAAGGAACTCGACGAGGAAAACGATGTGTTTCTCCCGACGAGTTCCTCGGTCGTGTGTACGAGGCCTGAGTGCTTGCAAGGTCTAGGAAGCATCTTATCTCTCGCAAAGATTTTCCAATGTTTGGAATATGTCTATGTCCAATGTTTCCTTGTTAGACCTAACCCTAACTTTGCTGTGGTGGATACAAGCAGTCTGAGGTCCAAATGAGAAATTAAAAAGTTCTGGTAATCAACGTTGGCCCACGCATAGTCAAGAAGTTTTTTTCTGGCTTGATTAGTGAGATCGCTTATACCTACCAACCACATTACAGTGTGAGCACCTACCTAAACAATCCATGCTATATCCTGTTACTGTAGGTAGACCCTTGTGCTCTATAGCTGTTACAAGATGACACAAGATCTGAATTTGTGTAGGTAGTATATGTACATACCTACCAATTTTTTTAGATAGGAATGAGGGACACCTATCAGCAAAAGTATGCAGGCATAGGACACACCCCTTGTCACGCCCCCTTAAAGGAGAATTGTACAAAAAAATCAAATATTGGTTCAACCCACAATTGATTTTTTTACCAATACTATTCCTTTACATTGGCTTTTTGAAGTTACAATTGCAGCAATTCAGATGAAATGTTTAGCGCTGGAAAAGTTTTATCACTTTTTGATAGAGAAAAAGTGCATTTTATATACATCTATATAGATCCGACCAAAATGAGGGACAAATGGGAAGGAATGAGGGACAGAGGGACATTGCTCGAATTCAGGGACAGTCCCTCAAAATCAGGGACAGTTGTGAGCTATGTAATGTAAACATAAAGGGGTAGATTCACGTACATCGGCGCATCTTTGTGCGGGCGTAGCGTATCTTCTTTACGCTACGCCGGCACAACGTTGAGAGGCAAGCATGGTATTTACAAAGAAAATGCGCTCAGCGTTGCGCTGGCGTAGCGTATGGTTGTCGGCGTAAGCCGACGTAAGTCAAAGTAGGTGGAAGTGGGCGTGATATATTGAAATGAAGCGTGACCCCATGCAAATGATGGGCTGCGCATGTGTCGTCTCTTGGACGCATCCCAGTGCGCATGCTCACAGTCACGTCAAAATAACTGCCTAAGATACGTTGAAACACTGCCTACGACGTGAACGTAACCTACGCCCAGCCCTATTCATGTACTACGTAAACGGTGTACACAACGTAAAATTTGACGGCGTCCGTTCCCTGGTCCATATCTTTGCATGGGTTGCGCCTCCTATATGAGGAATAACTTTACACCGGACGTATCCCTTATTCAAATTGCTTAAAACATGCGCTAGGTGCATCTACGTTCGTGAATCAGCGTATCTCCCTCATTTGCATATCTGAATCGAAACTTCCATATGCATCCAGCGTAAATATGCGCCCACGATACACCGGCGTAGGAAAGTTACGCCGGTCGGAAGAAGCCTATTTTTCGACGTAACTTAGTTTGTGGTCCGGCGCATAGATACGACGGCGCACATTTGTAGATACCTCGGTGTAAGTGCTACGTGAATCCGAGCCAAAGTGTTCAAGTTGGACAATCAAGAGTTGATTGCATATGTATGGGCACACTGTGACTGCTGCAGAGGTCACCTGCCTAGCAGTGTCTGATTGGAACACAAACATAATACCGTTACATGTATATGGGGAGTATGCAGGCACCCATGTATAGTTACGTAAAAGGTTAGTAGATATGGGTGATCCTGGCCATTTAATTATCTGTCTAGCTGTTTATGCATGCAAAAGGCAAAATGAGAACAATATAACATTCAATTTGTTCAGATAAAGAGTTCAATGACTTGCCAGCCACTTGCTGGAAAATCTCTGTTCAACCTGACTAACCCGTCCCTCTTTGAGCGATATAATATGTTAAAGTGCGACCAAACCTTTCTATGACCCTAGCGTAGTCCTACGACTCTCCTAACCTAAACTGCAAATATCACCTGACTATGGCTCTAGACTCCTTCCCACTCGGGTCTTGGAAACATATTGTGGCCAGGGGGGGGGGGGATTTGTTTGCCCAATGTACTACTAATTAGCTTCTCTGGCAAGGGCAGCCAATCAGTAGGCACTGCCTGTTCCTAGATTCAAAGATACCACCCCCCACGCTACTACCAAGCGCCGGATGTAACCCATGGACCAGAAACAAAGGGAGTCCGGATCGGCTGTCAAGTAAGTAAGCGTTAGAGGGGTGATTTTTACAATTATGTTATAAAGGGAAATAGTCAGATTTCTTAAGTTGGCCATACATTGGTATGTTATAGAGGAGGATAGACCAGTTTTCCATACACTGGTATTAATAGAGGAGGATAGACCATGTTCTGAAGCTGGCCTTACAATGGTATGTTATAGAGAAGGATAGACCAGTTTTCCATACACTGGTATTAATAGAGGAGGATAGGCCATTTTCTGAAGCTGGCCTTACAATGGTAGGTTATAGAGGGGGATATTCTAGTTTCTTAAGCTAGCCATACGCTTGATAGCCATACGCTTGTAGATTTAGGTATGAATGCTCATACAAAAAAATCTCATCAGTACAATCAATGATAATTTAAAACTTGGCAAATGTAATTGGAAAACATTTCAAAACTGAATTTCCTTTTACAACCTTAATTTGGAATGAATGGAATTTCTCTTACTAAAACTACATTGACTTTTAGCTTTTCCTTTGATTTTTTTTTTTTTCCTCTCTGTGGTATTCTGACTTTGAAACTCAGAATTCTGACATTTAATCTCAGAATTCTGACAATTAATCTCAGAATTCTTACTTTGAAACTCAGAATTCTGACATTTAATCTTAGAATTCTGACATTTAATCTCAGAATTCTTACTTTGAAACTCAGAATTCTGACATTTAATCTCAGAATTCTTACTTTGAAACTCAGAATTCTGACATTTAATCTCAGAATTCTGACATTTAATCTCAGAATTCTGACAATTAATCTCAGAATTCTTACTTTGAAACTCAGAATTCTGACATTTAATCTTAGAATTCTGACATTTAATCTCAGAATTCTTACTTTGAAACTCAGAATTCTGACATTTAATCTTAGAATTCTGACATTTAATCTCAGAATTCTGACATTTAATCTCAGAATTCTGACTTTGAAACTCTTCCATACATAAACGAAGAAATAGAAAACAAAAAATTTGAAAGGTTTATATCAAACAAAATTCTACTGGTTTATGGTCTTTAGTTGGATTCAGGCCTGCTTGAACAGCTCCAATCTATCAGTGGGTTGTATACACAACAACAGCAGCCTCCAACACTACTGACAAAGGGCAGATGTCTTATTATGTAGCAGACATCTGCAGCTCTAAGCAGTGTTTAGAGAAGGACATGTTCAATAATGCGTCCGCAGACCTATTGTATGTTACACTGTGCATTCTCAGATATATTGTGGGGATTATTTACTAAAACTGTATGGTGTAACATTTGGTGCAGCTCTGCTTAGAAACCACTCAGCTTCCAGGTTTTGTTGTCAAAAGCTTAAAGGGGTTCTAAAGGTTCGTCTTTTATTTTCTAAATAGGTTCCTTTAACCACTTAAGACCCGGACCTTTAGGCAGCTAAAAGACCCGGCCAGGTTTTGCGATTCGGCACTCCGTCGCTTTAACAGACAATTGCGTGGTCGTGAGACGTGGCTCCCAAACAAAATTGGCGTCCTTTTTTTCCCACAAATAGAGCTTTCTTTTGGTGGTATTTGATCACCTCTGAGGTTTTTATTTTTTGCGCTATAAACAAAAATAGAGCGACAATTTTGAAGAAAAAAAAATGCAATATTTTTTACTTTTTGCTATAATAAATATCCCCCAAAAATATATAAAAAAAAATTTTTTTCCTCAGTTTAGGCCGATACGTATTCTTCTACCTATTTTTGGTAAAAAAAAATCGCAATAAGCGTTTATCGGTTGGTTTGCGCAAAATTTATAGCGTTTACAAAATAGGGGATAGTTTTATTGCATTTTTATAAAAAAAATTTTTTTACTACTTATGGCAGCGATCAGCGATTTTTTTTTTGTGACTGCGACATTATGGCGGACACTTCAGACAATTTTGACACAATTTTGGGACCATTGTCATTTTCACAGCAAAAAATGCATTTAAAATGCATTGTTTATTGTGAAAATGACAGTTGCAGTTTGGGAGTTAAGCACAAGGGGGTGCTGAAGGGGTTATGTGTGACCTAATGTGTGTTTACAACTGTAGGGGGGTGTGGCTGTAGGTGTGACGTCATCAATTGTGTATCCCTATAAAAGGGAACACACAATCGATGACGCCACTACAGTGAAGAACGGGGAAGCCGTGTTTACACACAGCTCTCCCCGTTCTTCAGCTTGATCGCGAGACTCCAGCGGCGATCGGATTCCGCGGGTCCCGTGGTCCCGGAGCTTCAGACCAGGTGACGGAAACGTGCCCGCGACCCACGGCTGAGTACTAACACAGGACGTACCTGTATGTGCATGTGCCCAGCCGTGCCATTCTGCCGACGTATATGTGCAGGAGGCGGTGGTCCTTAAGTGGTTGAAGGGGTTGTAAAGGTTCGTCTTTTATTTTCTAAATAGGTTCCTTTAAGCTTGTGCACTGTTGGTTCACTTACCTTTTCCCTTCTAAATATTTTGTTTCTTTGTTTGAATTTCTCACTTCCTGTTTCTCCTCAGTAAGCTTTCCACCATCATCCGAGCGGTGAAAAGTCATTTAGAAAAGCTTACTGAACACCTTACTGAGGAGGAACAGGAAGGGAGAAATTCAGACAAAGAAAACAAATAAAAAAAACATTTAGAAGATAAATTGAAGGTAAAGGTAAGTGAACTAACAATGCACTAGCTTAAAGGAACCTATTTAGAAAATAAAAAAAAACTAACCTTAACAAGCCCCTTAAGTTGCAGGTTTACTATCTCAGTGTGCCCTCGGGCTTTCACATTGAGGATGCAGTGAAGGAGTTTTTCAGATGGTATAACAGCGCTATTTTGGCGCTGTACCGCCTGAAAAACTCCTCAATATGAAAGGGGTCTAAAGTTTCCAATATACTTGAGATGAGAGTTTCTGTGACGTAGAGTTGCCACCTCATCCCTTTAAATCCGAACACATACTAATTACACAGGTTCTGTGGCTGAGGTGGTAATTAAACTCACTTGGTGCCTTATCTGCATTTAATTAGCTTCAGAACCTGTGTAATTCATTTGTGTTTGGGTTTAAAGGGATGAGGTGGCAACCCTACGAGGTAGAGAGCAGCCAGACATCTATGGGGGCATATTAGAAAATCTTTATGGCCAGATTTAGGCTCCATGCACACTGAAGCTGATAAACTGCAGTTTATTGGCGTTTTGGCTTTTTTTTTTAAAGCCCATAAACTGAACTCTGTGTTAGCCTATGTGCCCATGCACACCTGGGCATTTTTCAGTGTTAATAAGCTTTGGAGTTTATTGGCTTTTTTCCTGCGTTCAAAGAGCCGTTTTTTTTTTTGGTGGGAAAAAACGCTAAAAAACTCAAAACGCAAAAAAACGGCACTTTGAACTGACTCTCCTAATAGCTATTGTTCCCCTCGAAGAGATGGAAGCCCAAAAATGTCTGTGTGCGCACCTCCTCCCCTTCCTGACATAAACATGAATGCTTGCCATCTGCCCATTAGACCACCCTATCATATCTATGGCTTCCTAATGGTAGCCTACAGGCTGCCATACGCTGCTCGATCCTACTCAAACCACCACAATTCAAGCTGTAGGTGGCCTTGTTGTCACCACCCACCTCACATTTTGCTGTCAACTTCCTGTTTTCTCTGTCTCTGAATTGTTTATCTGTTATCGTTGTTCCCTGTTAGATTTGTGGGCTATAATACACCTCCCTTTTTATGGAGTCGAAACGGAGGTGTTATGTAGTCATACTACAGTGTTATATGGACCTAAAACACCCCCTTTCTAGGGTGACCAGGCTAATCAGCCATAACAAACACCTCTGATCGGTGGCAATGCTTGCTACTGCTAGGCTGTTAATGGCCACTTTGGGATTTGTTTATCTTGCAGGTCCTCTATACCATCTCACACACCAAAGGGGCGTAATTGGTGATTATCTTGTTTAAAAAAAAACGACAAGGCCATTACTTCTGTAAATAGAGATCTTCTCTGGAAGGGAAGACTTTTCACAGCTGTGCATCAGCTAGTTTGTTCTGCAGCAGATGGGCAAATCATCAGTGTCCTAAACTACCTCATGCTTCCCACCAGTAAGAAACTCAGATCCATCGCATACGTGACTGATGAATATCGCACTGTTCCCAATTCGACACACAGACATGAATCACCAGGGGCTGATAGTGGTGAAATTGTATTTTGGGTTGTGTGGAAAATCAACGGATTGCAGAGAACAATGTGACAGTGTATTGCTGACTAAAAAAAAAAGAAAACAGAAATGCAAACAGAACTTCCTTATTCGCAGGGCAATTTCCCATGCATTAGCAATGCATGCTAAACTAAAAATAGTGTGTGTGTATATATATATATATATATATATATATATATATATATATATATACACACAGTGTCTCACAAAAGTGAGTACACCCCTCACATTTTTGTAAATATTTTATTCTATGTTTTCATGTGACAACACTGAAGAAATCACTCTGGTCTTCAATTTTTATAGAGATATGTGTAATCATCTTTTGCCTTTGTCCGCCCTACTAATGTGTGTACTCAGACTGACCTCTTATATGTTTTAACCTACCTTTTGTATATGCCTTGTTCATACGGATTTGTACCACCATTTATTTCTTTAATAAAAGTTTGTAAACAAAAAATAATAATTTGCTGTCCCCTCAAAATACTGTATTTATTGGCGTATAACACTCACTTTTTTACCCTGAAAATGGAGGGTAAACTGCGCCTGCGTGTTATACGTAGGGGGCTGTGGAAAGTTTTTTTCCTGAAACTTCCCTCTTAAAATTAGGGTGCGTGTTATACACCTATGCGTGTTATACGCCGATAGATACGGTAACTCAGCCATTAATGTCTAAATCACTGGCAACAAAAGTGAGTACACTCCTAAGTGAAAATATCCAAATTGTAACATATATACCAGATCATTTAATAACTAAAGGCTAATATAAGCTTTGGCATGTTTAATGTAATTTAAAAATCATTTTTAATAGTTTAAAATCTACAGCTTTCATTAAATTAATACCTGGTGATCCTGCCATGAAGGTCCTTCTTGATCAGGCACTTCCTGTTATTGGGTGACCACCAGTGGTGGCTGGTCGGGGGGGGGGGGGGGCTGCAGACAGACCTGACCACAGACTCTCGCCCATAGCCCCACCCCCATAGCTCCTGCCTGCCAGTCTGTCACCGCACACTACAGCTGGAGAATGGTACAGAGAAGGGCAACCAAACTAATAAGAAGCATGGAGGAGCTCAGCTATGAGGAAAGATTAGAGGAACAGGACTTATTCTCTCTTGAGAAGATGAGATTAACCACTTCAACCTCGGAAGGATTTACCCCCTTTAAAAACCAGGACATTTTTTGGCATCACTTTAACTGACAATTGCGTGGTTGTGCGACATCATACCCAAACAAAATTGATATACTTGTTTTCCCACACATTTAATATAGCTTTCTAGTGATGGTATTTGATCACCTCTGCATTTTTATTGTTTTTTTTTTTTGCGCTATAAACAAAAAAAGAGCGACAACTAAAAAAATACAACTTTTTACTTTGTGCTATAATACATTTACAAAAAAAATAAAAATGATTCATCAGTTTAGACCAATATGTATTCTTTTACATATTTTTTGTAAAAACACTGGCAGGGAAGGGGTTAACTAGGGGCGATCAAAGGGTTAAGTGTTCTCTAACTGTGTGGCTGTTCCAAGCCCATCAACCAATCTCAGTGTTGTCCACTGTCAGAATGAGGATCTGCCTTGTTTACATATGCAGATCCCCGTTCTGCCTCTCTGTGGAGTGATCGCGAGTTGCCGGCGGACATCAAGTCCGCGTGACCTGCGCGAGTGTTCCCCCGGCATGCAGCGTGCGTGCCCACAGTATCTCATGCACCAAACCACATGCAGATCATTTTGCACAGCCGGGCTACCCTGTCGCAGTATATGTGCATTGGCTTGTCTGAAAGTGATTAAGGGGGGAATATGATCAACATTTGCAAGTACATAAGGGGTCCATATAGTGAACTTGGTGTTGAGTTATCACAGAGGACAATGGGGCACTCTTTAACGTGGAGGTCCCACGAAAAAAAAAAATATTAAAAGCCAACAGCTACAAATACTGGAGCTGCTGCCTTTTAATAAATGGAAACTTACCTGTCCATGGTGCCCGCGATGTCGGCAGCCGAAGCCAAGCAATCGCTCATTACTCAGCTGCCCACACCTCCATCCTCGGCAGGGCTGGACTGGGACAGAAATTTGGCCCTGGACTTCATCCAGACTGGCCCACTTTGACAGGTCTCTCCTATGGCTGCCAGACAACTCCTGCACCCCCCCCTGCCGGCCATCCAAGCCCCCTCTCCCTCTTCAATAGCCACTAGCCGTTCTACTTTATTAGAGTAGAACGACTGGTACTCTTATAGGCAGTACCAGTGGGGAAGCTAGACATTATTTCACCCGGGGCAAAGAATCAGTTCTGTGCCCCCCCCCCTTATGGGACAAGATTAGGCAGAAGGGAGAAACTCCCAGGCCATAGCTGTTGAGTCAGCTGTCTGTCCCCTCCCCCATGCTCCTCAGTCATCCCCCCTGCTTCTTTGTTCCCCCCAGGTGAGCACTGCAGGAAGAAAGAGACAGAGAAGCGGAGGGGGGCGGCGGCCCACTATCACTAAAGCCGGCGCACTGAGCCATCGGCCACCGGGAAACTCCCTGTAGTCCCAATGGCCAGTCCATCCCTGATCCTCGGTGAGGAAATCAGGAAGTGAAGCGTTGCTGCTTCACTGCCCGGTTCCCTACTGTGCGAGTCGCGCATCGTGTCCAAACTGGTCTCTTCTGTCTCCTGGGACCAGTGTGTTTCCCAGAAGTGCTGGTGACGCGAAGGGCGTGACTATTTTGGGAAGTGGGTGCAAATATCTGTATTAAACAGGCATCTGCACCCCCCTCCCCTCTGAAAGGTGCCAAATGTGACACCGGAGGAGGGGAGGGTTCCGAAAAGCGGAGGTTCACTTTTTGTGTGGACTTCCACTTAAGGCTAGAGAAATATCCAATTGCCTCTTGGGGGATCAATATGACATTTTTTCCCCTGCTGTAGCAAATTGGATCATGCTCTGCTGGGGTTTTTCACCTTCCTCTGAATCAACTGTGGGTGAAGGATTGTGTATATGGGCAGGGCCACTGATAGGGGGAGACCACCAGTCCTCCTGTAGGGGACCCGAGCTCACATGGGGGCCCAAACAGCAGAAGGAATCAGTGCAGTCGGATGGAGGGGCAATTACAGGATGCCCTATGTCAGGGCACAAAATTTCAAGTCCTGAGCTACTAGCCAGGCCTCAAGAGTTACTCGCCACCAGTTGCCCCACCTAATTCATACACTGCCCTGCGCCTAATTGCCCCTGTAAACACACCCTCGTAGATTATTTCATGGAATGACAATGTTTTATGCAGAATCAAGTTACAAAATTAAATATTACCAACAACAACTTTAACAAAATGGGACAGGGCACTGGGGGCAGACCAGAGGGACAGGGCACTGGGGGCAGACCAGAGGGACAGGGCACTAGAACTGGGTCTCTTCCCCATTCTCTTGCTGTCTCCTCTGCAACTCCCATTCATCCTCTCTCTCTCTCCCATTCATCTCATCATCAGGAGCCTGTGTGTGCAGCTCCACGTTTGCAAGTCCCCACTTCCCTCTTTTTATTCAGGCTGGCAGAGAGGAGTGGAGCTGCTGCACAGTGAGAGGGAGTACAATCCAGTGCTGAGATCCACACAACTGCACAGCGCACACTGACACCGCACAGCACACATTAAGACCAGTCTGTTCACAGTGCTCAGGCTTAACTGTTGGACACTTACATAGAGCACAAGGAGAAGAAAACTGCACAAACTGGAAGGCTGCCGCTCTCATGTCAGGGCAACTTTCAGTGAGTGCTGCACCGGAGTGGTAATTTTCGCAATCCTCCACCTCACTCATTACTTTCTGCTCTTCAGCTACATTGGTCAGGGGAGGGGGGGGGCAGGCTCAGAGAGGTCATACTGTTAGGTCCCATGGCTTAATGAGAATTGTAAGGAGAGCACCTGTGTACTGCTCTGCCTGTGCGCGGCTCACCAGACTACTTTTCCTGAGCATGCACCTTTCCTCTTCGGCCGCCAATCTCATCAGGACTCTAAGTGTAGGCACAGATTGCAGGGAGATTGGTCATGCAGCCCTGGCATTACTCGCCCCCAGCTTAAATCCACTCGCCAAATGCTAGTAGGCAAGTGGAAATTTTGAGGGCTGCCCTATGTGACTCTCTGCAGTGGCAGCAGCTGAAAACCAGTTTCTCTCCTTCCCACTGACTTTCAGCTGCTGCAGGGAGAGACACAGACACAGCTTCCCTGTCCCAAAAAATAACAAATTGTAGCCCTGTATTGTTGTAATTGTTTGTTTGTTTTTTTTATTGTAAAAAAAAATATTTTAAACAATTTTTAAAATATTTAAATGTTTTTAAAAAATATATAAAATGTTTTTTTTTTTAAATGTAAAACATTTTAAAAAAAAAGGGCTAATTCACACAGCTTCTCTGTTATCTTTGTGTCCGCTAAGAATGATTTTAGTATATTTTAAGTGAAAAGCTTGTTTTGATATATTTAAGGGGGGCCCTGCCAGGTAGGCTGTATGGGGCCCCATGATTTCTAACAGCAGCCCTATATATGGGATTGTATGATTTATTAATTTTTTTGGGGTGAACTAGATGTGTCTTTTTTCAACCTGACTAACTATGGGCCAGATTCAGGTAGAGTTATTCCCGAACGTACGCCGGTCCGACGCAGTGAGTTTACGCCATCTCCGTAAGGGGTTTCCCGGCGTAAAGATAAAGCACCAAAAAATTTGAAAATGTTTGTCGTTTGCGTAACTCGTCCGTGAATGGGGATTTACGTTGATTACGTTCACGTCGAAAACACCGTCATAATTCGAAGCATGCACACTGGGATTTTTCAATGGTCGGCGCATGCGCAGTACGTTCGGCGCGGGGATGCGCCTAATTTAAATAGCATACACCCCCTACCCGCCGAATTTGAATTAGGCCGCCCAATTTACGCTACGCCGCCGCAACTTTACACGCAAGTGCTTTGTGAATACAACACTTGTGGGTAAAGTTGCGGTGGCGTAACGTAAATAGGAAAAGTTACGCCGCCGCAAAGAACCGCTCGCCATCCTGAATCTGGCCCTATGTATGCAACTATGTAAGATCCCCTGCTAATTGGAGCAGCTTTATGGTTGGCCATGAGTAAATGGTTTCCACCCGACTACCCTCCAATCCAATCCTTTTAAATGGAAGATGAATGATACCTTTCTACTTTTAGTGGACCGGATCGGACCCAGAGGTAGGCAGGTAAAAAGTCCATTTGCATCTAGTCCATAGGAATGCATTGATTTTCCAATCAGGACCACCTGAAAAACTAACAAGTGTACGAGATCAGATTGCCTGTGTGAAAGGGGCCTGTCGGATGAACCGGGTGGACTTGTGCCTTTTTTCAATCTGACTAACTATGTAACTATGTACCATGTAAACATCTTTTGCTAGCAATTTAGGCTGTAGGGATCAGAAAAAGTGAAATAGGCTATGATTACTATCAGGTGACAGGTCTCTTTTACCTTCACATGGAATGCCAGTAAGATAAACAATAGTACCGTATATTATAATTTATATTATATGACCTTTGATCAGGGTATTTCAAGTCAGCAAGTGTTTTTGTGGTTATGAATTATAATAGATTGGTTAATATGTAAGCCAGTAAACACTGTTAGTATATCATGTAAAGTCATAAAGCACACTCAGTATGACTTTAGACTTTTAGGACCAGATTCAGGTAGAAGTTACGCAGCTTATCTCTAGATAAGCCGCGTAACTTCTAACCTACGACGGCGTATCTGTTTTCAGTATTCAGAAAACAAGATATGCCGGGATTGAGTTAAGATACGAGCGGCGTCATTGTATTTCGCCGTCGTATCTGAACTGCGATTTTAAAATGGCCGCTAGGGGCGTTCCCGCTGATTTACGCCGAGAATATGTTTACATCGGAGAGCCAGACACATTCTCCTGCTATTGAGAATTGGATCCAATTTGCTATAGTGTGTGCCTTAGATTTTTTCTAATAAAGTCTCATCCTACTGAAATTGCTGGCTAACTAGCTGTCTATGTTATAAATCATTAAAATTAGAAGAAAATAGGTTTAACCTTGAACTACATAGAGGTTGTTTACTGTAAGGCCGCATACACACGACCAGGGAACTCGTCAGGCGAAACACATCGTTTTCCTCATCGAGATTCTTGTTCGGCTGTCGAGGAACTCGACGAGCCAATTTTCTCCATTCCCGTCGAGGAAAAAGAGAACATGCTCTCTTTTTGGCTCGTCGAGTTCCTCTACAGTTTCCTCGATGAAAAACGTACACACGACCGGTTTCCTTAGCAAAAAAGCTCTCCCACCGAGTTTCTTGATGGATTCTGCCGAGGAAACCGGTCGTGTGTACGAGGCCTAAAAGCGGCAAGGATGTGAAATTCCCTTGATGGTCTTGGCGGGAGCATCAATAGTTTCAAAAAACTATTAGATTAGCACCTTAACGACCACAACATACAGGGATATACAAGATAATACTGACATATAATCACACACATAGGTTGGACTTGTGTCTTTTATCAGCCTCACCTACTATTAAACTATGTACCCGAGTATAAGCCGAGTTTTCCAGCAAGTTTTTTTGTGCTGAAAATGCCCCCATCGGCTTATATTCGAGTCAACTTTTTGCATCTGATCTCCCGGAATTTTGGGACCCGGTACTGGCACAAATGTAGCCCCACGCTTCCTCTACAAGTGTGCAAAGTTTGTTGTCCGGGGAGCACTGATTTTTCAATCCGGCACCTTTTCCATAGACTCCTATGTTAAACAGTAATTTCTCCGGTGAATTTGGGGACCCGGTACCAGCTGTTCCCAGAACATGGCACACATGTAGCTCCATTTCTCCTCTACAAGTGTGCAAAGTTTGTTGTCTGGGGGAACCTACGGCTCGGGAGCACCGATTTTTTACATCCAGGAACCCCTTCCATAGACTCCCATGTTAAACGTCAGTCTAGTCATGGACACAGTGAGGCATGCACATGGACACAATGAGGCATGCAGATGGACACCCTTGGCTTATACGTTTTCCCATTTTTTTGTGTTAAAATTAGGTGCCTCGGCTTATAATCGGCTTATACTAGATTAATATACGGTAACTATGTAACGCTGGTTCTTTCTAAATTACAACACGCAACAAGAAAATAAGGTCACATCTCCCGGTCTGCATTCCTGTCTTGGGTCAGTAAATTCCAATGGTATGGAAGCCACCAATCCAACATGACAACTAGGGATGAGCTTCGAGTTTGAGTGGAACTCATGTTCAACTCGAACATTGCCTGTTCGCCAAACAGCGAACATTTTGGGGTGTTCGCGGCAAGTTGCGTGAACTTTAGAACCCTGTTAAAGTCTACGGGACTCGAACGTTTGAAATCTAAAGTGCTAATTTTAAAGGCTAATATGCAAGTTATTGTCAAAAAAAAAAATGTTTGGGGACCTGGGTCCTGCCTGAAGGGCCTGGTAATTGATTGTGGGGGGACCCTCACGCAATTTTTTTTTATGAATGACTTTTCTCTGTATTGCCGGAAGCCGACAATTCATTATAGCTGCGAGTGATTTTAAATTACGTTTTTCCTTCAGAAATTACATTTTGTGCAGGGACAGTTCTAAGCACAGGAAACAAGTGCTAATTTACAGGCATACTATACAACCCCCCCCCCCCCCCCAGGTATGAAATTTAAAGGAATATTTCACTTTTATTGTTTCACTTTAAGCATTATTAAAATCATTGATCCTGAAAAAACTTCAGTTTTTAAAACTTTTTTTTGCATTGATACATGTCCCCTGGGGCAGGACCCAGGTCCCCAAACACTTTTTAGGACAATAACTTGCATATTAGCCTTTAAAATTAGCACTTTAGATTTCAAATGTTCGAGTCCCATAGACTTTAACAGGGTTCTAAAGTTCACACAAACTTTTGGTCTGTTCGCAGTTTCTGGTGCGAACCGAACGGGGGGATGTTCGGCTCATCCCTAATGACAACCAGGAAACTATTGTTTTCAAAAGAACATCTGTCCTATCTTCTGTACTTTCTCATTACAGGCCTCTCTATAAAATGCTTGGTTAAAATAAAAAGATAAGGAAGGTAAAGATTTGGGAAATGTGAAACTTTTTAGGGCAAATATTTTCAAGTCGCAAAAAATTAAGGACAGTTGACAGCCATGCATATGCCTGTACCAGATTATCATAACAAGCCCCCCACCCTCTCTGGGGATCATCTGTTTAACGCATTAGCTGGATTAATCTCACCCCCTGGCGTGGATCTCAGATTATGACCAGATATCGGCACTTTCACACCACATGACACCCAGTCTAGTGTTCCTGTATCACCGCCGGTGAGAGTAAACTACAGGAAAGTAGGCTCTGTGAGCATCCATGAGCAGATTGTACATTGCAGGGCTGCACATGGTCTATAAAGCAATATAGTGCAGGTCATTGTTTAGTGCAGGATGCTCTGACACACAACACAGCAGGAAGGCCAACTCTGCAGTTATCTGTCTCTGTGTGTCTGCAGGTCATGTTGGGGGTCTTGGACTAAACAGCTGTGCCTTTGTCTCCTATTACTCCTCCAGCTATAAGCTGTGTGTAGACCACTCTAGATCCTCCCCCACTATGCTTCTCTTTCTCTAATTGCTCTCCAGACAATCTCTCTGTACAGCTCAATTTTTTTTTGTTTAGATATAAACATGACGGTGATCCGCATAATCTTATCTATAGTTTGTGGTATATTTTATGTTCAGGTATGCAAGCTTAGTACGTATTTAAGAGAAGATACAGAGGGCGGCAGAGATTACAATTAGGGATGAGCCGAACACCCCTTGGGTTCGGTTCGCACCAGAACCTGCGAACAGACCAAAAGTTTGTGTGAACTTTAGAACCCTGTTAAAGTCTATGGGACCCGAACATTTGAAATCTAAAGTACTAATTTTAAAGGCTAATATGCAAGTTATTGTCCTAAAAAAGTGTTTGGGGACCGGGTCCTGCCCCAGGGGAGTGTTTGGGGACCTGGGTCCTGCCCCAGGGGACATGTATCAATGCAAAAAAAGTTTTTCATTATAGCCGCAAGTGATTTTAAATTACCTTTTTTCCTTGAGAAATTACACTTTGTGCATGGGAAACAAGCGCTACTTTTCAGGCATACTTACACCCCCTCTAGGTACGAAATGTAAAGGAATATTTCAATTTTATTGTTTCACTTAAAGGAATTATTAAAATCAATGCTGTCAAAAAAACTGCAGTTTTTAAAAAAAATTTGCATTGATACATGGATATGCTGCTCTTATGTGGCATGTAATTTTTTTTGGGGGGGAGTGGGGGCTTCAGTAGGAGTGGGACTTCCTGTCCCACTTCCTGCTTCCGCCGAGGGGCTGGTAAGGCGATTAGGCCTAATCGCCTTACTGCAGCCCCTCCCTTTGGTGATCGTCCAGGACATTGACAGGTCCTAGACGATCGCCTGTCCAATCAGCGGCGGGCCGCGACGCGCGCGCATGCGTAGTGCGGCTCGCGCATGCGCAGTGGGTGCCCAGCCATGAAGCCGAAGGCTGTCATGGCTGGGTGCCCACCATCGCAATGAGGATGCCGGCCGGGGAGGGGGGGAGAGGAGCGGAGCCCTGGTCGGCACGTCACAACGGTCCCCAAGGTCTCCCTCAAGGTCTCCCATTATGTTGCTCTACTCATGTAGAGCCATCCACTTTATGCAGCAGCGAGGAATGGTACTGGTCTGGCACATAGTTTGTGATGATCACATGTAAGAGTGCTGCGTTTTGCATAGGTGTACAGTGACACGTGCAGTGACTTATTATAGACAATCAAAACAGATTTTCACACGGTAGGATTTTTTCTACTTCACACATGAGACTTGGTATGAAGGTATTGGTTTACGGCATTAATTACATTCTTCGTAGTTCCTAGGAATTTATATTATTTTTAGATAAAAGATCTCAGCTCTTAAGAATATGGATTTTTTTTCCTATTATGGGTCAAGGTACACCTCAAGGGCAACGTTGACCAGTTGAGGTGAATTATCTGATATTTCAGTCAAGCAGAATCAGAAATGTGCACTTAGAATACTGACCTCCCAACTCCTTAGATGGGAAATGGAGACACCTAAACCTTGTGGACCAAAAATACTCACTTTCTAGGGCTATATATCCCACAAGGCACAAGTGATTTTCAGCTGGAGGTCAGAAATGGCAGGCCTCGTACACACGACCGGTTTCCTCAGCAGAATCCAGCAAGAAACTTGTTGGGAGACGTATTCTACTGAGGAAACCGGTCGTGTGTACGTTTTTCATCGAGAAAACTGTCGAGGAACTCGACGAGCCAAAAAGAGAGCATGTCTTCTTTTTCCTCGACGGGAATGGAGAAAATTGGCTCGTCGAGTTCCTTGACAGCCGAACAAGGAACTCGACAAGGAAAACTATTTGTTTCGCCCGACGAGTTCCTTGGTTGTGTGTACGTGGCCGCACGCTTTACATTTCTCTCAATACAGGCTTATTTTAACCTTTTCGTAGCCAGAGGTCACTGAAATGGAGATGCCCAAACCATATTCAGCAGTGTCAGTATGCGTTGATTAACTTGACAGCATTTACAGATTTACGCGTCGAATATGTAAATTATGTAGATACGCCAATTCACGAAAGTACGCTCGCCCGTCGCATTAAGATACGCCATTTACGTAAGGCCTTTTTCAGGCGTAAAGATAAACCACCAAAAAGATGGCGCAGCCAATGTTAAGTATGGACGTCGGTACAGCCGCCGTATTGTACATCGTTTTCGTCTTTTTCGTAAGCCGATTCAGAATGGGGCTCGGCGTAAGTTACGTTTACCTCGTTTTAATTGACTATTTGCAACGTGATTTGGAGCATGCGCACTGGGATACGTCCACGTCCGGCGCATGCACAGTTTGTTTGGCGCGTCATTTACGTCGGGTCACCGTTTATTTAAATACAACACGCCCCCTACCTGCCCAATTTGAATTACGCGCACTTACGTCGGCCAATTTACGCTACACCGCCGCAACTTACGGAGCAAGTGCTTTGTGAATACAGCACTTGCCTGAAAAAGTTGCAGAGGCGTAACGTAAATTGGATACGCTACGCCCGCACAAAGTTACGCTCTCCATCCTGATTCTAGCCCATTGAATTTTTTCAAACTTGTCGCTCTATTTTTGTTTAAAGCGCAAAAAATTAAAACCGCAGAAGTGATCAAATACCACCAAAAGAAAGATCTATTTGTGGGAAAAAAAAGATGCCAATTTTGTTTGGGAGCCACGTCGCACAACCGCGCAATTGTCAGTTAAAGCGACGCAGTGCCGAATCGCAAAAAGAGGAAAGGTCCTTAACCTGCATAATGGTCCGAGTCTTAACCGGTTAAAAAATGTGTATATCGCTATCATATCCCCTCTTCTGCGTCTTTTCTATGAGGAGAATAGGGTTAAGGTTTCTAGATGTTCCTCCTAACTGAGGTCCTCTTGCCCCCTTATGAGCTTTGTTGCCCTTCTCTGGACTTTTTCCAGTTCCAGCACATCCTTCCTGAGGACTGGTGCCCAAATCCAGACGGCATACTTAAGAAGTGGCCGAATTATAGTCCTATTTTGTTAAGAGCTGCGCAAACTGTTGGCGCTATATAAAACCTGTATAATAATAATAACCCCTTAAGGACCGCCGCATGTAGATTTACGTCAGCAGAATGGCAAGTACAGGCACATTGGCGTACCTGTACGTCCCTGCCTAGGCGTGGGTCGGGGGTCCGATCGGGAACCCCCCGGTACATACAGCGGTCACCGTGGCTGTGCAAGCGATCTGGGATGAGGGGGCAGCTGTTCGGTTTTGTCCGCCCTCTCCGGATCGCTCCCAGCCCCCACAGGAATGGTGAAGTGATGTAATCTATCCTCTCGGCGGTATTTTCAACTGCCGCTGAGGAGAGAAGACATCACAAGTAAGTCTGCACAACACTACACTGACACCAGTGACACATAGGCACATTAACCTCCCCGATCCCCCCCCACCCCCTGTCACAGTGTCACTGAATGCAGTGATCATATATTTACTGATCACTGCATTTAGTGTCAGTGTGACAGTTAGTGTGACAGGCCCCCGTACCCCCCTAATAAAGTTTTAACCCCTTGATCACCGTCTTAGTTAACCTTTCACCCCCTATTGTCAGTGTCACTAAGCGATCATTTTTCTGATCGCTGTATTAGTGTCACTGTTGCCGCTAGGTAGCTATTTTTTTTCTTTATTGCGACTTTTTTTTTTACTAAAGACATGTGGCTGAATACATTTTGGCCTAAATGTTTGACTAAAATTTAGTTTATTCGATTTTTCTTATAACAAAAAGTAAAAAATATTGTTTTTTTTAAAAAAAAATCGTTCTTTTTTTGTATATAGCGCAAAAAATAGCGGCGATCAAATACCATCAAAAGAAAGCTCTATTTGTGGGAAGAAAAGGATGCAAATTTTGTTTGGGAGCCACATCGCATGACTGCGCAATTGTCTGTTAAAGCGACGCAGTGCCGAATTGTAAAAACGCCTCTGGGCATTTAGCAGCATATTGGTCCGGACCTTAAGTGGTTAATAATAATAATTGAGCAAATAACCTTTTTAAGGCATGCTAGTCTGCAAAACTTGCTTGGCATTGTTACTTTTTTGTGAATTCCCACAAAACATGGTAAAACGACACAAAGTAATCATAAACTGAGAAATAATTTCCACGGCAATGGTAAATATATAAAGCAAACAATGTTTTTCCTTATTCCTGTCAAAGGTGGTTTAACTGGTTTAACTGAGATTTTGCAGATTTTAGATTCGCCACTTCTGTTCCCGGATTTTTTTTTTTACAGTTACTTGTTTACTTCCATCTTTTACATGATGTCGTAAAGCCATCTGCAGCTGTTAGCTATGCAAATATGTGTCAGTCTGTATTGACAGAGCCCCTCACCCAGGTCTCTAGCTCATGAGACATTAATTAGGAGGTGGGGGTACATTGACCCTCAGGCTGTGGTCGCTGGGACGATACAATGGCATCTTGCCGGGGAGGGGGGAGGAGCAGCTGGGCCTTGAATAGGAGAAAGACAGATGCCCCAAGAGAGAAAAGATAGCTGAGGAGGGGGCTGGGAGATTTATTCACAGACAATAAGAAAAAGAATTAATAATGTCCTGGGAAAAGCCACTTTTCTCACAGCCCTCAACTGCCCCTAACTGTTGCCCCCCCCCCCCCTCATCACACAGACACACCTCTTTTTGGATCAGACATGACACCTCCCCATATAAAATGGTCCCGTCCGCTGACCACCTTACATTTTACTTTCATCACCCACATTGTGGACAACTAACATTGTGCCTTGACAGCTGTTGTGGTTTAATTAAAAGCACTGGAAACAACATTTTCCCAGAATGTTTTTACCATTTTACTTTGTGCTGAAATATTATACACCAGCTACCTTATCTTGAGTTCATTGAAAATTATATATTTTAATAGCTATTTACATATACTATATCTTTCACACTCAACCCTTTCTGTATCCCCTTTCGATAATAGTCTACATTATATATAGGCTACCCACGTGGTGTCCCACAATTGACATGTCTGTTCCCCGGGTCCCCGGGCAGCTTTATTCTGGGACAATACAATGTCCCAGAATGAAATAAAGGACACAGCCACCCCCTACTAATAACTACGGGCCAGATCCACAAAGAAGTGCAGCTGGCGTAGCTTATCTAAGTTACACTACGCCACCGTAAGTTACAGCCGCGTATCCTTATCCACAAACAATTTTTGCTGTAAGTTACGAAGGCGTAGTGTAATTGTGGCGGCGTAAGGTCGCGCAATTCAAATCAGAAAGCTATTGATGTAAATCAGCTTGACCCCACGTAAAGGAAGTTTTTTTTGAACGGCGCATGCGCCGTCCGTGGAGATATCCCAAAGTGCATGCGCGAAAATCACGTGGAAAATAGTCAATGAAAACGGCGTGAACGTAACTCACGCAAATCCCTATTTGCAAACGGTTTACGCAAACGACGTGAACGACGAAAAATTCGACGCTGGCCCGACGTCCATACTTAAAGGGGTGTTCCAGCCAAATTTTATGTTTATTAAAAGTCAGCAGCTACAAAAAATGTAGCTGCTGGCTTTTAATAAACATTCACTTACCTGCTCCAGCGTTCCAGCGACACGCCGGTCGGGGCTCCGCTCCTCTCCCCCCCTCCCCGGCGGGCGTCTTCATTCTAACTGTGGGCACCCGGCCGTGACAGTCTTCGGCTTGACGGCCGGGCACCCACTGCGCATGAGCGCGGCCCAGCCCGCCGCTGATTGTACAGGCGATCGTCTAGGACCTGTCAGTGTCCTAGGCGGTTGCCTACAGGGAGGGGCTGCTGTAGGCGATTAAGCTTAATCGCCTAACCAGCCCCTCGGCGGAAGGAGGAAGTGGGACAGGAAGTCCCACTCCTCCTGAAGCCCCCACTCCCCCCCCCCCAAAAAAATGACATGCCAAATGTGGCATGTAAGGGGGTGAGGAGTGGATTAAGCGGAAGTTACATTTTTGGGTGGAACTCCGCTTTAACATTACGTACGCCTCTATACAGCAGGGGTAACTTTACGCCGGACCTACGCTTACGCAAACGACGTAAAAACACTGTGCCGGGCTTACGTACGTTCGTGGATCGGCGTATCTAGCTCATTTGCATATTTTACGTGGATTAACAACGGAAGCGCCCCTAGCGTCCAGCGTAAATATGCAACTAAGATAGGCCGTAATACTTCGTGGATCTGGCCCTACATTTCCGTAACTGGTTGCTGCCTGGCGTCTTGCAACCACTGTTCTCCGTGTTGGCTCAGAATCTAGGGTTAATCAAATAAAAAATAAAAAAACGGTTGCCAGTCACTGAGTCTTTTCCAAGGGCTTTTTATTCAACCACAACGTTGACCGAACAAGGGGAATGGAGGGAGAGGGAAAGTTCAGGTACCTTTCTGTAGGATCAATAAAAGCTTGAGATCCCTGAGACATGCACTCATGTCCCTATGCACTCACTGTCGTTGGATCTTGCTCACCCGGACAGGCCTCTGCCACAGACCTGGAAGCCGGAATGATGCACGAACAGTCAAAAAGTAAAAGTCTCTGCCACAGACCTTATAGTAACATTAGCTGCTGAATGATCCTCTGCCACAGGATCCAATAATCAGACTTGTTATCAGTAAACTCAGTTGCACAGTATGAAAAAGTCTTTTTAAGCCGACCCGGCAATACTGTGAAGCAGATAGGTCAGGATGAGTCCTCCAACTGAGGTACCAGGCTAATCTTGAAATACCAGCTTCCAGCTGTGTCCTCTCCAAAACGGGTCCTCCCCCGGTTCCATCAGTTGATCAGCTTCTTCTCGCAGGACAGACAGCATAGGATCACCCTCGAGCCAGTAGGCCCCAGATAGCTTCTGGGCCTACCTCCAGTTGTGAAGCCTCGGGCCAGACGGTCCCGAGGCAGAAGAGGAACTGTCACATTCCCCAGGTCAAGGCGATCATGAGGCGAGAGACCGAGGAAAATGCCGTCCACCTCTTAAGTACCCTCTCTGTCACGTACCTGGGTGAAGTCTGAAGTGACAAGGACAGCCTCTCTTAAATCTCCGGCCCTGGTCCCACTGAGAGTGGAGACAGGGGAAACCAAGGGCCAGGGGAGACACGAGTACCCGCAGATGTAACTCTGGAAGCCCGCAGCAGGTGGTGCGAATCTTGAAAGGCAGGAAGTCGCAAGTTGCAGGGACGAAGTCGCAGCAGGTTGCAGGGACGAAGTCGCAGCAGGTTAAAGGGACGAAGTCGCAGCAGGTTGCAGGGAAAAGGTCGCAGCAGGTTGCAGAGACAAGGTCGCAGGTACCCGGGAAGTAGAGCGGAGCAAAACAGGAGACAGGATCGTGGTCACATGGGAAGCTGGGATCAGCAACGAGCAGGCAGCAATGCACAAAGTCATCAGGCAGGAAACAGGGTCACGTGGGAAGCCGAGATCAGTAACCAAGAGTCAGGGGTGAAGCGAGTCCAAAAGCAAGGTCAAGGAAGCCGAGGTTCAGTAACCGGGATCAGGAGCACAGGAACAGACACAGGATACAGGGACCGGAACCGCCGAGATCCGTCAGCACTCGGCTGGGGTCAGTGCATCCTTTAAATAAGCTGTCTGGCGCCAAGGGCCGCGCAAATTTGCGTGCTCCTGCGAATTCGCGGGGACAACTCTAATAGGTCTCTTACACTCTCCCAGCATGCCCAGCGGTAAAGAAACTCCCACTAGTTCTGGGAAAGAGCACCCAATACACTCTGACTGGCCGTAACTTCCAAAACGGAACCAGAGGGGACAACGACACCTGCTGGTACCCATGGGATATACACCCAACTCAGTCAAAGCTGGAGCAAAGGACAGTTTATCCATAAAACAAAAATCTGAAATAACTAAATTTCAGATATCCCACTAAATTTGAATAATAGCGCCTGGTAAACAGGAGCAGGGCGCTACATATATATCTTCTAAATCTTTGCAACATAATAACAAGCAGTAGATGACTTGACCCATCAACATCTGTAACTAGATAAAATACTAGTTTTGAGTGGATGACTGCATTGAATGACTGGTGTATGTAAGGCAATTCAGAGAAACACAAAAAAAGGAAACCGTGCATGACACTTAACATTTTCCCAAACAAAAGGCTGTCAGCATTCTACCCTAGTTATACAAGGGAACATCTCTTTAAATTCTGCCATATATCAGATAATTGTAGCATTGATAGGTAAATGACAATGGGGGTTTTTTACATGGTCTTTTAGGAATGTCATTTTTCTCTCTGAAGTCCCTTATGAAAGGCTTCCCATTGCCTGCAGGGTGCACCATGGGACTCTTTTCTTGCAGAGCTGCACCTACTTTAAACAAAGAGTCATCAGTTCTTTTCATGATTTGCAAACAGAAGGGTCTTCAACTAGAATTCCCAGTGCCATTCATAGCCGGGGAATTTAAAAGGAAACATTGCTTTAAAAGTTTGGACAGGTGTCTTTAACAGAATTATTACTTTTTTATTATTATCACTTTTGCTATTACTGTTAGCAGTATGTGTGAGAGAAACCAGCTTTTTGTAACTTAATCTTATTATTAGTGTGTATTAAAGGGAATGTAATTGTGTAACTTTATTTTGGACAGGGTATATACAGTGCCTTGAAAAAGTATTCATACCCCTTAAATTTTTCACATTTTGTCATGTTACAACCAGGGCCGCTGATAGGCCAGTACAACTGGCCCTGTTGTACTGGGCCCAGCCAGCAGGGGGGCCCGGGCAACCTGAAAAGATAACTAATTAATGTAAAAAAAGATCTACTACTACTGCAGCCACATCTATACATTATGACATTGGCGGCATGGGTGGCACTGTCTGCAGGTAGCACATGCGTTATGGGCCATAACGCATGTGCTGCCTGCAGAGACAGTGCCACCCATGCCACTAATGCTGTAATGTGCTGCAGACTTAGTTAGCGGTATCAGAGTAAAGGGGCTGAATACAAATGCATGCCACATTTTCAGATATTTATTTGTAAAAGAAAAATTGGAAACCATTTATCATTTTCCTTTTACTGCCACGTTGTTGGTCTATCACATAAAATCCCAATAAAATACATTTACGTTTTTGGTTTTCACATGACAAGGTTCCTTACTCTAAGTGATATCTACAACCTTTATGCATATAGCCTACTTCCTTATTATGTGCTGTTATTAGGGCAGTAACACCACACTGAAGTGCATACCAGTATTCAAAAAGTGAGATGCATGTCTCTATGTCTATGTGTTTCTCTACCCTTGCTATTTCTTTGGCACCTTTACATCCTTATAATTAATCCATCTAACTTTTATTTTTATTTTTTTACACAGGTGCCCTATATCCAGTCAGGAGAGTGAATTTCCCTCTTTCAAGTGCTCCTGGGAGGGGCATAGTGTGGGAATGGGAGGAGCTTCCACGCCAGTGGCTCCCATTTGAAACAAGACTTTCAATCTTGATCCAGGATGCTCTGGAGAGACAGCAAACTGGTGTGCGCCTTGGGGTACCCTGCAATGGATCTCATATTTGCTTTCAGACCATGACCCAAATAGAATTTCCTTCTCAGAAGAGGATTAGAGTCAGAGCTCGAGCCCAGATGCCTTACCCAAAAGCTGCCATGAAATGTCCTCCAGCGTACCATGTTGCCTTACCCCAATATATTAACACTTGTTCAAATTCTAAACATGGGTCCTTAACAGCTCAACAACAGACTGTTGGCACTAGCCATGGACTATTAAATTTTAACCAAGAGCTTGTTAATGGTAATCATGGACTATTAAACTCCAGACGAAGGACCATAAGCACCAATCAAGAAAAAATTAACCAAGGTGTGGCAAATGCCAATCAAGGACTTATGAACGTCAACAGAGGGCTGCCAAACTCAAACCAAGGACTAATGAACTCAAACCATTTTTTAGTCAACTCCAATCATGTACCCATGAACACCCACCAGAAAATGGTAAACTCTAGACAAGAGCCATTGTGCTCCAGTTATGAGATGGTTGATTCTAGCCTCATGCTGCAAAATTTAAGTCATGAGCTTTTGAATGCCAATCAGATCTCAGTGAACTTTAATTCTGGAGCAGTGAATTACAGTGCTGGTCCCATACCTTCTAATCATGGGATTGTAAATTCTAATGATGGATTAGTAAACTATAACCAAGACCTAAAAGATCGCAGCCAGGAACTTATTAATTTTGACGCTAATGTGATTCTGCCAAACTATGGACCTTCTTCTTACTGTGAAACTACTTCAAATGATTCTAGTTCTGAATCAGGGAGTCCAAACTCAATGTTGCTTGACTCGGACATCAGCCCACAATGGGCCGCTGTACAACATGACAGTAACATTTATAATACTAGCCCTGCATTAGCAAGATCTATTTCTAGGCAGTCAAATTCAAGAACTGGGCTAGCAAGGTCAGAATCAAGATGCAGAGACTCAAGACCTGAGCTAGCAAGATCAGAATCCAGGCCCGGAGACTACAGACCAGCATTAAGTAGGGCTAACTCAAGACCAGAAGAACACCAAGTTGTGATACACAGGTCCGAACCTAGGCCTGCAGAAAGTAGGCCTGTATTGCTGAGATCGAACTCTGGGCCTAATGACTACAAATCTGGATTTGTGAGGTCAAATTCTAGACCTGGTGAGCCTAAACCTGTATTAGTAAGGTCTGACTCTAAGTATGAATTTTCTGCATCTGAAATTAGACCTTCTGACTTTAGACCTGCTCTATCTAGATCTAACTCCAGGTACAATGAAATCAGGCCTGCCTCAGTGAAAACAGACTATAAAAATGTAGCTTGTAGGCCAGGATATGTAAGGTCCAATTCTAGACCTGAAGATAGTAGGCCTGAACTACTTAGGTCTCAATCAAGGTCCACTTCTACTGACTCCAAGCCAAGTTCAACTAGCCCTCATCATAGAATCAGCCATGAAAAGCCTAATTTAGTTGGCAGAAGTATTTCACATTCAGCTTCACTTAGAGGGAGTAGGAGCCCTCCACCCTGTGCTTGCCCACAGTGTCTTCTAGTGCAGAGTGTGAAGTCTGCTAGCTGGCCAGGGCGCCAATTGGACAGCAGACCAGCCAAAGCTCAGCATCATGACAGCCAGCGATGTGAGAAAAGTAAAGGTCTCGCTAGGTAAGTTCCGAAGTCTATTACATTGTTGAATACATGTTACCTAAAAAATGCCTTTAAATTCTTACTTACTTTTTTTGCACTTTGTAGGGTGCCTCCAGTGCCTCTCAGTAACATAGAAGGTTCAGGAATGATCCCACCAGCCCTAGCAGGTATTAATTACTATGCTATACTGTATACTAAAAGTGAACTATGACACACACACAGCCAATATCATTAAACACTTGTAAACCAAAGCTTTTATAAAAAATAAAAAAAAAGGTACCAACTCCATTTTGAGTCCTGCTTATGTTTAGCAGACACATCAGATTACCCACTGGCTCCTTATATGTCTTATACTTCAACAGTAAGGCCTCGTACACACGAACAGACAGATTTGTTCAAATCTGTCTGTCCGACAGATTTGAACAAATCTGTCTGCTGGGATTTTGGTTTGCTCGCGTGTACACACGAGCAAACCAAAATCCCCGCCAGCAGACAGATCTGGCTGACGTGGCGGTGACGTGGCGGTGACGTTGACGCCGCCATGTCACCGCACCAGGAAGTAAAACACTTCCGCGCATGCGTCGAAACCATTTGGCGCGTGTGCGAGAAGACATGTCTGCTGGTTAGCGTACTAACCAGCAGACATGTCGGGCAGACGGGTTCCCAGCCGACAGATTTCAAAGCATGCTTTGAAATCTGTCGGGTGGCCAAATCCGTCTGTTTGCCCGTACACACGATCGAATCTGTCTGCTGAAACGGTCTAGCAGACCTTTTCCAGCAGACAGATTTGATCGTGTGTACGAGGCCTAAGATCTGTCTACCATAATTCTGGACTCTGTTTACTCTGTTTTTGGTATTACAACCCACCTATGTGTCTCTTAGCTCCCCTGTTACATTCTCCATAATAAAAAATAAGTACAGATCTAAAAGTGTGGGAACCCTTCATAATGGGCACAGCGGGTGTGTAGACGCCAGAACTCAAAGGAGTTAGAAACTGCCAAGTCCAACACCCATCATCTACCAAACATAAAAAATGTTAGTTATTGAAGGGCCCTTTGGTTACTTTATAAAAGCAAAAACAGCTGCAGTCACATTTTTAAATATCAGAAGTGCCTGTATTAGTATTTTGTAAAGAATACCGTAGGCCAAAAACTTGGGACAGTTGAAACCACGCTGGTGGAGCAAGTGGAAAGTGGAAAGTGGAGCAACTCCTATATTTTGAGGGCCAGATTCTCAAAGGAGATACGACAGCGTATCTCCAGATACGCCGTCGTATATCTGTTTTAGCGGTGTCGGATCTATGCGCCTGATTCTTAGAATCAGTTACGCATAGATTTGCCTTAGATCCGACTGGCGTAAGTCACTTACACCGTCGTATCTAAGTTGCATATTTATACTGGCCGCTAGGTGGCGTTTCCGTCGATTTCCGCGTTGAATTTGCAAATGAGCTAGATACGCCTATTCCCGAACGTATTTGCGCCCCGTCATCGTAGTTTACGCCATTTGCGTAAGCGTAAAGTTACCCCTGCTATATGGTGGGTTAACTTTGCGTAGGTCCGGCTTACACAATGTTAAGTATGGACGTTGGGACAGCGTTGTTTTTTTACGTCGTTTACGTTGTTTGCGTAACTCGTTCACGAATAGGGCTTTGCGCAAGTTACGTTTAACGTCGAAACCAATGTATTTTCTGCGTGGTTTGGAGCATGCGCACTGGGATACGTCCACGGACGGCGAATGCGCAGTTCAAAAAAGCTTCAAAAACGTGGGGTCATGATTGAGAGCTTAGACACTTTCTCTTTAAAGACCCCCATACTCACAAATGGCTTGTAACTATGATGGAAGATCTCACTGACCAATGGTGAATTACACCAGAGTTAAGAGGCGGTTGTCATTTGCAAAATTGAATTCCTGCGTTTTGGACTCCCAAGGTGCATAGACATGCATTCTTTAAAGCAAATTGTTCATGAAATAAATACAGGATCTGATAATACTGACCTTGTTTTCTGAAAATGCTGGCTGTCTTGGTTATCCCATGGCTTAAAATTTTGTGTCACTGACCTGAAAAAAGTCTGCATATGATTAAATTCCTTGCCTGTATGCTTGTTCCAGATTTGTACTTCCAAGTACTGAAACAAGACATTTATTATGATTGCCAGGCAGCTAGCATTTTTAGAAACAGAAGTCAGAAATTACATTCGTCGTGTTCCTCTTTTGAAAGATTTCCTTTAAATAGTCACTGCTTGTTTATACTCCTTGGGGAAGTAGCTTTGGGTGGCTTCAGTGGAGACATTAAGGCCTCATTCACACGAGGCGGACTCCGTCGCACTCCGTCGTGACGGAGTCCGCCTGCTCCCGCCAGCTCAGCGGGAGATTAGTCTGCAGATCTCTGCTGAGCTGACGGATGACAAGCTCCTCTCTGCTCTCTGCTTGTCGGGCACCGCTGATTTCTATGGAGCGATCTGATGAAAACGGACAGCATGTCCGTTTTCGTCAGATCTTACCCAATCCGATCGGATATGGACGTGGCCCCTATACGTCTGTTTTTAGTGGATCGGATCAGGTCGGATGTCAGCGGACATATCTCCGCTGACATCCTACGCTCCATAGGGATGCATGGAGCGGCCGTTCAAGTCCGCCGTCAAAACTGACAGGCGGACCCGAACGGTCCATCCGTGTGAATGAGGCAAAATTATGTAGAACAATTCAGAAAGAAGAGGGGTTACACAAAGGAATTGTTTATCATGGACCTGCCGTAACTTCACCATGGGAGCTTAGGGTTGAGATTTGCTCTGACGTCCCTAACAGCACACAAACAAATCCACTACTTTTTTCTTTAGGTATTAGCGGACTTCTCATGAGTGCAGCAGGACTTCCTGTTTGTCTATCCATTCCTGCTACCCCAATATTTCATCCACCACCAGTAAAGAAAAGGTCCATCCGACCAGTACCTGGAATCCAAGGGACCAGCCGGAAGATAAGCAACAAAAAGAGTATGTCTTTTGGTTATAGGCTACGTTTTAAACTTTTGCATAATTTTTTATAGTTACTATTTATAAGATACTCAATTGTTTGAAACTTTTTGACATACTATCTTAAAAGGCAATCATGAGGAAATAAGGATCTTCCCCAGTACACCTTGGTATAGTAAGGCCGCGTACACACGATCAGACCGGTCCGATGAAACTGGTCTTAAGGCCAGTTTCATCGGACCAATTCGATGGTGTGTACGGCCTATCGGACCGTTGTCCGTCAGACCAAAGTTTTAAAACTTGCTTTAAAATCTGTCGACGCATGCTTGGAAGCATTGAACTTCGTTTTTTCAGCACATCGTTGTGTTCTACGTCACCACGTTCTGGTCTGATCGGATTTTTAGCCCGATGGTGTGTACGCACATCAGACCATCAGACCACTTCAGCGTGGTCCAATGAAAATGATCCGTCGGACCAGTTTCATCGGACCGGTCTGATCGTGTGTACGTGGCTTTAGAGTCTTGTTCACAAAAAAGCAACAGGAAAGTCGCGTGCCATAAGTTTCTCAACTTTTGGGTCCTTAGGCCGCGTACACATGATCAGACCGGGCCCATGAAACTGGCCTGAAGACCAGTTTCATCGGACCAAATTGATTGTGTGTACGGCCCATCGGACCGTTGTCCATCGGACCAAAGTTTTAAAACTTGCTTTAAAATCTGTCCGATGGACACCTGTCCGTCTGACCAAAACGATGGTTAGTACACAAAAGCATCGGACCAAAGATCTGCGTATGCTTGGAAGCATTGAACTTCGTTTTTTCAGCACGTCGTTGTGTTCTACGTCACCGTGTCCTGGCCCGATGGGATTTTGGACTGATGGTGTGTACGCACATCAGACCATCAGACCACTTCAGCGGTGGTCCGATGAAAACGGTCTGTCGGACCAGTCTCATCGGTTTGGTCTGATCGTGCATCTTGGCAAAATTGAGCATTAATGTTTATGCTATGGCATTAGAGAGAAAAGCCACTATAAGGGGAAGAAGATACCTGGCCTACCAAAAAGAAAGCATTTTTTTTAAATTGAAATTATCACCATTTACCCCCGATCAGTTGGATGGGATGGCGCATGTGATGCACAAACGTTTTTTGCAAAATTGTACATGCTTTATTGCTCATTATTACATACAGTGCATCTTCTAGATTGGAAGCTCTAACGATCAGGGTCTTCTGATTCCTCCTGTATTGAATTGTATTACAACTGTGCTGTCTGCCCTCATGTTGTTAAGCGCTGTGCCAACTGTTGGCGCTAAATAAATCCTGTATATTAATAATAATAATCTTACAAGGGCTTTTATTGAGCAGCCCCAAGCCGGTAACGCTAAACTTCATCTTACAATATTGCCAGCACTATATGTCCCACTACTGCCACCTGTTGGACCTCCAGAGGAAGTACATTGACATCTCTAATTCCTCTGCCAAATTTCAGGGCTTTTCTTCTCATGCAGTAGTGGTTATTAATTGAGTTTTCCTCTCCCATCCTAAAATGCCGACCTTTGCCTTTTTAATAGGTAAAAAGCCAGAGGAGATGATCAAGCAATTCCTGCAAAGGGTGAAGACTCCATTGGCAGAGGTATCTGTGTATTATCTAATCATATACTACGTCCAAGTCCTCTCATTGCTGATGTTTCAGTTGCTGGGCATCTGTGTTTGCATTACTTGCTGAATTCTTATATGAGATCAAAAATTCAAGCCCTGACTTTGTTGTCAATGCTATGCCCAGATGATAATTGTAATGATAAGCACTAGCCCTAGGGCTTTTACAAGTTCTTGTAATTGTGTGTAGAGCTGATTTCCCAGATAAGAAAATATTGTCTAACTACAAGAAGCATGTGTATTCTTACTTGAATATTGACGTGCTTTGTGTATTTTTTGCAATAGAGTGGGAAATGGTTAGGTTTTCATTTTGTCGCTAGGGAGATTTAACCTACCTGTTTATCCTGGTTACCATTTTCAGAAAGTGATACGAAATCCAAAATGTTACATTTATCAGAACAGGAGATGAGGAGATAAAAGATGGGAATTTCCTCTCTTTTGAGGGATATCTTCCCCCTTTTAGGACACGGAGGGACCTAGGTTTTAATTTCCCCCTAGACTAACCAAAACTAAAACATTTTTTTTTAGCTTCAGATATACTGTACTTTAATCTACAAAACAGCTATAGCAATCTGCCCACAGTGCCCAGTAGTTTCCAATGGATTCTTTGCAATAAACCAAATGTGCTATAATTTTTTTTACCTGAACTAGCAGGCTCTCTATTTGCTCGATGGCCCGTCGGGATGAATGGCTGGTTGCCATTCCCGACGGGCGGGTCGCCGATCTCGACGGCCGGGCGAGAACCTCGACGGGCGTAACGATGTGTTTCGCCCGTCGAGGTTCTCGTACGTGTGTACGCCGCCTAATTGTTCTGATAGACTTGGAATGGATGATGGCTATCCTCTAGTCAGGACGATTATAAATGTGGATTGGCATTGGTTGTAGCTCCACAAAGTACACCTATAGGGCCAGATTCAAATAGTATTTACGTCGGCGTATCAAGAGATAAATACTAAGAATAGCCGGCGTATCTTTTTTTGGTATTCAGAAAAGAAGATACGCCGGAATTCTGCTAATATACGAGCGGCTTAAGTCTGTTACGCCGTCGTATATTAGTTGTAGTTTTACGCTGGCCGCTAGGTGACGTTTCTGTCGTTTTACGCATCGAATATGTAAATTAGGGAGTTACGGCGATTCCCGAATGTACTTGCGGCCGGCTGTCGTAGTTTACGTAGTTTGCGTAAGCGTTTTTCTGGTGTAAGGTTACCCCTGCTATAGGAGGCGCAGCCAATGTTAAGTATGGACGTCGGGACAGCGTCGAATCGTACGTCGTTAATGTCGTTTGCGTAAATCGTTCGGGAATGGGACTGTACGTAAGTTACGTTCACATTGTTTACATTGACTACTAGCGACGTGATTTCACGCATGCGCACTGGTATACGTCCACGGATGGCGCATGCGCCGTTCTGAAAATATGTAAATTGCGTGGGGTCATAATTCATTTACATGAATCACACCCCCACAGGACTCATTTGAATTAGGCGCCCTTACGCCGGCCACTTTACGCTACGCCGCCGCAAATTACGGAGCAAGTGCTTTCTGAATAAGGCACTTGCCCATAAAATTTGCGGAGGCATAGCTTAAAGAGCATACGCTACGCCGCCGGAAATATACTAATTTGTATCTGAATCTGGCCCATAATCTTTGGCAATGCTACAATGGCGGCATTTTACAACATTCTCTTGTTTTCACTTTTCTTTTATTATTATTTTTATTGTGTAACTATAGCATATCTCTTATCTTTTTCCTGTTAGGACTGTGCTCTGTGCAATCAGCCAATGACAGATGGAGAGGTGGGCAGATTATACCGTTGTAGCCATGCCTATCATGTTCGCTGCCTGGCACCTCTGTACAAGGTAAAAAAAATCATTGTATATATGTATTCTTAAAAGTGCAACCACATTTAGAAGCAAAGTTGAGCCTCTTTGATTAAGTCTATGCACAGAATTGTACAGAGCAGGGGGGTCAGGGACATTAGGATACATCATTTATTCAACTCATTCAGCTGTGTGTGTGTAATATAAGCTTTTGTAAGTCAGTGAATGGACTTTTTTCAGTAGAGCAGCTAAGATTTGCCTGGTAAAATATGAAAAGATGACCGATGCTTTACCTTCTAGCTTAAAATCTGATATTAAAGTTTTGTTTTTCTTTTGTATAAAAAAAGTCAAACATGTTATACTCACCTGCTGTGTTCAGTGGTTTTACACAGAGCAGCCCAAATCTTCCTCTTCTCTGGTCCCTTGCTGGCGTGCACCCCCAACCAAAAAAGCAGCTTGCCATGGGGCACTAAAGCCTAGCTGCTGTTCTGTGTGTCGATTCAGTAGAGATGCCGCAGCTTGGCCCCTCCCCTCTCTTTCCTCATTGGCTCACTGACTGTGCTTGACACAGCAGCGGGAGCCTATGGCAGGCAGCCAAGGCTCTCATGCAACATCACTAGATTGAGATGGGGCTTAGGTTAGTATTGGGGGGCCAATGCACATAGGTGTTTTTTTTACCCTGCATTAAAATAAAAAACCTTCTGCCTTTAGAACCATTTTAAAGCCAAACTCTGTGCAGATATAAATGACACAGATGAATGAAGCTATATGTAGATAATACATTAATACACGTATTCTGCTAAATGCAAGCAATACAAGTACCTGCCTTGACATCTGGTTAATGCAATCCATGTACAGCAGAGCTCACATTGAGAGAGGGAGAAACAGCACAAGAAGCCAATCCCCAGCACTGCAGTAACATGCTGATAGAATCAGAGAGCAGAGTAACATAAAGATGAGCTCATCAATCTCCTTTTCACTGTCCAGTTAAAGGCTGTGAAGGGCAGTGGTGTCTCCAGCTTTCATATTTGGGGGGGGGGGGGGGCACTGGGACAAAAGTAGGGGGGCCAACTATGAAATGCAATTATATATATATCCTGGGGCCCGTTGTGGGGCCCTTTATTACGATCCAGCAACAAGACCCTTTCAGATGTTTTTCAGTGAGCTCCCTTCCTAATGAATTGGGGCCCCCCAGGGTGGCAGAAAACAAGAGGTATGCCACCAGCACACCAGGAAAATATAAGGGTCCAAAGCAGTGGGAGAACTACCAGTGTTGCAAAGGTTGCACTTGCGACCGGGCTTTTGGTGGTCGACCACTGTGGGGTTCCCAAGCCTCCTCTTGCTGTCCTATCCTTTCTATGTCTCCTTGGCAGTAGCAGCAGTCTATTAGGGGACAGGACAGCAACAATGGTAGTTCTGCCGCTGGTCCACAGTGGGAGAATTCCCCCATCCACCTGGAAAGTGTAGATGAGGGAATTGGAACATTATTTTATTTTAATTTTTTATTCAACCTAAAAGCTGAATGAAAAAAGTGATCAATGTATGGTCTGCCTAAGAACTAAGACCAGCCATAGACAGTTTAAATCTCAGCCTTTTAGCAAGAACTGGCTGAGATTTAAACCATTAATGGACAGGCTGAATGTACCAAGTTGATTGGTCAAATTGGGTATAACCAGCTCTGCCGGATTCTCTTATGATTATTGCTAGCGGTTGCTATATCTGCTAATGAAAGTCGCTATTTGTTGGGAGAATACAATTGCTCAGCGGAAGGGAATCTGTGGTTGCAAGAAAATACATTTTTTACGTCTATGGTCTGCCTAACTGGAACTGAAAGTTTGTGAATGTCTTGAAAGAACAGGAGGGGGGAAGAGACAGATGGGGGAGGGAAGCGAGGCAGATAGGGACAGTTCAGTGATTACAGTGTACTACAGTGTGCACTCACCCATGGGACCAGGCTGGGAGCTCAGGAATCATTGGAACACAGAGGAATCTGCAGCTGCTGGTTTTCATATTTCCCACCCACACAACCTTTCTCATCAGATACAGCTGTATGCCGGGATAGTGTGAGCGGGACAGGAAGACAGAGGAGAAGCAGAAGTGGGGGGAGGAGGAGGAGCTGTATTCTTCTCTGATCTCCCATCAGTGAGGGGGGGGGTAGGTGTGTTTGCTGGGCTGTGTAAGAGTGTCTTACAAAGCTGCAGCCACCAGTCTCAGAATTTACAGGCTGATTCTCCTGTCCTATGGGCGGGAGAAATCAGTCTGCTTTTCCACTGTCACTTAGATAATGGGAGGCTTGCCTATCCTTCCCAGTGCTGGTGGAGTCCTTCCTGCTGTCGCTCTCCTCCCTGCCAATGAGGATGCAGGGAAAGGGAGCAAATTGGGCAGCCATGGCTATGCGAGTGCCTCTCATATTATGCATGCAGCATTGCAGAGTGTCAGCAAGGAAAGAGGGAGGGGGAGAAATCCCCCACAGGAGTTGTCAGGACGCTCTGCCTCTCAGGAGAGCCTGTGTCCACTCTGCAGTAACCTGAGCAAGGGCACCCACTACATAAAGAAACAAAAATGTGTTTTAATTGGGGGGGGGGCACAGCATAATTTTTTTTGGGGGGGGGGTCAGGGCTCCCACTGCCCCCCCCCCCCTTAGTAAGTGTTAAATAACTGCAGCAGAGAAAAATCTGGTATTCTGTTCTCCCAGACAGAGCTGTGCTGTGTGGCAGAGCAGTGTAAATCTAAAGACTAGGGCCCGGATTCACATACATCGGCGCAACACAGAGAGGCAAGCATGGAATTCACAAAGCAAATGCTCCCAACGTTGCGCCGGCGTAGCGTATATTCCTAGGCGTAAGTCAGTGTAAGTGTAAGTGGTCTGGAAGTGGGCGTGATACATTTAAATGAAGCGTGACCCCAAATGATGGGCTGAGCTGCAGACAAGTACTTAAAATTAACTGCGCATGCGTCGTACCTTGGACGCATCCCAGTGCGCATGCTCACAATCGCGTCGAAACAACTGGCTGAGATACATCGAATCACTGCCTACGACCTGGTCCATACCTTTGCATGAGTTGCGCCTCCAATATGGGGAATAACTTTACGCCGGACATAACCCTTACGCAAATCGCTTAAAACATGCTCCGGGCGCATATTTGAATAGAAAATCAATGGGAGTACCAAATGCTTCCAGTGTAACTATGCACCCAGGCAAGTTACGTTGGTCGGATGAAGTCAGTTTTTAGGCGTATCTATGTTTGTGGGTACGGCGCATAGATACGGCGGAGCATATTTGTACTTACGCGGCATATCTCGAGATACGTCGGCGTAAGTGCTTTGTAAATACGGGCCTAGATGGACAAATACTTTGGATGGAAAAATAGTTCCCATTCATCCGTGCATTTAGTTGTATGCCTGGAGCTTTTCAGTAGATATTAAGTATACACTATAGGATTACACCTTTTCGTACCCCAAGGAGAGTAGGAATGCGTGCGTTATGCACGCTGTGGTGAACAGTGGATGTGGCCAAATTGTTCTTGCTGACATCATCACCCCATGCCCCCCCCCCCAGTGATTGCGAATCTTCCCACAGAAAGCTGTCCGCAGCTCTATGTGGCTATCTCAGGTATAGAAGAGCCACAGCCGGTTTAAATAATGGGCAGACTGAAACCAGGACACATAATTTAAAACCCAGACTGTCCGGGTGAATCATGGACAGGTGGCAACCCTAATGGTTAAACTGTTCAGTTCATGAATATTTTTTATTGGGATTGTGTTGTTCTTTTGTATTGTCTGTGGGTCTGTTGTAATCTTAACAGTTATTACACAGTCATCCCAAACTTTTTGCTAGATGGCATTCTCTCAATGCAAATATACAGTAATTCTTTCATTGCTCACATTTAACATTACGGGCCAGAAAAATCTGCACAGTTGTTCTTGGTCAGAAACCAAAGGCATTGAAACAAGAAGGTTAACACAAAACATAGGCAAAAAGTTATTTTAGAGGATTTTAATTTTTTTATTTAAGAAGCTATTTAATAGTCATCATTATCTACCCAAAACTAAATTACTGGTTTTGGGTGGCCTTGCCTTGTAATCGACTAATTAGGCTTGCCTATGGCTAAGAAAAGGTTGCAAACCATAACATTATTCTCCTGCCTCTTACCAGGATGGCACTTTGCGCTGCCCGACATGTCAGACATTGTATGGTGTGAAGATTGGGTCTCAGCCTGCAGGGAAAATGTCTTTCCACATCATTCCTCATTCCTTGCCTGGATATTCTGAGTTTGAGACCATACGCATCATCTACCATATTGCTCCTGGAGTACAGGTAAGCCAACAACACTACCAGTCAAAAGACTGCTAATGCCATTCAGGAAATACTGTCATGGTGCAAAAGTCAACACCTAGTCCCTAATATCAACAACCATATGCAGGCTAGTCTTCCTGTTTAGGAGTTCTGTACTATGACTGTGCCCACTGCTCCTTTTCACTCAGTAAAAGTGTATAATTCAGAATGAGACCTGGCAGAAAACAATAGACTCTAGAACTCAAATTAGATTACGTATGCAGGCTCTGTTTCCTGCTAAAGCTGGCCAAAGGTGGATCGAAATTAGACCAATTTAGCAGGGACCGACCAAGTTTTGATCCATCTATGGCTGTTCCTATTCGAGTGAAGTAGATCTAATTATGGACTCCTCCCAAACGCGACTGTTGGTAAATTTTCATTCAATCAGCGCCTGCAGCCCATCGGCTGAAGCAGTAATTGGTGTATTCTGACAGCGGAGGAGTCCTGCTGTTAGAATACAATAGCGGTGTGGGGAGTATATCCCTATCTGCCAAGAATGTGGGAATGGGCGAATCTGATCAATGCATTGCCAGCCTTAGAGCCAAGACACAATTTAAACGAGCATTATTAAAGGGGTTGTAAACAATTTTTTTTCCCTAAATAGCTTCCTTTACCTTAGTGCAGTCCTCCTTCACTTACCTCATCCTTCCATTTTGCTTTTAAATGTCCTTATTTTTTCTGAGAAATGCTCACTTCCTGTTCTTCTGTCTGTAACTCCACACAGTAATGCAAGGCTTTTTCCCTGGTGTGGAGAAAGCTTCTTGAGGAGGGAGGGAGTCAGGACTCTCTCTACTTTGCAGATAGAGAAAGGAGCTGTGTGTTAATGGGATTCCTGACACTCCTGCTCGTCCCCTCAAGAGGCTTTCTCCACACCAGGGAGAAAGCCTTGCATTACGGTGTTTACGGTGAACAGGAAGTGAGCATTTCTCAGAAGAAATAAGGACATTTAAAAGCAAAATGGAAGGATGAGGTAAGTGAAGGTGGACTGCACTAAGGTAAAGGAAGCTATTTAGGAAAAAAATGTTTCCCTTTACAACCCCTTTAAAGTTTTCCTGCTATCCAGCACAAAAATCTCAATCAAACTGTTTTAGGATGTATATTTTGTGAACAAATTACTTTCTAGTAGAAAGCCTGCAACTGTTTATGGCATATAGAGTGTTTGTGCAAGATCTGTTATATGTCTATAGAGCACTGTCTTATATCAATGGGTAACCATTTACCTGAAATACAGATTACAGATAACTCGAAGATGAAATGAAAATATATTGTAGCTTGCCTTTAGGCCAGGCCTCTGTCAGTCTCATGTTTCTGGCTCTGGCCTTGAAGATTAAGGAGTTTAGGCAGCACACATGGTTTATACATGTTGCAGCATCCACAGAATTTATCAAGGGTATCTTATAGAAGCAAGAACTGACTGCACTGAACTCAATAAGACTATTGTCCATAATGACTGCTTGAAAAGAAGTGTCTGTTGCAATGGTTATGTCATTCATGGTGTCATTTATTTACTACTTAGGGTCCAGGTCAGCCCCATCCAGGGATGAAGTTTACTGCTCCAGACTTCCCTCTTCACTGTTACCTCCCTAATACAAAGAAAGGAAGAGAGGTAAGTGTACATACACAATGGTGACTTTGGTCAACGAGTGTCCAAATGGTTTTTCACCTTAACTCTGATCTAAGGTTTTATAATACAGTGTGGCTAGATTAACAATGCGTGGCATTAATGCCTTTATCCAATCCTAGTGTGTGCACTGAGACCTGCTATGCAAAAAAAAATAAAAAATGGTGGTACTTAGAATCTAGGAACCTCTAGAATGCATTTTCATACCTTCACATTTTGGACCTATCAGGAAATGAATAAACTAGCAAACAGGTATTGCAGGGAAAATTACAGTCAGTTGTACAAGATAAATGGCAGGTTGAACCTTAGCAGCACTTATCAGCAAGGCCATTTCTCCATAGGATGGCCACACATTACAATTTCAATATAGAATCTCTATACAACCTCTTTTATACTTAAAACAATTACGGCTTGCAAGATCCTGCCTAAAAAAGCCATTACATTTATATTTAATTGAATAGGTTTGTACACTACAGTTAGCAAATATAAGAAAGATTGTATAGTCAGGTTGTAATGTGCTAGCTTCAGATGGTTGAAATGCAAATATTCACGTTTGACTGTAGTATGCTTGTAGGTGGGTGTGAGGCTGGGTGGCAGGCACCCAAGAGGGAATGAACGACATACAGAGGTCTGAGGTTTCAAAGGAGTGTATTTTCAAGAACATTTTAAACACGCTGTGACAGAGTCTATGTCGCAGTTTTAACCGTCAGTAACATTTAGAGACAGTTATGCAGTACTTGGGGAGAGCCAGGGCCAATCCTGGGCAGGGTGCACGGGGTGCTCCGCACCCAGGCGCTGCAGAGGTTGGGGTGCCGAAGCTCCAAAGTGCTCCCCTCCCTCCTCCTTGTCTGTGTCCAGAGGCAGAGCGCATGTAGCGGGTGCTGCGGTTCCCCACCTATCCCGCTTGCTCTCAGCTGGCAACTGAAACGAGCGCATACCCCCCGCTGTCCCTGGAATGCGGGCTGGGTATCATCATTACCGGAACACGTTGCGGCACTAGGCTCCACTAACTAATTCTGTCCGGTGTGCATAGAGCAGTCTCCTGTCTGCCCCGCCCCTTCTGCGTGTGTCTGCTCTTCTCCCATAGGCGGTGTGATGAGAGGCTTCTGGGTTGGCTGGATCTGCTGCCAATCATCCCTTGCACTCCCAGGAATGCTCTCCGAGTGCCACCCTCCAAGTAACCAAAGATGCCACGTATGCCCTGCCACCTGTAATGTGCTTCTGCTTTCAGCGTGCCGGAGCTACAGGGCTACAGGGATCTATTGGAAAATGTCTGATCTATGGGGACACTTGAAGTTGGGGGCTCTAATGGGGGCAACTGCTGGGGGCGCCCTGATGGGGGACACCTGCTGGGAGGCTCTGATTGGGGACACCTGCTGTGGGGGGCTCTGATGGGGGACACCTGCTGGGGGGGACTCTGATGGGGGAAGGGGAGGAGTTAGTAAGATGACCTCACCCATGTGTGGGCGCCAGAAATATTTCTGCACCCAGGCGTCTGTGACCCTAGGATCGGCCCTGGGGAGAGCAATGCTTAAGGACCGACAGGATCCTTGATAAAACCAGAGTTCGTGGTGAAACATGTCGGACATGGCATCATGACATAGACGCTCTATGCGTCTCTCTTTTTTAAGCACCGACAGCACCTGGCACAGGAGGCATCTGGTAGGCAGCAGGCAACTAAATACTAAGGTTCCACACAGCAGTGAGCCAATACTTTTTTTTATAAGCACTGCACTCATCAAAGATGACCGCAGGTGTCATCTAGGGCAGCAGCGTCCAATAAGACCACTGCTCACCTGATGACATTAATGGAGGCCTAAAAGGAATGTGGGTTCCTTCTGTCCTCCACTCCCTCTGCATGGTAGCTGCATAAGGTGCCAACTGTGTAGGGCGGTCTTGTATAATGCAACTTTTGGTTACATAAAGGAATTACAAAAAAAAGAAAGAACAATGTTTAAGTATGGAAACATACTTTAGGTTGCAGTGAATTTTGCTGTTGTATATACACAGGGTTGCTTAACCCCCCTGCCGGTAAACCCGAACGCGACTCGGGTTGGATTTTTTAGGTAAATAGCGATATCCCCGAGTCGCGCTCGGGGTCAATATGCAGAGCCTGCAGCGCGCACTGGCTTACCTTGGATCCAGGCGGGGTACTGTACTTACCTTGTCCCTGGATCCAGCGATGCATCCCCGCTGTGTGAGCGAGTGGCGTCCTCCATTCGGCTCACACAGTGCCCGCGCGCCGCCGATCTCCGTTTCCTGCGACGTAACGGCGCACGGGGGCGGAGACCGGCGGCAAATTCAAAAATGTAAACAAACACATTACATACAGAATACTGTAATCTTATAGATTACAGTACTGTATGTAAAAAATACACACACCCCCTGTCCCTAGTGGTCTGCCCAGTGCCCTGCATGTTCTTTTACATAATAAAAACATTTTTTTTCTCCCTGCAAACTGTAGATTGTCCATAGCAACCAAAAGTGTCCCTTTATGTCAAAAGTGATTTTAGAGCAGCTGGAAAACAGCGATAATAAATTATAATCACTTGCAGAATTGAGCGTTAGCGATTTGTGGGAAAATTCGTCATAAAAAAATAAAAGTAATGACAGCGACAATTCTGCAACTGAGCAAATTTCAGTGATTTTGATTTGATTACATTAGTGAATAATTTTTATTATAATTACATTATTATTTGTTATAATTATTTATAGTTATTTATTATATTATAATTTTATGATTTTGTGTTTCAAACTTTATCATACCCGGGATGTCTACTAGACTCTGGTTTGGACAAATTTAAGCGAGTTATTCCTAAAAATTGCAGGCCTACAGTATAAAACGCAGAATTTCCATGCAAAATAATTGTACCGCTTTTGGTACGTAATTCCAGACAGAATCATACCGCCAGGGAGGTTAAGTTCAAACAGTCCAATAGAACTTTCCCTGACCCAAAGGCCATTTGATTTTGGATGTCAAGTTTACCAGATATTTTTCTGTGATCCCTTATTTTATTAGGAAACATTGCTGTTTATTTAAATCCTCATTCTGTTGTCATTTCAGATACTACTTCTCCTAATAAAGGCCTGGGAGCGACGCCTCCTCTTCCCTATCCTCCCATCGCGAGTCGCCGGTGTCCTGGATTCTGTATCAATCTCCCGGATTCCCCTCAAGACCGAGTTTGGCTCTAACATCACTGGAAAGGGCTTCCCTGATTCTCGTTATCTGGACAGCGTCTTGCGGCAACTACGGGACTGGGGGGTGTCAAGTGACTGACCCAAAGTGACTATTGACTCTTGACATACCAGCATAGTTTGCTTAAAATTGTTGCAATGGTTACATTAACCAGTCACTCCTCACGTATTCTGTTCTCTGCTTTTAGTGCAGAAAAAAAAGTATTTACATTTGTATATATATTTCTGTGTTTGTACATATTTTCCTTTACTCAGAGAACAGGTTCTTTGCAGGTTCTTAGATCACTTAAAGCACTTTTTTGGTGCATTAGCTCACTAGTTGAAGGTCTCATTTTAATTATTTTTTAAAAAGAGGGGCAGAAGAACTACAGATGTATCATTCCTCCTCCCCAGGGCTGGCTACATGGGGATTAAGCATACCCCCTACTCAGGGTCAGAATAACCACTAAATTGCTATGCCTACTCTCTAGCGCTGGTTGCATTGACTTACTATGGCTGGTTACCCAAACAGTTCCCCCTCTATTGCAGCACAGAGGCAAGAAAGTCAAGATGGTCATAACAGCCTGACTCCAGCAAAAACCTTTTTAATATGAGATATGATGGGCAAAGGTCAGAATTTCTGTTAGTTTGTTATGTCTTTAGCACTGTAGAGTTTTTACCACATTTTATGTTGTGACACAACATCGCCTGAAGAGGAAATGAAGGGAAACCTTCCAATTGGGAACATAGATGGCCAGAAAAAAAAGTTACAACTCATCGTCTTATTGCACTGAAGTTTTTTACTTTCTGCAATTGAGATTTCACTTAATATCCTGTTCTGTCTTACACCTATCAAAAACACAGGAAGTGAGGCAAAATCTCCAAAATGGAGACAAAGACAGCAATAGAAAATGACAGAAGTGACAAAGTCCAAACCCCGCTAAAGACACTTTTATGGTTTAGAGCACACAGTGATGGGTCTGTCAGCACTGGTTACATCACAGACGTTGAAGGATCCAGAAGCCGTGACATCAAAAAGCACATGGCTGGTGTAAACAGGGCACTTAATGGAAAGATGTGGGCAAATGCTCCTAAGAAAAGTTAAAAAATAAAATGGAGGCTCTTGAGAAGCTTCTGATGAAGGAACCTTGTAAGGCAGTGCCCTGGATAGTGTGTGATGTATGTGTGAGACAGATGTGACTGGTGCTGAACAGGGACCCGGTCTATGTGTGCCACTGGCTCAGACACTCTTTGTGGCCTCCCCAACACAACTCCAGCACAAGACACTTATTAGATGGATTGCTACTGCGCCTCCTGATATTTTCATAACCGTCAATATATACTAGGTCGATCTTAGCACTGAACCCAGAAAAGACCCCTTTGGAGTTTTTTTTCTCCTTTAGCAGCAAAGTGTAGCAGGGGGCAGAGTTACTTGGTTGCATTTGCCCCTGCTTTTACTGTGAGCAGTATTTTGAGTATGCCTAGAAACCTGCAAAGAATTTGCACCTGATGTCCGTCTGCTAGTTATCAACCCGTCTCTAGGAGATGAATCTTTCACTGCTGCAATTGGTTTATTTGTTTAGAACCAAACAATATATGCTAGTTATGTCATAATTTGAAGTTGGCTTTACCCAGAATAGAAAAAAAAAAATAGGAGTGTCAGTCCTGCCAGACTTGGTGCGGAATAATGGTGAGTTGGAACAACCCTGCAGGAGATTGAAAATTTGAAGCAGTGAGGTCTCATCTTTTGTTTCCAGTTGTGAGGCTTAGTGGCAATAAAGGGAGTTCCCTTTCTTCTACATTCTTTATAATGCAACTTGAGGAATCAAAGTGAAAGAGTGACACCGCTGCCTGTGGCAAGTGAGCACAGCTGGGAACTATGGGCACCCCTCATAAAGACCATGGCTGCGGAGCTGAGAAACCCCAAAGTTAATTAGTAACAAATGCACTGCAACTTATTGTTTGCCAACTCTTCTTGTGTACAATTAATTTCTAGACTGAACATTGTCAATGCATATATGGAAGGACCCACGTTTTGTCAAATTTGGCCCTGATTCTGACATGGTTACATGCATAATGTATTTGTGCTATTAACACAAAATGTATATACAGTAGGTACCTATCAAAGTATTTTAGGTACAGATAGTGATGTCCATGGTATTCACTCAGATTCTGCTTTTGTCAACCGTAAAGTGGACCCTTGCTCAAATGTTAACATAAAGCTATGCAACAGTTCTGCTGGTACTGAATATATAAGGACTAACAAAAGGACTTGCCCTTCTAAGATAAACTGCTTCTCCTACATCCCTTCAGTCTTATCTCAAACCCTAGGCATTGGATCATGTGATTTCTACTAAAAGGGAACATTTAAATCAGATTTACTGATCTGCTATAATATGTTGGAAGAAAAAAAATGGGAAATCTGGTTGTTTTCCACAGTCAACCAAGTCCATCCTTCCTTCAGACACAGAGTTCTGAGTGGTAAAACAGCATTTTCCTGCATTTCTATAATAAGGCACCCTATTTTTCCAGATCCAACCAACTGGTGAACTTTCTGAAAATTCCCCTAGTAGCCCGACTGTCATTATCAACCAGTGGCTTCAATACTTTCTAAAAAAAACTGATCTGAAACAAGTATACAAAAAGAAAATTCTGTCTGTACACTGACTTTCCAGGCTGTAGGCTTGTTCCCAGACAAGAGCTCAACAAGAAGTCTAAATTCTTATTAACAATCCAATTTGTGTCAAGTTACTTGTTAATAGCATGTAGAGCCAGCTTAAGAATATTAAACCAACTATACCATGTGGGCAAAAGTTTGGACACTAGACTATAATATGGTGTTGCCCCCTCTTCACCATTATGTATTTCTAAAACAGCCTCCATTCTTATTCTTACAGTCAGGCCCCTTACACACGATCAAATCTATCTGCTGGAAACGGTCTGACAGACCGTTTCAGCAGACAGATTCGATCGTGTGTACGGGCGGACAGACAGATTTTGCCAGCAGACAGATTTTAAAGCATGCTTTAAAATCTGTCAGCTGGGAACCCGTCCGTCTGACATGTCTGCTGGTTAGTACGCTAACCAGCAAACATATCTGCCCACACATGCTTCGAATAGATTCGACGCATGCGCGGAAGTGTTTTACTTCCTGGTGCGGTGACGTGGCGGCATCAACGTCATCGCCATGTCACCGCGCTGTCTGCCGGCGGGGATTTTGGTGTACAGCGATCAAACCAAAACAGCCCAGCAGACAAATCTGATCAAATCGGTCTGTCAGACCGATTTGAACAGATTTATTTGACCGTGTGTACGAGGCCTCAGTGTTTTAATTCTTCCCAAAAGTGTTAAGTAGGGTTTAGGTCAGGGCTCTGTGAAGGCCATTGAAGTTCCTCTTCATGAAACTGGTCAAACCATGTGTTTATAAAGTTGACTTGTGCACAGGGACAAAGTCATGCTGGAACATGTTGTAGGATTAACAGTACCCTTCACTGAAAACATCTGAACTAAAAGAATTTAAAGGGGTGCCCACATAAATATTTACGCATTGTGTAACCTGTTGACGCTACAGTTCTGTCCAAATGTAGGTGTTTGAGGTGGGTTAGTAATCCTTGTAAATTCATATTTTACATCCAGGTATCCTGGGCATCAGTTATAATATGCATTACTGTTCCTGCTAGCTCACAACCACCAATTGACTTTCAATTTTTTTTTTTTTTTTTCAAGAACATTATATCTTTGCATCTAATTTTCATCTTTTAGGTCCTGTTGGTAGTCTCTCCTTGTTTCACAAAAGGAGGTTATTTCCCTATAAATCCTTTGGTTCAAAGGCTATTAAGAGAAGCTATATTAGAGAATTTTTGCATTGGCTGCCAGAATTGTATTACAAGTTAATCTTTACTTTGTTTACTATGTGTGTTTTCTTTTATATTTTTATATAGCTTTCCTATTAAAATATATATATATATTGATATAACACAAAATGTTATCAAGTGGAGAAATCTGGAATACAAAATGTGTAAATTGTTGTTGTTGTACTCCTGGCAAAACACATCATTCATTAATAAAATTGCAAAGTGCAAAGTTTTTTTTTGTCTATTGTCTACAGAGGACAAAAGGGCACTCTTTACATCTGGAGGAAAAGAGATTTAATTTCCAAATACGGAAAGGTTTCTTCATAGTAAGGAGCTGTAAAAGTGTAGAATAATCTCTCTCAAGAACTGGTTCTGTCCAGCTCAGTAGATTGACCCAGGGAATATCCAGTTGCCTCTTCAGGGATCCGGAAGGATTTTTTTCCCTGCCGGAGAGAATTGGATCATGCGTTGCTGTTTTTTTTTTTTTGCCTTCCTCAGGATAAACTGTGTATGTAGGATTCTATCATTTTTTTCCCTTTTATTGGTTGAACTAGATGGACTTGTATCTTTGTTTTTTAACCAGACTAACTTTGTATGTAATATAAACAAGACCAAGGATAAATCCAAGGAAACATCCTAGCTTTACTCACCGACCAACCCGCTGACAACCAAATCAACCTAACAGTATGCGTTAAAACAGGGGTTTAGTCTGCACACATTTGTAAATAAATGCATAAGCCGCAGAACCTCGTCACTGCACCCTGGTATCTGTGGTCCCATCTCTAGATCATGAGAGACTCCACAATAGAAGTACATGCATTCTGATGGATAGGTGGAGGTCAGGTGGACTGAAGGGAGACACCCTTTCTTAAAGGTCCAGGAGCACACTGAACACCCAGCAAATCGCACAATGGCTGCAAAGGTGTCAGTACATTGCCTGACTAATATAACAGTAACATTACAACACCCCCACCTATGACTGGCCTTTGCAGTGAGTATCATAAGAAGGCAACATATGATATAAACAAGACCAAAGATAAATCCAAGGAAAGGTCCAAGCTTTATGCACTGGCCAGCCGATTTTAAAAATTATTAATTTAATTTTCCTATTGTTAGTGGGATAAAATTGATGAGGACTGCTGGCCCGGGGGCTCTCCTCTCCAGTTATACTCAAAGTAAAGGAACTAACATGAGAGGAAGGTCTAAGTAAAGTGGGGAAAGGGGTGCCACCTGCTGCAAGCCCAGGAGGTATTCAGTGCTACATGTCAGATGATACAAGTATGATAGACAATGGACATGGTACCCCCAAACTTATGATAGCAGGGAAAATCAATGGAACGCCTGTAACCCGACTAAAAAATTAAGGGAATAATTCCCAAGGGAGCTCCAAGACAAGAAAATGGAGACCTCTAGTAGAAGAAGAAATTAGGTGCTGTGCCAGAGACAGAAGAGAGTCTGGAGGAAGACGGAGCACAGGCAATCCTTCTCCAAATTAAAGAGATGATGGCAATATGAACAAAGGCTGGAGGAAATGAATGAGCAGATGAGATCTTTGCAAAAAACAAATAGATGGCTATTCTAAAAATTGGAGGACCAAGAAAACTGAAGCTGCCAAAAAAATATACGGATAAGAAGGATACCAGAGAAATATAAAAATGACCAAATAATAAAAGTGATCCAGGAACTGTTTAACCCTATCCTGGGGAGAGAACCTGCAGAAACACTGAAAATGGTGTAAACATTGGAGGTGTTAACTCAATGGTAAATGCGTTTTTAGCGAGTCCATAGCAGTCAGATGTTAGGTTTGAGAGTATGGCAACCCATTTTTTATTGAAAGGAAACAAAACAACAGTTCACATACAGGATTCCCACGCAGGGGTTCTTCTCCAGTAACGTTTATATAACAAAAATACCAAGCCTCCTGTCTCCTAGGCTTACTTAGCCTTGCAGTACCTGCTAAATCTGGCCCACTCCTGGCCTCAACAGGATTCTCCAGCTTACTGTCTCCCAGACCTCCAGACTTCCTTCAGCCCCCTTTTGGACTCGCTAGACCCCTCGGGTCTACCAGCCTGCCAGTCCACCAGGCACGAAGTCCCCCCACACCAGGGATATAGTCTTCCACAGACAGACAGCTTTCCACATGCAGCGTCTTGAAACCAGCAGCCAGCTGCACACACTCCACCTTCCTCTCCCCTCTTCTCTCACCAGTCTCTTATTATATTGGTTGGGTTCACCTGAGCACACAACCTGCTGGCTATTCCTAAGACCTAGACACAGGGTTGGAGATCCCATCCCGCCCAAGTCTCTGCAGGATCTCCAAACCACACAGCCCCATTCAAACTTGGCAAAACCCGGAGAAAACTGCCACAACAGTTTTTTCCGTTTCAAAGCTATGCCATGTAGTTCTGCAGTCCATTGACATGCAGACTCTGTGCCCGTTTTTGCTGCGTTTTCATGGTGACAGGGACCCTCATTATTACAATGGATAGGGTGCATAGGATCACAAGATACCAAGCGCAAGCAGACGACACCTCAAGAGATGCGATAGCTAGGTTCCACCATGTGGAAGAGAAGTCTAAAATTATGGAAGGAATACAGATGATGGAACCAAACTGCAAATATTTTCGGACTTATCAGCGTAGACCCAATAGGATTGGTACATTGGGAGCTGCTTGGGATGAGGAAAGGGGAGAGGAAAAATGGAAGGAAAATAATAAATAAAAACTGGGCATAACTGGAGTTAAAAGGTGAAGGCAGGGGAGTGGGCGGGAGGGATGGGAGTTCGGAGAATAGCGAAGGGATTGTGGATGGAGGAGTACCCCTCCTATAAAGGAGAAATGGGAACTGACCGACATCAAGATAGATGCCGTCAAACTCACACACGGATCAACATGGAATTAGTCCATCCTCCTATGTGGGGGAGGTCTTGGGGGGGGGGGGAAGGACGGAGGGAGGGCAGAGGGGGCGGGGATTTCCCTCTTTTTTTGGTGTTCTCTTTTTTTCTCCTCCGTCTCTATGGATGTGTTGCGGCCTGCCAGCTGCTCTCTCAGCTGCTCTCTTAGGATGAACCATGACCACAATACCCCAAGTAAAAGGTATAAAGTAAATAAAGAGCTCCTTTTTATAGGGGCAAATGTGATCTGTCTCCAAGAAATGCATATTGCTCATGCCTCAGGGAGTAGATTGGAGTCAAACTCGTTCCCTAAGTGTTTCTATGGAGACTCAACATTCAGTCACTGGAGGGCTGTGCCCATAGGTTTGGATAGGACCACGGTCTTTACAGTTAGAGAGCAACTGGCAGACCTTGGGGGGAGATTTCTCTTTGTAAAGGGGACGTTGTTTATTATGGAATGTACATTGGCAAATATATACTCTCCAAATAGGGAACCAGACTTATTTCTAAAGAAAGTGTTAAAAAAAACTTGAAATATTTAAAGAAGGTAAACTTATAGGGCCAGATTCAGGTAGATGGGCGCATCTTTATGGTGGAGTAACGTTTCTCATTTACGTTACTCCGCCGAAACTTTAGGAGCAAGTACTGTTATTCACATAGCACTTGCTCCTAAAGTTGCGGCGGCGTAGCGAAAATGAGCCGGCGTTATTCAAATTGGGCGGGTAGGGGGCGTGTATTATGTTAACTATGCGCGATCCCGCGGCGAACGTACTGCGCATGCATCGACTGTCAGTGCGCATGCTCCAAATTCTGTCAGGGAACGTCAATGACGTCAATCCCCATTCACGGACGTTTTACGCAAACGACGTGAACATTTTTAAATTCAACGCGATGACGACGGCCATGCTTAACATAGGATACTCCACTAGGGGGCTTGTTTTTCTTTACGTCGCGTATCGCTTACGGAAACGTCGGAAAGTCACTGCGTCGGGCCCGAATACGATCGTGAATTGCCGATTCTCGCTGATTAACATATTCTCGGCGTTAATCAGTGGGAACGCCCCGAGCTCGTATAGGAACTCCAACCCGGCGTTTCTTGTTTTCTGCTTACAGAAAACAGAAACGCCGGCTCAAAGCGAGAGTTAGGCTGGAGTATCACTGATACTCCAGCCTAACTCTACCTGAATCTGGCCCATAGTGGCGGAGATTTAAATCTGAACCTAGACCCAGAGATAGATACAAGAGGGGCCCATGGGTCATTTTCAATGATTGACTACATTTTTATAGAACATCAACTATTGCTGTTTCTTAAAAATGCGGAGATCAAAGCAATCACTCTATCCGATGCCCCTGTAGTGACTAAGCTAGAAATATTAAATACCAGGCCCAGAAGGAACTGGAGACTGAATAATTCCCTTATCCATGACCCGGGGATAATTCAGAAGATTGAGCAGAAAATTGAAAATGTCTTTGCTGTAAATGACACACCAGAAATCTCCCATGTGGCCCTATGGGAAGCACAGAAGGCCGTTATAAGCGGTATACTGATAGGAATAGGCGCAGGGAAAAAGAGCGAGAGGGGAGAGAAACTCTGTTCCATATACAGAGAGATACAGGACTTAGAACAAATATCAAGATTACAAGGTATTCCGGAGTGACAGGAATTAGTAACAAAAAGGGCGCAAGCAGCGGATCTTTTAGAACAGGAGAAAAAATGCGCCTTTCACATGGTAAATAAGGAGAGGTATCAATGGGGAAATAAATCTGGGAAGTGGCTTGCAAGAGCAATAAGGGGGGAAAAAAAACATTTTTTTAGCTCTAAAATTAAGAATTACCAGGGAGAGATGGTTCATTCCTCCCCGGAAATATCTGAGATCTTTCATGAATACTATAGTTCATTATACAATGTGAGTCGGAGGGAACAATGTAGGGAGGGAGAAATCCATGAGTACCTGAGGGTCTTGACCTTCCCTCGGTGTCCAGAGAGGAACTGGAGCAACTTGAAGTTCCAATTACTCCAGAAGAAGTAAGAAGAGTTATAAATAGTATGGCCCTCGGAAAGTCTCTGGGACCTGATGGGTACTCAATCTTATACTATAATAGATTTAAAAAACTTCTGATCCCTAAACGATGTCAATATCTTAATGCCCGGGCCGAAGGAGAGACCCTGTGTAAGGAATCACTATTGGCCCATAGAACCCTCATCCTAAAAGAAGGGAAGGACCCAACAGTCCCAGCGAGTTACCGCCCAATAGTGATGAGCTTTATGTTCGAGTCGAACATGAGTTTGACTCAAACATTGCCTGTTAGCCAGCAAACATTATGGGGCGTTTGAGCCAAGTTCGAGCAGCACGGAATGCCCCATAATGCACTGCGACATCGCAGTGCATTGCTGTCTGATGATTGGAAAGGCAGGCACTATGAACCGCATGCTTTGGTCAAACACAGCGCCGTCAGCAAAGAGGGCTCAGGGGGTTAAGTCCACGCCCCACACTATATAAAACCTCCTGCACATCGGCCCTGTGTAGTGTGTTGCTGGCTAGAGATGAGCCGAACATACCCGTGTTCGGTTCGCATCAGAACGTTCGAACAGACGGCGGGTTCGCGCGAACATTTAGAACCCTATTGAAGTCTATGGGACTCGAACGTTCGAATTCAAAAACGATCATTTTAAAGACCAATATTCAATTCAATGTTGGAAAACATCTTTTAGAACCCGGGTCTTGTCCCAGGGAAAACGGACATTTTTTCGGAGCAGCCATTTTAATGATGCTTAAAGGGAAAAAAAAAAATATTCCTTTAAATATCACACCTGCTGGGTGTCTATAGTAGTGGCACGTGTTTAGAAATGTCCCTGCACAACATGAGAGGACTATAAAAAAAAAGTAAATAATACTGCTTGCGCACGTGCTGTGTGGCAACAATATGTCGAATACTTTAGCGGTGGTGGGGGGGTCATTATTGTTTTGTGAAAGAAAATTTTTAGAAAAAAGGACACCCCTCAAAAAAACTGTAATTGGAGCGCAACAAGGAGCCACGTGCAAAGTATTGCATCAAAAATTGTTATTAGGCGCCCCTGTTAAACAGGGGCAGAAAAATTGTGCTCTGGGCACAACACTGCAACACCCCCCAATAACTCCAATTGGAGTGCAACAAGGAGCCACGTGCAAAGTATTGCATCAAAAATGTTTATTAGGCGCCCCTGTTAAACAGGGGCAGAAAAATTGTGCCTTGGGCACAACACAACACTGCAACCCCTCCCAATAACTCCAATTGGAGCGCAACAAGGAGCCATGTGCAAAGTATAGCATCAAAAATTGTTATTAGGCGCCCCTGTTAAACAGGGGCAGAAAAAATGTGCCTTGGGCACAACACAACACTGCAACCCCTCCCAATAACTCCAATTGGAGCGCAACAAGGAGCCACGTGCAAAGTATTGCATCAAAAATTGTTATTAGGCGCCCCTGTTAAACAGGGGCTGAAAAATTGTGCCTTAGGCACTGGTGGCGGCGCCCAGAAACACAACATTTCTTACTAGCTATCAGCAAGAAAAGTGAGGAGAAGGATATTCCATCAGCAGCATAAGAGGACAGTCACTCAGCATCAGCATACGCAGTCTAAAAGGGATCCGACTTTTCAACAAAAAAATATTATTCAGTAACATCAGCATCAGGTGCTTGGTAGCTGGTGTTGATCCAAGCCTGATTCATTTTGATGAAGGTCAGTCGATCAACAGAGTAGGTGGAGAGGCGCACCCTGTGATCGGTAACAAAGCCTCCAGCAGCACTGAATGTGCGGTCTGAAAGAAAACTGGATGCAGGGCAAGCCAGTAGCTCAATTGCGTACTGTGCAAGCTCTGGCCAGTGATCCATCCTCAAGACCCAGTAAGCCAGAGCATTTTCGGTGGGGAAGGAGTCCAAGTCGGATCTTGCCCCTAGGTATTCCCGGACCATGTAAACCAGACGCTGGCGATGGTTGCTGGAACTGGTCAGACCTTGGGGCTGTGGACTAAAAAACTGTCTGAAGGCATCGGTCAGACGGCCACCTTCTCCACCGCTCCTTCTGTGACTCACCAGAGCCAGGTTTTGGTAATCCCCCCGTTCTGGGAACGCATTGCACAGACCCTTCTGCAAGGCCTCCCGCAGAAGTTTCATTTTCTGCTCCCTCTGCGATGGCAACATAAGGTCCGCAACCTTACTCTTGTAACGCGGATCAAGGAGAGTTGCCAGCCAGTAATGATCCGTCTCCTTGATAGCACGTACATGAGAATCCTTACGCAGGCTTTGCAGGATCAGGGAGGCGATGCAGCGTAGGTTTGCAGAGGCATTCGGGGCACAGTCCTCTGGGTCACTGAGGACGACAGGATCCACAGGCACCTCATCCCAGCCACGTAAAAGTCCACGTGTTCCTTGGGACTGTAAATGATCCCTTGAAAACTGCTGATGCTGAGTGCTAGGCTCCACCTCCATGCTGCTTATACAATCCTCCTCCTCCTCCTCCTCTTCCTGTGTGCTAGGTGGGCAAACAGGCCCACTGTCTGGGTAAAGGGGGCCTTGAAAAGTAAGGAAGTCCTCCTCTTCCTCCCTCTGTTCTGCCTCAAGGGCCCTGTCCATTATTCCACGTAGTGTGTGCTCCAACATGTGAATAAGAGGGACAGTCTCACTGATGCATGCACTGTCACTGCTCACCATCCTCGTGGCCTCCTCAAATGGTGACAGGACAGTGCATGCATCCCTGATCAAGGCCCACTGGCGTGGGAAAAAACCTAGCTGCCCTGACCCAGTTCTGCTGCTATATTGGCACAGGTACTCATTGATGGCCCGGTGCTGCGTGTGCAGCCGCTGCAGCATGGCCAACGTAAAGTTCCATCTAGTGGGCATGTCGCAGATTAGGCGGTTCTTGGGCAGGTTGTATTCCCTTTGGAGGTCTGTCAGCCGAGCAGTGGCATTATATGACCTCCGGAAATGCACACAGACTTTCCTGGCCTGCTTACCTACCCAAGAACCGCTGCACCACCAAATTCAGGACATGCGCAAAACAGGGCACGTGGGTGAGTTTTCCCTGTTGCAGGGCAGAGAGGAGGTTGGTGCCATTATCGCTGACCACCATTCCAGGCTTCAGCTGGTGTGGCGTCAACCACCTCTGAGCCTGCCCCTGCAGAGCTGAAAGAACCTCTTCCCCAGTGTGGCTCCTGTCTCCCAAGCACACCAGCTCTAGCACCGCATGGCATCTATTGGCCTGCATTCCTGCGTAGCCTCTCGTACGCCTACAGAGCACGGCTGGTTCTGAGGAAACATCAGCACAGGAAGAGGCCACAGAGGAAGACGAAGAGGAGGGGTGGAAAAGAGAGGTGTGTCACAAGCTGTAGTAGTGTTTTGGAGGCGTGGTGGCGGAAAAACCTCCAAAACTACTGTACCTTGCCCTGCGTCCTTCCCAGCTGCCAGCAGAGTCACCCAATGGGCCGTAAAAGACAGGTAACATCCCTGTCCATGCCTGCTGGACCATGAGTCAGCGGTAAGATGCACCTTACCACTGACTGCCCTGTCCAGCGAGGCATGGACATTGCCTTCCACATGCCGGTAGAGAGCCGGAATCGCCTTCCGTGAGAAAAAGTGGCGTTTTGGTACTTGCCACTGAGGTACTGCACATTCCACAAACTCACGGAAGGGGGCAGAATCTACCAACTGAAAAGGTAGCAGTTGAAGTGTTAGCAATTTCGCTAAGCTAGCATTCAACCGCTGGGCATATGGATGGCTGGGAGTGTACTTCTTTTGGCGCTGCAGCAGCTGGGGCAGGGAAATTTGTCTGGTACTATCATTAGATTGCCCGCATGTACTACCACTACTAGGTTGTGACACACCTATTTCTACAACTTCAGTGCAGGCTTCAGAGAGGACTGGGGGTCTAGTGGGGTTGGAGGTCACAGAAGGGCAACGGGAGGTCCGCTTTGGTCTTTGGTGGGGGTCTTTCTGGTATGCTTGCCAACGAGTTGCATGGCAGGTCGACATATGTCTTGACAAGCATGTGGTGCCCAAGCGGGTGTTGTTTTGGCCACACGAGATACGCTTGAGACATATGTTGCAAACAGCAAAGGTACGATCTGATGGACATGTTTCAAAAAAGGCCCACACCAAAGAACTTTTGCTGTACCATTGAGACACTGCAGTGCTATGCGAAGATGTGCCACGCAATGCAGTTGGTGTGCTGCCCTTAAGCTGACCCCTGGAGGGGACCCTGCCTCTTTGGAGATGTGCCTGTGCCTCGTCCTCCGCCTCCTCCTCCTCTTCCTCCTCCTCTCTCCTATCAGGCACCCAGGTAGAGTCAGTGACCTCATCATCCCCTCCCTCCTCATCATCACTGTCGAAAACCTGGCAGTATGCTCCAGCTGGGGGAACATCACTCCCAGATTGCTGTCCCTCTCAGCCACCCCCTCTCCCTGAGCTCACATCAATGCCTTCCTTTATCTGTGCTCCGTCATCGGAGTCTTCAAAACGCTGCGCATCTTCCGGCAGCATGTAACCAACACTGTGTTGAAACAGTTCGGGGGACTCCTCAGGAGGACATGGTGGGACTAGGGAAGGATTGTGTGAAGCCATTGTGCAGAGGGAAGAGGACACCTTGGCAGCTGCTTTGCCAGACAAACTTAGATCAGTCTGTGTGAGGGAGTGTCACGTACCTGGTGGTCGAGCCCGACGTGCAAGGAGTGGCTGCCCTTACTCCTCTGATCCCGAGACCCCTGGTAGAGCAGACAGGGGGTACGGGAATACAGAGTCGCACGAGCGCCGGTTGCAGCGCAAGTGCTGGGCTGGGAAGGCTTCAGGAGGCTTCAGTGCTGCGTAGAGTAGCAGGTGTAGGCTGATAGCTGCAGGCGGCAGGTGAAGACAACTGGAAGCAAAGGGACCACCAGAGCGGGGGAGGTGTACCGTAGTACAGTGGAGATAAGCCCCAGCAGGAGAGTCCGTGGCAGGCTGGCGGGTCAGGTGCAGGTGCGGCAGGCAAGGCAGAGACGAGTTCAGACCGGGTCGGCAACAGACGGGCAGCAGCGGCTACAGAGGGTCAGGCAGGCGGATCGTCAAGCAGGCCAGAGGTCAGGGCAGGCGGAAGGCAAGAGAAGTCAGGAACAGGCCGGGTTGTCAGGAACAGGTACAAGCAGGACGGGTACAGATAATCTCAGGAACTGCTGTAGACCGGACAGCAAGAGACAAAGGCTGACAGCAGGTTTAAATGCCCTTTTTTGGCGCCAGAGTGACGTTTGCACGTGCACGCGCGCCGTTACCGCCGGTGCGCGTGCCCGTTCCCGTCGCGGTGCCGTGATCGCGCGTGCCCGCGCGCCATTGCCGCGAATGCGCGCGCCCCGTGCGCGCCGCTAGCGCCATCTGGTGGCCGAAGTTGTTCATGACATTGCCCCCCTCCAATGGGCAGCCTCCGGATGCCCAACCGGGATAGCTCCAGCGAGTCTTTAAATGACTGAATTAGCCTTTCAGCGTGTATGTTGTCCTCCGGTTCCCATGAATTCTCCTCGGGCCCATACCCTTTCCATTTGACGAGGAACTGAACTTGGTTGCGTCTTTTCCTGCAATCCAGGATGGATTCAACCTCAAATTCCTCCTCGCCGTCAACTAGAACCGGCTCAGGAGGACCAGTGTTTCTCTCAGGAAAGGGATCAGAAATGTCTGGCTTAAGCAGGGCAACATGGAAGACCGGGTGAATGCGGAAGGTCTCTGGCAACTCAAGTTCGTAGGCAACCTCATTTATCTTCCTCTTGACAGGGAAGGGGCCCACAAACTTAGGGCCTAGTTTCTTCGTGGGGCATGCAAGTTTTAAATTCAGAGTGGACAGATAAACTTTAGTTCCAGGTTCCAGATTGAGTTCCCCTCTTCTTCTTTTGTCGAAGATTTCTTTATTACGCTCTTGTGTCTTAGCCATTGTCTCCTGCAGAATCTTATTATTTGTATCAAAGAAGGTCAAAGTCTCCTGGGTGGCGGGTACGAAACACTCCGGAACGGAATTGGACAGGAACAAAGGATGGAAGCCGTAGTTCGCATAAAAGGGTGATTGTTTGGTGGCAGAGTGGACAGAGTTATTGTATGCGAACTCCGCCAGGGGCAGCAAGGACACCCAATCTTCCTGAGAGAAGGAGGAGAAGCAGCGAAGATACTGTTCAAGTGTCTGATTTGTTCTCTCTGTCTGCCCGTTTGATTGTGGGTGGTACGCTGATGAGAATGACAGGCCAATCTTGAGACTGCTGCAAAGTGCCTTCCAAAACCTGGAGGTGAATTGCACCCCTCGATCAGACACGATGTCCACAGGAACACCGTGGAGCCTGACAACTTCCTTGATAAAGGCTTTAGCCGTCTCCGGGGCAGAGGGTGTACCCTTCAAAGGTATGAAGTGTGCCATCTTTGAGAGTCTGTCTACTATCAGAAAGATAGTGGTAAAGCCCTCCGACGGGGGAAGCTCCACAATGAAGTCCATGGAGATCATTCTCCATGGTCTTTCCGGTACTGGTAGCGGTTTCAGAAGTCCCCAGGCTCTGAGCTTGCTCCCTTTGTTTCGAATGCACGTGGTGCAAGATTCCACGTAATCCCTGCAGTCTTTCAGGAGTTGGGGCAACCAAAAGGTGCGTTGCAGGAGTTCTGAAGTCTTATGTACCCCGAAATGGCCAGCCAGCTCGTGGCCATGACAAGAACTCAGGACACTGACCCGTAGATCTTCAGGTACAAAGATCTTGTCTTGATACCAAAGCAAACCGTCCCTAGTCTGTAGCTCCAGACCTGAAGAAGGGGAAATCCCAGCAGAGGCTTGCCTAATTTGGGGCAATAAGTCCCTTTGCAGTAACAAGAAGTTTCCTGATGACAAGATGGTATCCGGGGGGTTGGAAGACTCTGAGCTGCCATACATGCGGGAGAGGGCGTCAGGCTTGGTATTCTTTGACCCTGGTCTGTATGTGATATGAAAGGAGAATCTTGTGAAAAAAAGTGCCCACCTGGCCTGGCGTGGTTTAAGTCTCTTGGCCACCTTCAAATATTCCAGATTCTTGTGATCTGTGTAAATCAAGATTGGGTGCGCTGCGCCCTCCAGGAGGTACCGCCATTCCTCCAGAGCGGCCTTTATTGCCAACAGTTCTCGGTCCCCTACATCTTAATTTCTCTCCGCCTCTGACAATTTACGGGAAAAGAAAGCGACAGGGTGTAAGAGGGCCTTGAGGCCCTGTCTTTGAGAGAGAACTGCCCCGACCGCCGTTTCAGATGCATCTACCTCTAGGATGTAGGGCAGGCTCGCATCAGGATGTCTGAGGACAGATGCAGAGGTGAACAAGTCATTCAGAGCTTCAAAGGCCGACTGGGCTTCTGGTGTCCAACGGAACCGGGCAGTCTGTTTAGTTAGATCGGTTATTGGAGAAATGATGTTGGAGAAGGCCCTGATGAACTTCCTATAGAAATTTGCAAAGCCGACGAAGCGCTGGACGCCCTTCTTGTCTACAGGCGCCGGCCAGTCACGAATTGCGGAGACCTTCTGGGGATCCATTTCCACACCCTTTACTGAGATTATGAGCCCCAGGAATTGTATGCTCGAGCGCTCGAACTCGCATTTCTCAGGTTTGGCATAAAGTCCGTGAGTTCGGAGTCGCTCAAGCACGTTCCTGACATGTTCCCGATGTTTTTCCAGAGAAGGGGAGAAAATTAAGATATCGTCCAAGTAAATGATAACAAAGAGGTCGAGGTAGTCTCTGAAAATATCATTCACAAAGTGTTGGAACGTCGCCGGGGCGTTACAGAGTCCAAAAGGCATGACTAAATATTCGAAGTGCCCGAAACGGGTACGGAAGGCGGTCTTCCACTCGTCCCCTTCACGTATGCGGACCAAGTTGTAGGCCCCGCGGAGGTCCAATTTAGTAAAGATGACCGCGGCCCCCAGACGTTGGAACAGTTCGGGTACCAAGGGAAGAGGGTACCGATTTTTAATAGTAATTTTGTTGAGTTCTCGGTAATCCACACAGGGGCAGAGAGAGTGGTCCCTTTTTTCAACAAAGAAGATCCCTGCTCCCGCTGGTGATGTAGATGGACGGATGAACTTCTTTCTTAGACTGTCCTCAATGTAGGTTTTTAGAGTCTCAAGTTCAAGTCCCATTAAGGGAAAGATCCTACCAAAGGGAACTTCGGCCCCCGGGAGGAGCTCGATGGGGCAATCGTAGGGCCTATGAGGCGGAAGGGTCTCAGCTCCCTTCTTGCTGAAGACATCCAGATAGTCGTGGTAGGTTTCAGGGACAGATTGGCGGGTCTCAACATCAGAGTCCATGCAGAGTAAGGACGGAGGTGAGGGTAACACTTGCAGGCAGTGCTGCTGACAATAAGAAGATTGGAAGCTGATCTCTCCCGTGGTCCAGTTGACCTGTGGGTTGTGGACCTGCAGCCACGGCAAGCCCAATATGACAGGGAACAGGGGGGAGTCAATCACATCCAAGCACAATAGTTCATGGTGGTTGCTAAAGGCTGGGTCTCTCGGGTAACTGGTCCGGATCTCAACACTGAGCCATCCGCTAAGTAGACAGAGAGTCCAGTAGCCCTAGGGCGAAGAGGGATCTGATGTCTGGAGGCGAAGGATTGATCCAAAAAGCAGCTGCAGGCTCCTGAGTCAATAATGGCGCTGACTTGGATAGTCCTTTCTGGAAGCTGGAAGAAAACAGGAACAGCTAGGTGAGTGGAATTGCTTGGGAGAACAGGCAAGTGAACAGATGACGCGGACAGACACTTACGGAGCTTTGCGGGACAGGTCCTCACGTAGTGGCTGGCCTCCCCGCAATACAGGCACAGGTTGTTAGCCCTGCGGTGTTGGCGTTCCTCAGGGGTGAGAGAAGGGCGGAGGAGGCCTAACTGCATAGGCTCTGAGGTATCAGGAACAGATGAGGCAGTAGAGATCGGTGGAGCTGGGTTGGAGACGGGCGGTACCCGTGGCATCATCCAGACAGGGCGAGATGGGGCCGTGGCCCTTTCAGTTCTGCGCTCCCTCAGGCGTCGATCGATCTGGATGGTCAGGTTGATTAGCGCATCCAACGTTCCTGGGACTCCTACCCGGGCCAGTTCGTCCTTAAGCGATTCAGAAAGGCCTAGGCGGAACTGGTAACAGAGGGCCGCGTCATTCCACCTTGTATCCGAACTCCATCTGCGGAATTCGGACACGTAGTCCTCAGCTGGTCTGCGACCCTGTTGTAGGGCGTGCAGAGCGGCTTCTGCGGAATCGGTCTGATGAGGATCTTCATATAGTAGGGACATGGCCTGAAACAAGGTGGTCAGGTCATCAAGTGCAACGTCTTTTTGTTCCATAAGGCGATGGGCCCAAGCTTGCGCTTCACCAGAAAGCAGTGCGATGACGAAACCCACTTTAGTGGCTTCTAGGGAAAAGGTCCGTGGCTGTAGAGCAAAGTAAAGTTCGCAAGCATTGCGGAAAGCCCGATATTTGCTACGTTCTCCTGAGAACCTTTCTGGCATAGGGACTCTTGGTTCAGGCGGCAACATGATTACAGAAGGAGAAGTGGATGCACCAGAAGCAGCAGAGGTGGAGGCAGGAGTAGATAAAGCCTGGACGCGATTCTCCAAACGCGTGTAGCCTTCTTGCAAGGTTCGGACTGCTTGGGTCAATCCATCCAGGTGGCGACAAAGTTCCTGCATAGGATCCACTCCCTGCGCGGGCTCGGTCATGGCTGTCCGGTACTGTCACATACCTGGTGGTCGAGCCCGACGTGCAAGGAGTGGCTGCCCTTACTCCTCTGATCCCGAGACCCCTGGTAGAGCAGACAGGGGGTACGGGAATACAGAGTCGCACGAGCGCCGGTTGCAGCGCAAGTGCTGGGCTGGGAAGGCTTCAGGAGGCTTCAGTGCTGCGTAGAGTAGCAGGTGTAGGCTGATAGCTGCAGGCGGCAGGTGAAGACAACTGGAAGCAAAGGGACCACCAGAGCGGGGGAGGTGTACCGTAGTACAGTGGAGATAAGCCCCAGCAGGAGAGTCCGTGGCAGGCTGGCAGGTCAGGTGCAGGTGCGGCAGGCAAGGCAGAGACGAGTTCAGACCGGGTCGGCAACAGGCGGGCAGCAGCGGCTACAGAGGGTCAGGCAGGCGGATCGTCAAGCAGGCCAGAGGTCAGGGCAGGCGGAAGTCAGGAACAGGTACAAGCAGGACGGGTACAGATAATCTCAGGAACTGCTGTAGACCGGACAGCAAGAGGCAAAGGCTGACATCAGGTTTAAATGCCCTTTTTTGGCGCCAGAGTGACGTTTGCACGTGCACGCGCGCCGTTAACGCCGGTGCGCGTGCCCGTTCCCGTCGCGGTGCCGTGATCGCGCGTGCCCGCGTGCCATTGCCGCGAATGCGCGCGCCCCGTGCGCGCTGATGCGCCGCTAGCGCCATCTGGTGGCCGAAGTTGTTCATGACAGGGAGGATGAGGACGGCTTGGTTTTAGGCTGCGTTCAGGTGCTATGTAACAGCAAACGTGCAGTGACACCAAATGCGTTCAGGTGGTATGTAACAGCAAATGTGCAGTGACACCAAATGCGTTCAGGTGGTATGTAACAGCAAACGTGCAGTGACACCAACTGCATTCAGGTGCTATGTAACAGCACAAGCGCAGTGACACCAACTGCGTTCAGGTGGTATGTAACAGCAAACGTGCAGTGACACTAACTGCGCTCAGGTGATATGTAACAGCACAAGCGCAGTGACACCAACAGCGTTCAGGTGGTATGTAGCAGCAAACGTGCAGTGACACCAACTGCGTTCAGGTGCTATGTAACAGCACACGCGCAGTGACACTAAATGCGCTCAGGTGGTATGTAACAGCAAACGTGCAGTGACACTAACTGCGCTCAGGTGGTATGTAACAGCACAAGCGCAGTGACACCAACTGCGCTCAGGTGGTATGTAACAGCACATGTGCAGTGACACCAAATGCGTTCAGGTGCTATGTAACAGCAAATGTGCAGTGGCACCAAATGCATTCAGGTGGTATGTAACAGCAAACGTGCAGTGACACCAACTGCGCTCAGGTGCTATGTAACAGCACATGCGCAGTGAGACCAACTGCGTTCAGGTGCTATGTAACAGCACACACGCAGTGACACCAACTGCGTTTAGGTGGTATTAAACAGCACACGCACAGTCAGAGCGACTGCGTTTCTGTGCAATTCAATAGCCCACTTGCATTAACAGCAACTGCGTTTCTGTGCAAATAAATAGCACACTTGCAGTAACAGGTAATGCGTCTATGTGCAATTAACTAGCACACGTTGACTAACACAGAGTACTATGTTTAAGGTAAACCCCAAATGCAGGCAATACAACACGTTAGAGCAGCACAATCTCCTGCCTGACAGATACTAATAGCAGATCTAGCTAAGCTATACAGTTTATAAATATATTGACAACTCCTAGGGATGTGAATATATTCTCTACAAACTGTAAATTTAACTTTACTGACTACTAGCCTCCCTGCTCGATCTATCTATCTGGTAAAAAAAGACACTGGGGCTGATTTACTATTGAAGCTGCGCTGCGCCGGTTCATGCCTTAATTAGTACGCTGGATGAAGCCTTAATTAGGCGCATGAACTGGGCGCAGCAGCAGTGCAATGCAATTGATAAGTAAAGCTTCCGCCGAACTCCCTGTTAAAGTCTATGGGGGAAATCTTAAGTGTTCATTTTAAAGGCTAATCTGCAAGTTTTGTCCTAAAAAGTGTTTGGGGACCTCAGTCCTGCCCCAGGGGACATGTACCAATGTTTTTTTTTTTTTTTTTTAAACGGCCGTTTTTTCGGGAGCAGTGATTTTAATAATGCTTAAAGTGCAACAATAAAAGTGAAATATTCCTTTAAATTTTGTACCATGGTTGGCTGTAATGTCAGCATGTGAAAAAGCGCACTTTTCCCGTGGTTAGAACTGTCTCTGCACAAAATGACATTCTCAAAATAAAAAAAGCCGTTTAAAACTGACTCGCGGCTATAATGAATTGTCGGCTCCCGGCAATTGCAGGAGAATTCATTCATAAAAAACACCAAAAAAAAAGCGTGGGGGTCCCCCCAAATTCCATTAGAAGGCCCTTTAGGTCTGGTATGAATATTAAGGGGAACCCCGCCGTCATTTAAAAAAAAATGATGTGGGGTTCCCCCCAAATATCCATAACCAGACCCTTCAGGTCTGGTGTGGATATTAAGGGGAACTCCACCCCAAATTTAAAAAAAATGGTGTGGAGTTCCCCCTAAAATCCACACCAGACCCCTTATCTGAGCACGTTGACCTGGCCGGCCGCAGAAAAGAGGGGGGACAGAGTGCGGCCCCCCCTCTCCTGAACCGCACCAGGCCACATGCCCTCAACATTGGGAGGGTGCTTTGGGGTGCCCCCAAAGCATCTTGTCCCCATGTTGATGAGGACAAGGGTCTCTTCCCCACAACCCTTGCCCGGTGGTTGTGGGGGTCTGCGGGCAGGAGGCTTATCGAAATCTGGAAGACCCCTTTAACAAAGGGGACACCCAGATCCCGCCCCCCCTGTGTGAAATGGTAATGGGGTACATTGTACCTCTACCATTTCACCAAAAAAAAAGTGTCAAGTGTTAAAAAAGACAAGAGCCGGTTTTTGACAAGTCCTTTATTATCTTCTTTCTTCTTCTTTTCTTCTTTCCTTCGGGTTTCTTCTTCCTCCTTCTTCTTCCTCTGCTTCTGTCTTGGGTCTTGTAGTCCCGCATCTTGTCCCCGTGTGGTGCATGTGCGTCAGAGGGGGGCGTGGTCACATGAGCGTCAGCCGGCGGGCAAATCAATTGGAAGCTTGTCCACGGCTTCTTCTTTGCCGGAGGCTCGGCTTCCAATTGAATTCCCCGCCGCCTGACGCTCATGTGACCACGCCCCCCTCTGACGCACATGCACCACACGGGGACTTTCCTAGGAGATTACCCGTGGTGTCAGAGGGGGGCGTGGTCCGGCACACAGCGGGGAATTCAATTGGAAGCGGCGCCTCAGGCGAAGAAGAAAAAGATGCGGACGAGAAGGCCAGCGGAAGGAGAAGAAAATGGAAAAACACGCCGGTCACTACAAGACACAAGAAAGAAGCAGAGGAAGAAGAAGATGGAGGAAGAAACCCGAAGGAAAGAAGAAAAGAAGGAGGTGAAAGAAGAAAGAAGATATTAATAAAGGACTTGTCAAAAACCGGCTCTTGTCTTTTTTTACACTTGACACTTTTTTTTTTCGTGAAATGGTAGAGGTACCCCATTACCATTTCACACAGGGGGGCGCTGGGATATGGGGAGCCCCTTTGTTAAAGGGGTCTTCCAGATTTCGATAAGCCTCCTGCCCGCAGACCCCCACAACCACTGGGCAAGGGTTGTGGGGATGAGGCTCTTGTCCCCATCAACATGGGGACAAGGTGCTTTGGGGGGCACCCCAAAGCACCCTCCCAATGTTGAGGGCATGTGGCCTGGTGCGGTTCAGGAGAGGGGGGGCCGCACTCTGTCCCCCCCTCTTTTCTGCGGCCGGCCAGGTCAACGTGCTCGATAAGGGTCTGGTGTGGATTTTGGGGGGACTCCACGCCATTTTTTTTTCAATTTGGGGTGGAGTTCCCCTTAAAATACACACCAGACCTGAAGGGCCTGGTATGGATATTTGGGGGGAACCCCACGTAATTTTTTTTTCAAATGACGGCGGGGTTCCCCTTAATATCCATATCAGACCTTAAGGGTCTGTAATGGAATTTAGGGGGACCCCCACGCTTTTTATTTTTATTTTTTATGAATGAATCTTCTCACAATTGCCGGGAGCCAACAATTCATTATAGCCGCGAGTCAGTTTTAAACGTCTTTTTTCCTTCAGAATGTCACTTCTCACATTCTGACATTACACCCAGGGCCACCATCAGGGGGGTACAGGCAGTGTTGTTCATCTTCCTTTAAAAAAGTAACTAGTTACAATTACAAGTTACTTGCCCGAAAAAGTAAGTGAGTTAGTGACTCAGTTACTTTATTGGCAAAGTAACTAGTTACTCGGAAAAGTAACTGATTTTTTTTTTTTTTATATTCTACAATACAATTACGTTCTATAACATCTTTAATATCAAAGATGTTTATATTAACTGATTGAAGATTAAAAACACTATATACAGTATTTTAGAACATTTCGTATTTATTTGAACCCAATTCAATAGATTGCAGCGGCGCAGCCTGCCATAGATCATATGAATGGTATGCACAGAAACATAAAAAATAAAAAAATATTTAAACTAGGATTCAAGTGCAAAATTAAGACACACAAATGTAAACAAGGGTAAAAAGAAACAAAAATCTGGCCTTTAATTAGTGCGATTATCTGTATAATAGTGTTAAAAGAAACAAAGGAAAAACCTGGCCATTAGTGCAAATCTCTGTAGCTGTATATTCACCCAACTAGTGCACAATAAACGGAAGTTTTGTTACTGTACTGATTCTGAATAGTTAAGAGTTGGAGAACACTATCCAAATCTTAACTATTCAATCAGTACATTAACAAAACTTCTGTTTATTGTGCACTAGTAGGCTGAATATACAGTTACAGAGATTTGTACTAATGGCCAGATTTTCCTTTGTTTCTTTTTAAACAATTATACAGATATAGATAATTCATTGCATTAATTAAAGGCCAGATTTTCCTTAGTTTCTTATACTAATAGGACTATAGGAGACAAAGGAAACTCTCGCCTTTATTAATTAGTGCAATTAAAGCGGTATTTCACCCTAAATATAAGATCTCCCATGCGATCCAGCATACTGGCGTCAGCGCCAGTATGCTGGGTTTTTTTTTTTTAATCGCACACTTACTGTCTTATGGTGGAATTCCTTTTTTGTCCCCCGTGGTGGACGGCGCCAGTATAGCGCGTCACATCTTCCGAAAATACCCGATATGGACTCGGGTAATCTCGGCGAAAATGCGGCGCCTGCGCACAGACCTAGGAGCTGACTGCGCAGGCGCCGTATTTCTCCGAGTCCTACGGCTATGGCGCGTCACGCCCTCCGAAATAGGACTCGGAGAAATACGGCGCCTGCGCAGTCAGCTCCTAGGTCTGTGCGCAGGCGCCGCATTTTCGCCGAGATTACCCGAGTCCATATCGGGTATTTTAGGAAGATGTGACGAGCAATACTAGAGCCGTCCACCGCGGGGGACAAAAAAGGAATTCCACCATAATACAGTAAGTGTGCGATTAAAAAAAAAAAAAACCCAGCATACTGGCGCTGACGCCAGTATGCTGGATCACATGGGAGATCTTATATTTAGGGTGAACCTCCGCTTTAACTGTATAATACTGCAGTGCACAATAAACAGAACACTATCCAACTCTGAACTCCTCTCATCATCTAACTAAACCAGTGGTTGTAACGTAATAGGAGAAGCTTTTCAAATTTTTGGTCTGACAGTCTGTTCCTCTTTGGAGAGAAGACAAGCTTGCCCAGGCTGAACAGTCTCTCAACAGGTGTGCTAGATGGAGTAGCAGCATTGTAACGTAGCAAAATTTTCTTGATAAGAGAAAATCCACACAGAGAGTCAACATTTTGTGCTGAAGATCTTATATAGTCTGCCACCTGGTTTTCTGCTAAAGAGGTTGTTTCCTCCTCATCCTCTTCAAAGGAAAAGAAATCGTTCTCTTTGGCTGAATCTGTGTGATGTTGTTGTGTAGATGTGCTGTTACCTTGTTGTGGACAATTCTTCGGCACTCTGCCAGCAAAGTTGCCTTAGCCTTATCCTTTAACTCCTGTGACCGCAGCCAGCGAAGCTTGAATTTTGGAAGAGTTACGGCAGCAAGTATAGCCTCTTCATTTCCCAGGACATCAGCAAATCTGGTTTTGATAGACTGAAATAATAATCATAATTAGTAGCAGTTGTATTTAGTATTATGAGTACTACAGCAATGTTCACTTAATAATTAATAAAATGTGACATTCAAGTTCTTACTGTGACTATGGCGTCAGGAAGGTCCCTCAGTATTTGCAGGCCACTTTGAAGGGCTTCTGTCTTTAACATTAATGTCTCAATTGTTGGTAGGAGTGTACCATGAAAACAATTCTCTTCTCCCTGAAGTATATCCAAGGCAACTGTAAGGGGCTTCATCGCAATACAGTACTCCTTTAAAAACTGTTGTTCCCTTTCCGTTATTGCTGGCAGTCCTAATTTGGAGGAAATGGTGTTAAGGTCTACCATGGATATTTCACAGATTCGAGCCAGGGCATCATAGAAGGAATTCCATCGTGTTGTACAAGGTACAAGCAGCTTTTTTGACACCAACTCATCAACTGTTTCAAAGCTGATCGACTAGTCTTGTTCCATAGGGCAGTACATTTGGCAGTAGCACTTCTATAAACAGCCTTTGTTGCAGATTTTGACAGCAGCCACTTGTCTACATCTGTGCATGAAATCAGGTTCAGTGTGTGTGATGCACATCTCTTGTGGGGGGGCAAAGTGATCACATCACCATCAATATCATCACCTCTTGCATGTAGAGCATCATTAATGTCTGTAAAGGTCACCTCATCTTCGTCTTCCTGAGAATCACTTTCCTCAAGTGGCTGGTACCTTTTAAATGCTTTTACAAAATTTGAGCCATTATCAGTCACTGTTGCTGTGATTTTGTGTGTTATCCCATATGTTGAGTGTATATTGTCAAGCTCAACTGCTATGGCGTCATGACTATGATGCCCCTTAAACCGTCTGGAGGCAAGAGCTGCTTTCTCTCTTTCCAGGTTATTTGGATTGATCCAATGTGCTGTCACACCCAGGTAACTTTTATTGTGGCAAGTCCAGATGTCTGCTGTAGTTGCAATGTACTGTAATTCCTCAAATTTTTTTTGAGCTCAATCATCATTTTTTCGTATTCACTGTCCAAGAATTTAGCAGAAGTGTTTCGGCATGGGGCAAACCCCCTTTCCTCCTCCTCGTAGTGGTATTTTAGAAAGGATAGCTCTGAATGACTCAGACACCACAGTGGACAGGGGGAGCATGTTTTCAACAACATACCTTGCAATCAATGTATTCAGCTCGGGCTTGGTCACCTGATGTTGACCAGAAAAATCGAGCGTTGCATGTTTTAGGAGAGACGGTCCGGCTACTCCGCTAGCTGAATTCGGGGTTGGGTTAGCAGCAGCAGCAACAAGTGTCACGTTAGCATGTGTTGATGTGAGGTGCTTCAAAAGATTGGAGTTGCTTGAAGCAGATGTGGACAAAGTCTTTTTTCCTGAGCATAGCGTGCATGTTACATAAACATTCTTGCCTTTAATTTCAATCAAGGAGAAGTAGTCACGGTACTTCCAGTTTGAGAATGCTAACTTTGATCTTCCCCAGCTCGTCGCCATTGTTGCTGACGGCTGGTGGTGTGGCACTCCACTGGTGGGGGTACTGGCAGTGTGGTACGGTGGTACCTGACCGTGATCTGAGTCTGACTCCTTGATTCCTCTCTTGTATTTTTTTTTGGGGGGGGGTTGGGGACCGGTGCACCTAAATAAAAGCAAAAAAAATGGGCGTGTCTTCTTTAAAATACATGGCAACTATGATATAGAATTTAAGGTTTATCATTCATATGCCTTTTTTTCTTTGGGTGACTTTTCTACTGCAGGGCATTTTTTTTTTAAATCTATACCAAACCTAGAAATCTAGAAAGGATTTTAAAGGTGGACCACATTCAAAAAAATAAAAAATAAATATTGAGTACAGTGCTAGTGCTACTATGAGGCTCATGCCTCTCTTGTTTTAAATAATGTTTGCTGCTAATTTAAATGCAAGCCTTTGGTAGAAGTTGCAGTATATAATACAAGACAAAACCGCAATATTCTAAGCATTGTTTTACAGCTGGGATCCTATTTTTTCCTATCGATGGAAGTATTCTGCAACTTCTAACAAAGGCTTGCATTAAAATTAGCAGCAAACATTAGAAAAAGAAAGGCATGAGCCTCATAGCACTGTACTCAATATCTTTTTTTTATTTTTATTTTTTTGTATGTGGTCCACTGGTCCTCCACTGGTCCACCTTAAAATCCTTTCTAGATTTCCAGGTTTGGTTTGTATGATATTATTGGTATAGTATCAGTCAGACTCAGCCAGTAGCACAAAGTTCATATTTCGCCACAAGCCAGGCCTAATGCGGCCTTAGACTAGGCCGCCCCCCCCGTTCCAATCGGCTCCTCACCTGGGACCTGGCTGGTGGCTGCGCAGGGGGCAGGGACCACAGTCGGTCGGTGCTGCTGTCTGCTGGCTTGCGCAGGGCAGGGGCAGGGCCACAGTGTTGTCTGGTGAGGTGACTGCCTGGAACCCTATAATTCATGAAAGACACACAGGTTAATATTGGTGAATGAAATCAACTCAAAAAATTACATTGTCTAATTGTAAAGCTTAAAATACTCCAATTATCTGTCTATAAATATATAACAGGCTTATAGACAGATAATTTGAGTCCTTGAGCTTTACAATTACAATCAAGCAGCACTGCAGCCACAGTGTCAGCTCAGCCAGTAGGCTAGCACAAAGTTCATATTTTGCCACACCAGGCCTAAGGCGGCCTTAGACTAGGCCGCTCCCCCCCCCCAGTTCCAATCGGACCTGGCTGGTGGCTGGCTGCGCAGGGGCCACAGTCGGTCGGTCGGTCGGTGCTGCTGTCTGCTGGCTTGCGCAGGGCAGGGGCAGGGCCACAGTGTTGCCTGGTGAGTGGTGAGGTGACTGCCTGTGCCTGGAACTCTATAATCCATGAAAGATACACAGGTTAATATTGGTGAATTATATTACCTCAAAAAAAATTACATTGCCTAATTGTAAAGCTTAAAATACTCCAATTATCTGTCTATAAATATATAACAGGCTTACAGATAATTGGAGTCCTTAAGCTTTACAATTACAATCAAGCAGCAGCAGCAGTCACAGTGTCAGCCAGTAGGCTAGCACAAAGTTCATATTTTGCCACACCAGGCCTAAGGCGTGGCAAAATATGAACACTGTGCTACTGCCTGAGCTGAGAGTGACTGTCTGACAATGCCTTGCTGGCTGGCTAGTGGCTACTGCTGCTGATTTTAATTGTAAAGTAAAGTAAGCTTAGTACTCTAATTACTCCAATTATTATCTGACTGTCAGTGTCACTAAGCCTATATTTAATTACAGACAGTTAAAATTGGAGTCTAAGCAACAGACAGTTCCCCAGTCTTTTCAACTTGAACAACTGCTCATGAAGTATAAAAAAGGACCAGTGTATGTGTGTGTCACACCGACACCGTGTGACCAACTGCTGAGTGCTGACCACCTGAGCGCATTACCCCCCCAAATCCAATCGGCTCCTCACCTGGGCTGGGACCTGGATGCGCAGGGGCCAGGGGCAGGGGCCACAGTCGGTCGGTCGGTCGGTAGTGGCGGTCTGGCGGACGGTGCTGCCCCGGTGCACCTCACCTCCTCCTGTCTGCTGGCAGGGCCACAGTGCTTCACTTGCTGCCTGGTTCGGTTCCACTCTGGCTAGGCCTCAGGCCTGAGGCCTCGGTCCGGACTCAGGTCCGTGGTGGAGCGGAGCCTCTGCGGGGGATGGGTCACTCGGGTTGGGTGTGATCGTCGGCGGGCTCACACGCTCTGCTGCTCACTGTGCTCAGTCAGTTGCCTAGTGAAGTCACGACGCGAGTGTCACGCCTCACGCGGGTCTGACCGTCTCAGACTGCAGACGGCCGCGGGCGGGACCCGGGAGACTCCAGGGGGCGTGTCGCATGCGCCAAGTGAAGCCACTTCTGCCACTGTGATTGGGTGGGTGACTGTCTGTCAACTCATCATCATCATCACATGCATCGATGTCAAAAAAATTAATGATTGGTCGCCGGCCAATAATATTAATATTTTTTGATTTTTTATTAAAGGCCCAATTTTTTTGCTTTTATTTTTTTAACAGTCCGGAGGTCCCCAGGGTCCCAGAGGCCCCCAGGGCCCTGGGTGGCAACCCTCCATTTTTTCATTTATTTTTTATAAAAAAATATATTTAATATATTTTTATTTTAGTTTTTTTTATTAAAGGGCCAATGTTTTTTTTGGGGTCTGGAGGTCCCCAGGGGCCCGGAGATCCCCAGGGCTCCAGGTGACAACCCCCCTTTTTTATAAAAAATAAATAATTTTTATATATATATTTTTTATTTATATATATATATATATATATATATATATATATATATATATATATATATATAATATTATTAATATTAAAGGGCCCAGAGGGCCCCAGATGACAACCTTTTTTTTATAAAAATGTTTTATATTTTATTTTAATTTTTTTTATATAGATATATTTTTAGTAAAAGGCTCAGAGGTCCCCAGGGCCCCATGTTATTTTGGTTTATATATTTTTTTTAATTTTTTTATTAAAGGGCCCAGAGGTCCCCAGGCAACGCCCTTGTTTTTTTTTTAACGTTTATTTATTTTTAATATATATATATTTTTATTTCTTTTTTATTAAAGGGCCCAGAGGTTTATTTTTTATTAAAGGGCCCAGAGGTCCCCAGGGACCCGGATGGCTACCACCCTTTTTTTTTATATATATTTTTATTTTTTAATTTTTTTGTAAAGGAACCCCCCGCTTATCAAATTGCGGCAGCCCCCCCCTTCTCAATTTCAGGCGGCAGCACCCCCCCCCCCAGTTCTCTGCTCCAGGGGGCCCATGCCTGAAGATGTGTAAGGGGCCCCATAATTCCTGATGGCGGCCCTGATTACACCCCCCATGGTACGAAATTTAAAGGAATATTTCACTTTTATTGTTGCACTTTAACCACTTCCATACCGCGCCTATTCTAGCACTTCTCTCCTTCATGTAACAATTATATTTTCTTCCTTGAAAATTACTCAGGACCCCCAAACATTATATATATTTTATTAGCAGACACCCTAGGGAATAAAGTGGCGGGCATTTTTTATTACAAATTTCCAACGGTATTTGCGCCAAAATTTTTCTAACGCCTTTTTTCTTTTTTTTGCTTAAAAAAAACAAAACCTGTTTCATGAATTAAAAAATAACAAAGCAGTAAAGCTAGCCCAATTTTTAGGGATAATGTGAAAGATGATGTTATACCGAGTAAATAGATACCTAACTTGTCACGCTTTCATATTGCGCACACTCATGGAATGGCGCTAAAAATCTCCATAGGCGACGCTTGACTTTTTTTTCAGGTTACCAGTTTAGAGTTACAGAGGAGGTCTAGTGCTAAAATTATTGCTCTTGCTCTAGCGCACGCTATGATACCTCACATGTGGGGTTTGAACAGTGTTTACATATGTGGGTGGGACTTGCATGCGTGTTCGCTTCTGAGTGCGAGCTACTAGGGACAGGGACATTTAAATTTAGATGTTTTATTGTTTTTTGTTTTTTTAACTTAATATTTTTCTTTTTGCACTTTTTTGTCCCTTTTTTTGTATTATTGTTCACTTTTCTTCCCATTACAAGGAATGTAAACATCCCTTGTAATAGGACTAGTGTGTGACAGGTCCTCTTTATGGAGAGAGGCGGTGTCAATAAGACCCCACATCTGTCCTCCAGGCTGGAAAGCATGGAATTGGAGATAAAAAACACTGATCTCATGCTTTCAGCTGCGATCATGTTCGTTCAGCACAGTGGTGTAGTGTATAGCACGTTCACCTAGCAGCAAAAGGGTTGCTGGTTCGAATCCCGCCCGTGACACCATCTGCCTGGAGTTTGCATGTTCTCCCTGTGCCTGCGTGGGCTTCCTCCCACAATCTAAAAACATGCTGTAAATCGGATCCTGTCTAAATAAGCCCTATAATGCAGTAGGATATTTAGGTTTTGTGCTGCCCTAGGCCTGACCAAATTTCTGCACCCCCTAATAGAAAAATGACCCACCCTTCCTGTCAAGGCCACACCCTGTTTTTTTATGACCCGCCCAGGAATTTTCAGGGGACACACACAAGTTCTGTGGGGGGGGGGGGGGGGCACAGGAGTTCCTTAATTTGCCTAGTTTTTCTATCACTTCCTGTTTGGCTATGGGGCAGGAAGTGAGGGCCAATCTCCCCAAACGGACGGGGATAATACAAAATAAACTGACAGGGCATATAACCCTTCTCCCCAACTCTATCCAAAATTAAGAAAACAAATTATAGTTCCAGTTTAACCCAAAATTTCAGATAATTTTATTGAGAGGCCTAAGAAAATATAACCATGCCAATAGGCCAGGATCCAGCGTTGCTAATATGTATGAATGAAGTGAGGGTAAAACCTGATTAATGTCTTGTTGGGGACACACAGATCAATCTAAATAGTTTCCCATTATGGAAATTGCATTTTGCTGTGTACACCCCAAATTAGTAGGGATCTTGGACTTTGGGGTCCATTTACTAAAGGAAAATCCACTTTGCACTACAAGTGGACAAGCAAGGAAGAAAAAAAAAACTTGGCGGGATTGGATGTTAAAACCATCAGTGCTTCCCTTCTGATTTTCATTGACTACGCTTCTACTGCAGAGCGGCTTTGCCTTTACTAAACCCCAAACTAACTAATCATTTGGGGTCTACACAGCAGTGCAATTTGCTTAATGGGGAAACTAGTTAGATTGACCTGTGTCCCGAAGAAAAGACCATTGGTAAGGTTTTAACCTCACTTCCTGTTCAGCTGTGTGACAGGAAGTGAAGCCAATTTTAAGAAAAGGGACACAAAGCCCAACCTAAAAACACAAGCAGGGGTTCTAACACTCACTTGGCTTCCCTCAAACAACCCACAATTAGAAAAGGATTGTCTTGTGCTAGATTCAAGCACAGTGCTGTAAATCAGCACTTCAAGCCTGTCCACCAATACACCACCCCCCCCCACCAGGCCATGTTCGCAGGTTTTCATTCATCTTGCACATGTGCTTTAAAAAGCCAGTCTGGCCATCAATTCTAGGAAACAATACTTACCGCTTTGTCTTTCCTTTTCTGGTGACTAAACATGGCAGCAGACATTTCATGCATACACACCAGCAAAGACACTTAGAGACAAATCACACTTGATGGTTTAGGCCCAAACTATTTCAGCTGCAGCTGTTAAAATCCGTAGCATGAAAAAAATATCACAAAACAAACTTAAAAATTTGAAAGTAATTTTATTGGTCCACAAAACAAGGAAAGCAAAACAAAAAAATTTAAAACACACAAACAAAAAAAAAATAAAAACTAAAAATAGACCTAGGTTTATTTCAGACAGTAATTAGAATATGCTTTTAAAATAACAGGATAGACCCACAGGATTAAAACATTAGTCATAAACGTCTTGAGAAACATTTTGCAAAATAATGCAGCAGACCAAAACATCAAAGTGAACATCATTAAATCAAACAATTCCCCCCCCCCCCAAAAAAAAAAACTTGCTCCAAAACATCTCTGTTTCGCCCCGCCATTCCAGCCAGCCAGCAAGTCTGCCCCCTCTCAGGGCAGCTGACATGTGCTCTAGCCACGCTTTTTATTACATGTGTGCTAATGAACCAATTGGAAACACATGAAGAAATGTCAGCCTCTAGTTTGTGTGCACTTGTAACTGCTTACACCTGTTAAGGATGTCCTTAAATTACTAAGCCAAAAAACAAGCTTTCTGAGCATGCTCAGAAACATGCAAGTCATTTTCAGGCACAAAAACCCAGCTTAATTTTCTAAGTGTTCGAGCATGCCCAGTTCACTCGAGATGCATTAACAGAATCAAAGCTGCAATGGCGGATGAAAGCATGAGAGCTGTTTTTTTTATTTTTTTCCCCCCTTAACTGATGCTTCCCAACCTGAAGGGGGGGTCTTATTGAATTTTTTACATAACAAACATAAATAAGAAAAATTAAAACGCCCCTGTCCCTAGTAGCTCGCAGTCAGAAGCGAACACGCACAATTTTTTTTTCAGGTTACCAGTTTAGATTTACAGAGGAGGTCTAGTGCTAAAATTATTGCTCTTGCTCTTACGCACGCTATGATACCTCACATGTGTGGTTTGAACGGTGTTTACATATGTGGGTGGGCCTTAAATGTGTAAATCCCGCCCACATATGTAAACACCGTTCAAACCCCACATGTGAGGTATCATAGCACTAGACCTCCTCTGTAACTCTAAACTGGTAACCTGAAAAAGAAAGTGTTGCCTATGGGTATTTTCAAGTACTGAAGTTTGGCACCATTCCCATGAGTGTGTGCAATATTAAAGCGTGACATGTTAGGTATCTATTTACTCGGTGTAACATCATCTTTCACATTATGGCCATAAATTGGGATAACTTTAGTGTTTTCTTAATTTTTAACCACTTGAGCCCCAGACCATATTACTGGTCACTGACCGGGCCAGTTTTTGCGTTTCGGCACTGCGTCATTTTAACTGACAATTGCGCGGTTGTGCGACGTGGCTCCCAAACAAAATTGGCATCCTCTTTTTTCCCCCACAAAATTTTATTTTTTGTTTTGGTGGTATTTGATCACCTCTGCGTTTTTTCTTATTTTTGCTCGAACCAAAAATATAGCGACAATTTTGTAAATAAAAAGACAACTTTTTTAATGTTTGCTATAATAAATCTCCCCAAAAATATATATAAATAAACTTTTTTGCCCTCAGTTTAGGCCGATACGTATTTTTCGACATATTTTTGGTTAAAAAAAATTGCAATAAGCGTTTGATTGGTTTGGGCAAAAGTTATAAATAGGGGTTCGTTTTATGGGTTTTTTAAGAATATATTTTTGTTTTACTAGTAATGGCGGCGATCAGTGATTTTTATGGCTACTGCGACATTATAGCGGACACATTTTTGGGACCTTTGGCATTGTTCTAGCGACCAATGGTATACAAATGCATTGCTTACTATAAAAATGTCACTGGCAGGGAAGGGGTTAACACTAGGGGCGAGGAAGGGGTGGATTATGTTACCTGGGTGTGTTCTAACTGTAAAGGGGGTGGGACTGACTAGGGGAAATGACATTGTATGAACAGACGAGCAGGCATTCCCCCCCTGACAGGACCGGGATAAAGGGGAACTCCACACCAAATTAAAAAAAAAAACGGCGTGGGGGTCCCCCTCCAGGTGCACAACATGCTCTTAGATTTGGTCTGGAACGTAAGGGCTTAAACCTACACCAAAAAAAAAGGCGTGGGGTTCCCCCCCAGATCCAGACCAAACCCTTATCCCAGACACGCAGTCTGGCCGGACAGGAATGGGGGTGGGGACGAGCGAGCGCCCCTCTCCTCCTGAGCCGTACCAGACCGCATGCCCTCCATAGGGACAAGAGCCTCTTCCCGACAACCCTGGCCGTTGGTTTTCGGGGTATGCGGGTGGGGGGCTTATCAGAATCTAAGAGCCCCCTCAAATAATGGGGGCCCCAGATTCTGGCCCCCCACCCTATGTGAATGAGTATGGGGTACATCGTACCCCTACCCATTCACCTGGGGAAAAATAAAGGAAAATAATGCACCACACGGGATAAAGGGGAACTCCACACCAAATTTTACAAAAAAAGGCGTGGGGTCCCCCTCCAGGTGCATAACACGCCCTTAGATTTGGTCTGGAACGTAAGGGGTTAAACCCACGCCAAAGAAACGTGGTGGGGTTCCCCCTCAGATCCAGGCCAAACCCTTATCCCAGGCACGCAGTCTGGCCAGACAGGTATGTGGGTGAGCGAGCGCCCCCCCCTCCTGAGCCATACCAGACCGCATGCCCTCGACATGAGGGAGTGTGTGCTTTGGGGATGGGGGGCACTGCCCCCCCAAAGCACTCTTGTCCCCATGTCGATAGGGACAAGAGCCTCTTTCCGACAACCCTGGCCGTTGGTTGTCGGGGTATGCGGGCGGGGGGCTTATCAGAATCTGAGAGCCCCTCTAATAAGGGGGCCCCCAGATACCGGCCCCCCACCACCACCCCATTGGGCCCGGGCTTCGCCGTTTTCTGCCGGGGGGCGACACCCGCCGATGCTCTCCGCCATGTTCGGCCGGACCCCCACCCCAAATTAAGCTCTTTTACATCCGGGGGGGGGGGCGGTGGAAAATGGCGGAGAACAACGGGGGGCGTCGCCCCTCCTCGGTCTTCTAGCTGTCTTCTGCCGGGGGGGCTCCTGCCTCCCGCGAGCTTCTGGCTGTCTTCCGCCGGGGGGGGGCGACACCCGCCGATGCTCTCCGCCATGTTCGGCCGGACCCCACCCCAAATTAAGCTCTTTTACATCCGGGGGGGGGGCGGAAAATGGTGGAGAACAACGGGGGGCGTCGCCCCTCCTCGGTCTTCCAGCCGTCTTCTGCCGGGGGGGCTCCTGCCTCCCGCGGGCTTCTGGCTGTCTTCCGCCGGGGGGTGCATCTACCCCCCGGGCTTCTAGCCATTTTCCGCCGGGGGGTGCTCCAGCCCCCACCTGCCTTCTGGCGGAGAACAACGGGGGGCATCGCCCCTCCTCGGTCTTCTAGCCGTCTTCTGCCGGGGGGCTCCAGCCCCCCACTGGGCTTCGTCGTTTTCCGCCGGGGGGTGCTCCAGCCCCCCACCGGGCTTCTGACCATTTTCTGCCGGGGAGGGGCGACAACCCACCCTGGTCTTCACCACTGTCTTCCGCCGGGGGGGGCGACACCCGCTGATGCTCTCCGCCATGTTCGGCCGGGCCCCCACCCCAAATTAAACTCTTTGTGCATCCAGGGGAGGGGGCGGCGTAAAATGGCGGAGAACACCGGGGGTGTCGCCCGGGGCTTCGTCGTTTTCTGCCGGGGAGGGGCGACAACCCACCCCGGTCTTCGCCGCCGCCTTCCGCCGCGGCCCCCTAACCACGAAGCTTCCTGCTTATGGGGGAGGGCCGCGGGCTTCGTTGTTTTCTGCCAGGGAGGGGCAACAACCCACCCCGGTCTTCGCCGCCACCTTCGTCGGCTTCTGCCTGGCTCCTCCGCTGGGGCCAGAGCTTCTCTCTGCTGTATTCTTCCATTCGATGTTGACACCACGAGGTCCGGCGCTGAAATGCCGACAGAGCGGTGGGCAACGACTTATATTGGCATAGGGCGTGGGCGTGGTGATGCACCATTTGACCTCAACCCATGTGACATCACTGGGCATGATGGGAATGTGATGTCACATGGGTTAAGGTCACATGGTGGCATCACCACGCCCACGCCCTATGCCAATATAAGTCGGTGCCCACCGATCTGTCGGCATTTCAGCGCCGGACTTCGTTGTGTCAACATCGAATGGAAGAAGAAGCCCTGGCCCCAGCGGAGGAGCCAGGCAGAAGCGGAGCGCACCGGAGAAGCCCGCGGGTGTCGGGAGAAGCCCTGGCCCCAGCGGAGGAGCCAGGCAGAGGCCATCGAGAGCCCCCCTCGGCAGAAAACGACGAAGCCCGGGGCCCTCCCCCATAAGCAGGAAGCTTCGTGGTGAAGGGGGTTGCGGCGGAAGGCGGCGGCGAAGACCGGGGTGGGATGTTCGACCCCCACCCCGGCAAAAAACTACGAAGCCCGGCGGCGGCGAAGACCGGGGTGGGTTGGCGGAAGACCCCCGGAGCTGACTTATAAATTATTTTATTCTGTGTGGTGTCTTATTTTTAATTTTTTTCCACCAGGTGAATGGGTAGGGGTACGATGTACCCCATACTCATTCACATAGGGTGGGGGCCGGAATCTGGGGGCCGCCTTATTAAAGGGGGCTCCCAGATTCCATTTGGCTCCCGCCCGCATACCCCGACAACCAATGGCAAGGGTTGTCGGGAAGAGGCTCTCGTCCCTATCGACATGGGGACAAGAGTGCTTTTGGGTGGGGGGACAGTGCCCCCCTCCCTCAAAGCACACACTCCCCCATGTCAAGGGCATGTGGTCTGGTACAGCTCAGGAGGGGGGGTGCCACTCGCTCGTGTCCACCCCCATTCCTGTCTGGCCAGACTGCGTGCCTGGGATGAGGGCTTGGTCTGCATCTGGGGGGGAACCCCACGCCGTTTTGGCGTGGGTTTAACCCTCACGTTCCAGACCAAGCCGAAGAGCCTACTGTACCCCTGGAGGGGGACCCGCGCTGGTTTCCAGTTTGAAATTTAGCACAGAGTTCCCCTTCATGGTCAGCGCAGGCTGAAAACCGTTCGGAGATTCCCGTGCGCCGTGTCACGCTTAGGAATTTCAGCTACGCCACATTAAATTTACTAAGAATTTCTCGGCGTACTGACGTAGCGCACGGGAAGCCCCGAAATTTCCTTCGGCGCATGCCCAGTATGCAAATGAACCTTGCGAGGCGCACTTTGCAAGCGCACGGGGATCGGTTCTCAAAAGTCACTTTCACTTTTAATTTGGCCCGCCACACACATTCAAACACATGTCACTACACTTCCCCTGCATCACCCCCCTCCCTCCCCTAATTAACTCCCGTCCGAATTCCCGATATTTACATTACTAAATGCCGTACGCCAGGTCTGTACTGGCGTGCCATGCGCCCTCTTCTGGGCGCATTAGCCATTTTAGTAAACGGAGAAATACACTGCACTGGCAGCGTATCTCTTTTGTAAATGTCAAAAACACTTTTACTTTTACTGGTAAATCAGCCCCTCTGTCTCTATCGATTAAAATACACCTATGATAAAAAATGTAAACCCTTCATTTCTTTGTAAGTGGTCAAACTTACAAAATATGCAGGGGGTCAAATAATTATTTTCCCCACTGTAAAGAAATTGAGATAACTAGAATCTTGTACTTGGCCAGTATTATTAGTGGGAAAGCTAAGATTTAAGTTATTTTAGCTAAATGTTATTATACACTTGCTGTGTTACATAGTTACATAGTAGGTGAGGTTGAAAAAGGACACAAGTCCAACCTACAAGTGAACATATAACTGGTTCAGTATACAGTTCTAATCACATTATTTACAATAGGAACATATATATATAACTGTATGACATACCTATTTGGCCCCTTTGCTTCCATAAAACTGAACTCTGGTTCTGTGTCTGTTCTGTTCTGTTCTCTGTCTGTGGAATGATTTTCAGCCCATGTGCTGGGAACTTTCCGGACAGAATGGATGCAAAGCTGGCTGTGACTGGCCAAGACCCCTGCTCAATGTGAGATTTGCTGTGATTGGCCAAGGCTTCTGATGAGTTGCAAAGGCTTAACTCTATACTTTCTGGTATGAATTCTACTCTGTTATTGCTTACCTCTTCTGTCATATAAATAAATGATTCTTAAAGGCATATTTTTTCTTTTGCCTCTGTGAACACAACATACAACTGTTATATGCATTTACATATACACATGTGCACTACATTTAGGTTCTTAGCAGGTTTAGCTGTATATACATGTAGGTTATATTAGCAACCCCTAGGACAAGTTCTAGCTGGCCAGCTACACTGGTCACCCTTGTCTCCTTCCTCCACTCCAGCTCTTCAGCCTCAGTAAGACAATTCTCATTCAACAGTTATAGGATTGATAGATGCCTGTGTACACTGCGGTACACCATGATTCCTTCTTCCACAGTGCACGGCGGAGACAAAGACATCCGAGTCAAATGAGTGCACAAAAAAACATGCTTGTAAGGGCTTTTAGTGAAAATGGATTGCTTTTCAGATGTGTATACTGTGCATCCATAGGCCCAGTGAGCTGTATATATTCTTTTTATTTACTAGTTGTAATGAAAGGTCCCACACTCCGCTTGAGCGCTTCAATCATATACCTTTTCCTATCAGTCTGAATATAGATATCAGATATTCCAGCTGCTCACAAGCACACAAAGAGACGAGACTTGTTTGTCTGCTGAACATGGAGTGTTTATTAGAACCAATAATACAACCTTATATACAGTTAAAGAGGAGGTAACCAAAACATAAATTAACATGAGCTTATTAACTAATCATTTACCCAGACTAGGTGACTCATAGATATGACCTTTTAGGGTAGGCATCGCGTCTCCTCGCTCACCTGCTATACAATACACATTATCATAAGTGTAAACACGGGACATCTTCACACAATAGTACAGAGAACAGACAGATGGCTGGAGGTGACGGCATTACCATCTCATTACACTGTATATCCCAACAGTATGAATCAGTCACTCTAATATGGCATATACAGGGTCCCCGGGCATACAGCTCACAAAGAGCACTGTTCCCTCAAATGCCAGGGCCCATGATCGCAAATCTAAGAGGCTAGCATTCAGTCCCCTCCAAAAGCCTCTGTCCCGATTGAGTCTGTCACACTAGTCATAAAAGGAAAGTGGCCAGAAACAGGATGTAGCACCCTGGAGTTTAGGCAGGGCTGCTCCTTTACAAATTTTAATGCCAGGAATAATTATCCTGGTCGATTTTTCCATAAGTTTGGCCTTGTTGTACTTTTCTCTTCCACCACCAGGTGGCCGGGTACTTGGTGGTACTAGATACGAGAAGGTGTTAGGATTATTCTTTCCCTGTGATCAATTAAACTGATTATTTGGTTATAAAAATTTCAGTTTTGAAAACTGATTTTTGTTTTTGTTTTGTTTGTTATTTTACATAAGGCTATTGCCTGATGTACCTAAAAGAGGAAGTGTAACACATGTGGATGGTATTTTTGTTGAATAACATGATTGAAAAGCATGTACCATAGATTAGACATGTTCTTAAACAGTTGAGAGAGGCGGGTGTTTAAAATGTCATTTCAGAAAGGCCAAATGGTGTCACTCCAAGGTTCATCTCCTGAGACCTAAGGTTTGCAGTCCACGTTTCCCATAAGAAGAAAATGGATGCTGTGATGAAGTCAAACGTATCTGCCAATATTAGTGAATTGAGGACATGTTTGGGTATGGTATAATGTATTCAATTGTATGCTTGTCATCCTAGATTCCTTTTGACCATTCAGTTCGGAGGTTTGCATATCTCTGTCTGACCTGGAAAGGGGACCTAATCTTTCTCTGCTGCTAAAGGTCCCTCTCTTCCCTCAACCTGTTATTGGACAATGAAAGGAAAAGCAGCAGACTGATGAGCTTATGTCTCTGTCACTATACATTTCTATCCTATGAGCATGCTCCATTTACCGCCTGGTTGGGTCTTTGTGCTGCTTCTCCTTCCCCCTTTTTCCTGAGCTCTGCTGTACAGTAGGCTTATAAGAGAAATTCAGGTAGTTGCGCTACTTGCATTTAATGGTGTATTTAGATGAGAGAACTTGAATAGTTTGTGCTTTTTTATATCTATCTGGAGTTACTTCATATCCCGCGTATTGTAAAATGACGGCCGCAAGGTGGCTGCCATATGACGTTCTCGGGCCTTCCGTCCGATAGGGGGCACGCGCTCGCCGTGTCACTCGGGTGAGGATGCACATGCCTGGCAGCTGCGATGACCTCCTGGCACTCGCGATCGGTAGTTAGGCTGCATTCACACCTTGGCGTATTTACGCCCGACGCTCGTGCCGCTGGAGGGGTGATTTAACATTGATGTCTATGGAGATGGTTCACATCTCCATGCCGAACGCCGAAACGCCGTACGCCTGAAGCTAAAAACAAGTCCCGGACCCTTTTTTTCAGGCGGCTTTCGGCGTTCGGCATAGACAACAATGTTAAAAATGTTTTGTAAAAAAAAAAAAAAGGTTAAAACTACCTGTTTTGTCGCAGCAAATGGCGGTACAATACGCCGCAATTTGTCGCAGCAAAATGCGCCGCGTTACAGTGTGAATGCAGCCTTACACAGCCAAGAACGTGGACCTGTTTGTGTAAACACACAGATGCACGTCCTGTCAGGGAGAGGAGACCGATGATGTGTCCCCCTTGTACATAGGGACACTGATCAGTCACCTCCCCCAGTCAGTCCCTTCCCCCCACAGTTAGAATCACTCCCTAGGACACACATGTAACCCCTTGATCAGCCCTAGTGTTAACCCCTTCCCTGCCAGTCACATTTACATAGTAATTAATGCATTTTTACAGCACTGGTCGCTGAATAATTATGAATGATCCAAAAAATGTGTCAAAAGTGTACGATATATCCGTTGCAATGTCGCAGTCACAATAAAAATTAGCAGATCGCCGCTATTACTAGAAAAAAATGCCATAAATCTATTTCCTGTTTTGTAGACGATATAACTTTTTTTTACCAAAAATATGTAGAAAAATACATATCAGCCTAAACTGAGGACAAAATGTGATATTTATTATAGCAAAAAGTAAAAAATATTGTGTTTTTTCCCAAAATTGTCACTCTTCTTTTGTTTATAGCGCAAAAAAATAAAAACCGCAAAGATGATCAAATACCACCAAAAGAAAGCTATGTGTGGGGGGGAAAAAAACATAAAAATTCATTTGGGTACAGTTTTGCATGACCACGCAATTGTCATTCAAATTGCAATAGGGCTGAAAACTAAAAATTGGTCTGAGCAGGAAGAGGATGAAAATGCCCGGTATTGATGTGGTTAATAATAAACTATATTTTAAGGTGTTTTTGGGTAGACATTCATTTATACTGACATTTTTGGGAAAAAATAGGTTTACTCTGCTAAAGCTGCCATTTCCTCAAGTTGTTTTTCCTGTGGGTGTTGTTAATGTGAATAATGCGATCCATCTAGTTCTGATAATTGGAAGGAAACATGGGGTACTGAGGAGCTGGATTCACTGTAGGAGTAATAGCCATTCCTTGGTTCGGAGCAGTTGGATGTACATTTCTTTCCAAGCCACTATTCCCGATCACAAACACCTGCTGGCAGAGCAATGATAATATAAGGTTAAAAAATGTAAGTACTGCAAATTCACAAAGTTAAATCCACAATTTTAAGCCCTAAAAAGACATTCAAATCCAACCAGAAAAATTGTAAAATACAGGACAGGACTAATTATTTATGATTTGTTTTTTAACTCAGAAAGAGTATTTGATGCATGGAGAGAATGTTTCATATTTAATAGCGCTGGACCTCTAAGGTTACTCTACTGATGTTGTTATCTTAAAGGGGTTCTAAAGGTACAAGTTTTTTTACCTTCATGCATCCTATGCATGAAGGTAAAAAAACATCTAGCAGCACCGGCCCCCCCCGAGCCCCCGTTGTACTTACCTGACCGTTCGAATCTCCCGGGCGCGTCCACGTCGTCCTCTTCGGTTCCCAGCCTGGCCGTTGATTGGTTAGGCTGGGCGGATTGATAGCAGCGCAGCCATTGGCTAGCGCTGCTGTCAATCAGGGCGGATGATGCGGCGCGCTGGGGGGCGGAGCCGAGTGATACAGTCGGCGGCTATGGCCGCCGCTGTATCACGGGAGCGCGCTCGCAAAAGCTTTCCTCCATGCGAGCGCCCTCGCATGAAGAAGGAAAGCTTTTGCGAGGAGGAGCCCAGACAGCCGCCGAGGGACCCCAGAAGACAGGTTTCCGGGCCACTCTGTGCAAAACGAACTGCACAGTGGAGGTAAGTATCACGTTTGTTATTTTTAAAAAAAAAAATCCCTGACTTTAGTGACCCTTTAACCACTATGGTACCGCACGCCATCAAATGACGGCGGGCGGGATACCCTGTTGTTCTGACAGGACGTCATATGACGTCCTGTCATTCAAAGCCGCTAAAGGGTGCGCGCGCTCTGCCACGTTACTGGGAACACAATGCGCTTGCCCAGTAACTGTGCAGGAACGTGGAGCTCTGTGTGTAAACACAGAGCTCCACGTCCTGTCAGGGAGAGAGGAGACCGATCTGTGTCCCTTGTACATAGGGACACAATCGGTCACCTCCCCCAGTCACACCCCTCCCCCTACAGTTAGAACACAAACTAGGCTACACATATAACCCCTTCCCCGCCCCCTAGTGGTTAACCCCTTCACTGCCAGTCACATTTATACAGTAATCCAGCCCTCAAAATTTCCACTCGCCTGCTAGCATTTGGCGAGTGGATTTAAGCTGGGGGCGAGTGATGACAGGGCTGCATGACCAATCTCCCTTCAATCTCCCTCCAATCTGTGCCTACACTTAGAGTCCCGATGAGATTGGCGGCCTAAGAGGAAAGGTGCATGCTCGGAAAAAGTAGTCTGGAGAGCCGTGCACAGGCAGAGCAGTAAACAGGTGCTCTCCTTACAATCCTCATTAAGCCATGGGACCTAACAGTATGACCTCTCTGAGCCTGCCCCCCTCCCCCCAACCAATGTAGCTGGAGAGCAGGGAGCAGGAAGTAATGAGTGAAGTGGAGGATTGTGAAAATTACCACTCCGGTGCAGCACTCGCTGAAAGTTGCCCTGACATGAGAGCGGCAGCCTTCCAGTTTGTGCAGTTTTCTTCTCCTTGTGCTCTATGTAAGTATCCAACAGTTCAGCCTGAGCACTGTGAACAGACTGATCTCAATGTGTGCTGTGCAGTGTCAGTGTGCGCTGTGCTATGGTGTCAATGGCTGTGCAGTTGTGTGGATCTCAGCGCTGGATTGTACTCCCTCCCGCTGTGCTGCATCTCCTCTCCTCACTGCCAGGCTGATTAAAAGGGGAAAGTGGGGACATGCTAGCGTGGAGCCGCACACACAGGTTCCTGATGATGAGATGAATAAGAGATTGAGAGAGAGAAAGGATGGATGGGAGTTGCAGAGGAGACAGCAAGAGAATGGGGAAGAGACCCAGTTCTAGTGCCCTGTCCCTCTGGTTTGCCCCCAGTGCCCTGTCACTCTGGTCTGTCCCCCAGTGCCCTGTCCCCTTGGTCTGTCCCCCAGTGCCCTGTCCCCCTGGTCTGTCCCCCAGTGCCCTGTCCCCATGGTCTGTCCCCCAGTGCCCTGTCCCCATGGTCTGTCCCCCAGTGCCCTGGCCCTCTGGTCTGTCCCCCAGTACCCTGTCCCTCTGGTCTGTCCCCCAGTGCCCTGTCCCATTTTGTTAAAGTTGTTCTTAGTAATATTTAATTGTGTAACTTGATTCTGCATAAAACATTTAACAATGTCATTCCATGAGATAATCTATGAGGGCGTGTTTACGGGCGCAATTAGGCACAGGGCAGTGTATGAATTAGGTGGGGCAACTGGTGGCGAGCAACTCTTGAGGCCTGGCTAGTAGCTCAGGACTTGAAATTTTGAGCCCTGCAGTAATCAATGCATATTTATAGCATTGTTCACTGTATACATGTGAATGGCCCCAAAAATGTGTCAAAAGTGTCCGATGTGTCCGATATAATGTCGCAGTCCCCCCCAAAAAAAATCGCAGATCGCCGCCATTCTTAGTAAAAAAAACACGCAAACCAGTCACTAAACGGTTATTGCGATTTTATTTTTTACATTTTTTTACCAAAAATATGTAGAAGAATACGTATAGCCCTAAACTGAGATAAAAAAAAATATATTTTTTTTTAAATGGGATATTTATTATAGCAAAAAGCAAAAAATATTGTGTCTTTTTTCAAAATTTACGCTATATTTTTGTTTATAGCCCAAAAAATAAAAACCGCACTGGCGATCAAATACCACCAAAAGAAAGCTCTATTTGTGGGAAAAAAAGGACATCAATTTTATTTGGGAGCCACGTCGCACGACCGCGCAATTGTCACTTAAAGCGACGCAGTGACGAAAGCTAAAATTTCGTCTGGGCAGGAAGGGGGTGTAGGTGCACAGTAGGCAAGTGGTTAAAGTATTGGTGTTTATGTAATTGATATGGTTCTGGGAAAGGCAGCTGCTACACCCTATAGGATCTCTAAGGTCAGTTTGGCCTGTAGTGTAATGTAACAAAAAAATGTAAATGAAGCATCGCATCACTACTGAGAGGACCAGATACAAATTTATTCCAATAAAAGTCAAGAGAACAATCCAAAAAGTAGCCAACTGTTAACTTGTGCTTGCAATCACTTCAAAAAGAAACAAACATTAAAAGTTCACTTCTAGTCTATTCACATTGTCAATCACCCCCTGATGACAGAGGTGTTGTTCGACCTGCAAAATGTGTTAACTACTTTTTGGATTGCCCCCCTTGACTTACCGGAATTGGAGTTGTATGTGGACCTCTTAATAGTGGTGTCTCAATTAAAATTGTTGTTACAAACCATTTTAGGAGATTGTGTGGCTGTATAAGGCCGTTTCTTAGATTTAGGTGGCCATTCACATGATATGGGTGCAGCAAGTGCTGCTTCTACCACTGTCATGTAGACTTGGAAAATGTTCATCTAAGGCAGTAACAATCAGAAGGCATTCTCTATTATGCTGCACGTGTTCACTGTGTTTGTATTATTCAAATAGTGACAGGCAAATAGATCTTTTACTGCTGCCTAATTGACCATGAGCTATACAGAATGTTATTTCATTTCCTCTTTATACCTTTCGATTTGAAAGTAAAGCACATTCGGGTCCAGAGAGTATAGGGCATCACTAGTCTTCATCTGCATCTACAGTATCTGTCTCTAAAGTGAAGTGTTTGTACTTTGACCTATAATTGAATTCTTGTCTTGGGATCCTTTGCTGATTACATCTTCCACTAAGTAGAGTTCCTTGTTTTCCTACAAATACCTATGAAGCCGCGTACACACGGCAGAGAACCTCGACGGGCAGAACACATCGTTCCGCCCGTCGAGGTTCTCTGCCGGCCGTCAAAATCGGCGACCCGCCCGTCGGGAATGGCAACCAGCCTTTCATCCAGGCACTCCGTCGAGCAAAAAGAGAGCGTGTTCTCTTTTCGCTCGACGGGATTCCCGACGGGCGGGGCGAGCCAGGAGCGTACACACGGCCGAGGTCCTCGCTGGAATGCAGCTTCCAGCGAGGTTCTCGCTGGTTTCCAGCGAGAACCTCGGTCGTGTGTACGCCGCCTGACAGTGATCCTTAACCTCTGCCTTCGAGTACCCACAATAAGCCATGTTTTGGGAATTCCTCTTGGATAAAATTACAGTCACCACCCTTTGCTGACTACATCTTCCACTAAGTAGTAGACATGTGCACACTAAAATATTTTGCTTCAGAATTTAGTTTTCATCCGAAAAATGTATTTATTTAGTTACTCCCAAAATTATTTATTTTGTTTAGTTAAAAAAAATATTTATTTTGTTTAGTTAAAAAATGCATTAGTTCTGAAAATCGGAATTAAGGTTGAATATGTTAATTGAAGGCTTATGGTGTCTGTCAAATGTTCTTAGAATATTCAACGAAGCAGCTAAACTGTACAACACGGCAATTGTACATTTCCAGTCAAATGCTCCGCCCACAAGCTATAGTAGAATTCTAATGTTGTTTGACTAGTAATAATTATATTTGACCATAAATGTCCGCTCGCGGCGATCGTATGTTTTTAGCTGCTTCATTGAATCTTCATGTCTCTATGTCAAATAATCTTGGACTAATAGAGTTAGGTTAGGCACATTTAACAACATGTTCGATAGACACAGATCGCTATTGTTACCCTCATGTGGAGTTCTTGAAACAAATCCCCCGAAATTTGGACAAAATGCATTCGGACAAAAACGAATGCACATGTCTACCAAGTAGAAGATTACCTTTAGTTGTTTTCCTACAGGGACTGATGGACGGTGGTTATCAACCTCTGTCCTCAAGTACTCCTAGTAGGCCATTTTTTGGGAATCCTCCTTAGTTAAAAAGGCTGTCATTGGATCCTTTGCTGAATGCATCTTCCACTAAGTAAAATATTCCCTTTAGCTATTTTCCTATAAGGATCTATGGCAGTGGAGTAGAACCTCTATCCTCGAGTACCTTCAGTAGGCCATGTTTTGGAATTATTCTTAAAGTGGAGTTCCACCCATTTTTTTTATGTTTGTCTGTGCTGCATGCCCTAATCTCATAGGGCCAGATTCTCAAAAGAGATACGACGGTGTATCTCAGATACACCGTCGTATCGCAGTTTTTTTCAATGGGTATCTATGCGAGTGATTCTTAGAATCACTTACGCATAGATACACTAAAGATCTGACAGGTGTAAAGCAATTACACCGTCGGATCTTAGATGTAATGACAATGCCGGCCGCTAGGTGGCCTTCACGTTGTTTTCTCATTTGCCTATGCAAATGAGCCTAATACACCGATTCCCGAACGTTTTCGCGACGCGGCGACGTAGTTTACGTAGGTCGCGTACGCGCAAGGTTACCCCTGCTGTATGAGGGGTATGTTTCCGAAGTGCCGTCGTTGCCATGTTAAGTATGGCGTCGGGTCAGCGTCATCTTTTTTAGTCGGTTACGTCGTTTTACTAAGTCGTTCGCGAATAGGGAATTGTGTAAGTGACGATCACGTCGTTTTGACGTCGGTTTCAACAACGCTTTCCGACGTGAGCTGGAGCATGCGCACTGTTTTTTTTTTCCTGGCCGGCACATGCGCACTTCGTTTGACGCGGGGGCGCTATATTTAAATACAGCACGCCCCCTCCTTCAGTATTTGAATTACGTGGCCTTACGACGCCGCATTTACGCTACGCCACCGAAAATTACGGAGCAAGTGCTTTGAGAATACTGCACTTGCTCCAGTAATTTGCGTAGACGTAGTGTAAATGCTATACGATACGCTGCCAGATACGCCATTTTTTGATAATCTGGCCCATAGTGTTCAGAATGGACAATTTTTATTTATTTTGTTGCTTGTAAATACCTTTATTTTGTAGTCCTTTATTACTTCCTCCTCCTTATTAGCCTAGGCTATTAAGTCACAAGGCTATTTGCAAGGGTTTCTGGGATAGGCATCATGTATCCCAGTAGTCCTTGGAAACCTGACTGAAACCTATTACATTGCTTGTGCAGCACTGAGCATGTGCGAGATATGCAAAGCTGAAATCCAGGAAGTCATACAGTCTGGCTTCATGATGCCCACACTCAAGATGATCATGGTCTATTTCTAGATTATAAACTTAAAAATCTAAATGCTGTAACAACCTAACAAAACGGACCTTAGTTTACAGACTAACTTTACTAGAATACAATAAGCTTGTGTATTACAGGGTCGCGCTAAAAATATAAATGAAATAGAGTCCATAAGACAATATATTCAAGTGAACGTTGATTAGATGAAGTCCGTGAATAGTGTATTCAGGTAGATGAAAATCACAAAAAAAACCACACAATCCACCAAAACAAATTGAAGACAATCTCCACCAGGTGCAAAGCAATTTCACACTAAAGCAGTGCCAGAGAGATGAGAACCTCCACCACAATGGTATATATACTCTTACCAGATGAAAATGATCCCTGGTTAGAGGAGATCATATAGAGCGTGGTAAGAGACTGAGATCGAGGATGGCTGGGATGGTCAGTTTCCTTATAGGTGAATAGCACTCCCAAAACGATCGATCCAAGTGTACATAAAAAATAAGGGGCTCACATAGTGTAAATCCTCCTAGTCCTAGTGAGCAGGACAGCCTCAGCAGCTACTAGAGTAGCTGCTGAGGCTGTCCTGCTCACTAGGACTAGGAGGATTTACACTATGTGAGCCCCTTATTTTTTATGTACACTTGGATCGATCGTTTTGGGAGTGCTATTCACCTATAAGGAAACTGACCATCCCAGCCATCCTCGATCTCAGTCTCTTACCACGCTCTATATGATCTCCTCTAACCAGGGATCATTTTCATCTGGTAAGAGTATATATACCATTGTGGTGGAGGTTCTCATCTCTCTGGCACTGCTTTAGTGTGAAATTGCTTTGCACCTGGTGGAGATTGTCTTCAATTTGTTTTGGTGGATTGTGTGTTTTTTTTTGTGATTTTCATCTACCTGAATACACTATTCACGGACTTCATCTAATCAACGTTCACTTGAATATATTGTCTTATGGACTCTATTTCATTTATATTTTTAGCGCGATCTTGTTTCTTTTTTACATTCTGTTTGATGTGGTATAACATCTTTTTGATCGCTGCTTTCACCGTTTATATTTAACAAGCGCAATTTTTATTTTTTACTACTTACTGTGTATTACAGGGGTATTTATATTTAAAAAGTGAAATTGTGGGTGGAACTCCCCTTTAAATAAAATATCTGTCGTAATTAGTAATTACCAAGTCACTGGCATTGACTTAAAGCACCTGTAAAGGAAATACTGAAATGTGGCCTGTTGGAGGTACTTAGGGACTGAGGTTGGGAACCACTGCAAACATGGCCTGTTGAATGTACCCAAGAACTGAATAAGGGAACCATTGATCTATGAGATTTGTTTTCATACCCTAGCACAAGTGTTTATGCTTGCCAAATATTATTAATGATAGCGTTAAACTAAAAAGAAGCCATCTAACTGCCATTTTGTGCAGCCAAAACATGGACAACAACATACAGGTGAAACTCGAAATTTTTTAATCTTGTGCAAAAGTTCATTTATTTCACTAATGCAACTTAAATGGTGAAACCAATATATGAGATAGACTCATTACATGCAAAGCAAGATAGTTCTAGCTGTGATTTGTCATAATTGTGATGATTATGGCTTACATCTCATGAAAACCCCAAATCCACAGTCTCAGAAAATTAGAATATTACATGCAATCAATAAAACAAGGATTGTACATAGAACAATATCGGACCTCTGAAAACTATAAGCATGCATATGTACTCAGTACTTGGTTTGGGCCCCTTTTGCAACAATTACTGCCTCAATGCCACATGGCATGGAAGCAATTAGCCTGTGGCACTGATGAGGTGTTATGGAAGACCAGGATGCTTCAATAGCGGCCTTCAGCTCTTCTGCATTGTTCGATCTCATGTCTCTCATCTTTCTCTTGGCAATGCCTCATAGATTCTCTATGGGGTTCAGGTCAGGCGAGTTTGCTGGGCAATCAAGCACAGTAATCCCAAGGTCATTGAAGCAGGTTTTGGTTCTTTTGGCAGTGTGTGCAGGAAAATAAAGTCAGCATCCCCATAGAGCTCGTCTGTGGAAGGAAGCATGAAGTGCTCCAAAATCTCCTGGAAGACGGCTGCATTGACCCTGGACTTAATGAAGCACAGTACACCAAAACCAGCAGATGACATGGCTCCCCAAATCAACACAGACTGTGGAAACTTCACACTGGACTTCAAGCATCTGGCAGTGTGTGCCTCTCCATTCTTCCTACATACTCTGGGTCCTTGGTTTCCAAATGAGATGCTAAATTTGCTCTCATCAGAAAAGAAGACTTTGGACCACTGAGCAACAGACCAGGTAAGATGCTTCTGAAGTTGTTTGTTGTTTCAGGAGGCTTGACAAGAGGAATACGACATTTAAAGCCCATGTGCAGGATCCCTCTGTGTGTGGTGGCTCTTGATGCACTGACTTCAGCCTCAGTCCACTCCTTGTGAAAGTCCCCAACTCTTTTGAATGGCCTTTTCCTGACAATCCTCTCCAGGCTGCCCTCATCCCTGCTGCTTGTGCACCTTTTTCTTCCACACTTTTCACTTCCACATAACATTCTATTAATGTGCTTTGATACAGTACTTTGGAAACATGAAACTTCTTTTGCAATTACCTTTTGAGACTTTTCCTCCTTATGGAGGGTGTCAATGATGGTTTTCTGCACAACTGTCAAGTCAGCAGTCTTTCCCATGATTGTGATTCCTACTGAACTAGACTGAGAAACCATTTAAAGCAAGAATCCTCAAACTACGGCCCTCCAGCTGTTGTGGAACTACACATCTCATGAGGCATTGTAAAACTCATGACATTCACAGACTTGACTAGGCATGATGGGAATTGTAGTTCCTGAACAACTGGAGGGCCGTAGTTTGAAGACCCCTGATTTAAAGCATGGGTCTTCAAACTACGGCCCTCCAGTTGTTCAGGAACTACAATTCCCATCATGCCCAGTCATGTCTGTGAGTGTCAGAGTTTTACAATGCCTGATGGGATTGAAGGCATTGAGGATCCCTGATTGAAAGGCTCAGGAACCCTTTTGCAGGTGTTATGACTTAATTAGCTGATTAGAGTTTTGACACTTTGAGCCTAAAATATTGCATCTTTTCACAATATTCAAATTTTCTGAGATTGTGGATTTGGGGTTTTCATGATATGTAAGCCATAATTATCACAATTATGATAAATCATGGCTTGAACAATCTTGCTTTGCATGTAATGAGTCTATCTTGCATATTAGTTTCACCTTTTAAGTTGCATTAGTGAAATAAATGAACTTTTGCACAATATTCAAATGTTTTGAGTTTCAACTGTACTTTTGCCAGTAGTTCCACTTTAACGCATCTTCAAACCAATACATCCTAAATGATGTGCACAAACCTAGATGGTGAAAAAAGGCAAGTAGAGCTAAAAATTTATTACAAGAAAATGCAAGACGTGCACACCTAGTGCATTACCAGAGATTATTTAATAATAATAAAAACAAATTGTGTAAAAGTGGGTATTTACAAAATGCAACTGACAAAAGGCCATAAACACAGTGCATGGACATGCACAGAACACGGGGTACAGCTAACGCATTTCAGGAAAGCACCCCCTTGCTCAGAGCTAGGCTGAAATGTATGCTTTTAAAAAAAAAAATTCTCTTACCTGCTGTGGAATAGAATTTCCAATCATTGAGCTACATCCAAATGATGAGATGGAGATGGACAAACACAGCTGTAGCATGGTTGCTATGATCAGTGATATGAAAATTGTCTCTCTAACAGCCTGTCAAAAGAAGCATAGAAATAATATATGGCATATTCGTATTTCTAATTTCCTATTCATGCATCATTTCAAGTTCTGCACAAGCCACTAAAAGTCTCATAATCAAACCAGTGGCAGCTGGTGTTATTTTCTTTTGGAGGAGGACAAACAACAGCCCCCCCAATCGGTAGCAACCCTCCTCCCCCGGAGGGATGTTCGGAACATCAAAGCCCCACACGATCTAGGAAGAAGGTGGGCGGGTTTTCGTCCACGGCAGAAACACAGGAGGCGGCCGCCGCTCACCTACCGCTATGCGGCCATGCCTATGTCTTCTCTGGTGGAACTAGCAGCTGCATGGGCTGAGCTGTGTGTCTCTTTCACAAACAGCTCAGTATCAGAGCCGGTGCTGACAGTTCCGACCTCCTCTCCTATGAACAGCTCCTCCTCCAGCCATGGGCGTCCATACGGTGGGGCAAAAATAGAGAAAACCCGAAAACAAGCTGAGGAGTGCTTGTAGCAGCTACTACAGTAGACATGAAAAAAGAAAGAGGACTGTGCTGGGGGAACTAATAGCCCCAGCACCACCAGATAGAGCCACGATGCACCACACCACCAGAGAGAGAGATGCTGTACTGGCAACAACCAGAGAGAGAGAACCGCACTGTACCACACCACCAGAAAGACAGCTATTCTGTACCGCACCACCAGAGAGAGAGCCACGCTGGACCTGCACCACCAGAGAGAGAGAGAGAGAGAGAGAGAGCCACGCTGGACCTTCACCACCAGAGAGAGCCACGCTGTACCCGCACCACCAGAGAGCCACGCTGTACCTGCACCACCAGACAGCCACGCTGTACCCGCACCATCAGAGAGAGCTACGCTGTACCTGCACCACCAGAGAGCCACACTGTACCCGCACCACCAGAGAGCCACGCTGTACCCACACCACTAGAGAGAGTTGCGCTGTACTCACTCCGCCAGAGGGAGCCACGTTGTACCCCCTACCACCAGAAATAGCCACGTTGTACCCACATCAACAGAAAGAACCACGTTGTACCCACACCACCAGAGAGAGCCACGCTGCACCCACACCAACAGAGAGCCACGCTGTACTGCACCACCAAAGAGAGAGTCACACTGTACCGTACCAACAAAGAGAGCCATGCTGTGCTGTACCACACCACCAGAGACAGCGCCACACTGTACCGCACCACCAGAGAGAAAGCCATGATGTACTGCACTACCAGAGAGAGAGACACGCTGTACCGCACCACCAGAGAGAGAGAGACACATTGTACTGCACCACCAGAAAGAGAGCCACACTTATTAATAATATTCCTATACTATTATCCTAGTATTGTATTTTTCTCCCCCTTTATTGCATTATCTTCATTATTCTATTTTATTTTATTTATTATATTTTGTTTAGTTATTACTAATAATACGTATATAAGCTTCATCCCCTTGGATGTGGAGCTTATGTCACATTATTTGTTCTCTTTTAAAATATGGGTCTGCTGCATTGGATAAAAATAGTTTGTGTTCACTATAAGAATATTCTGACCCCTATGTATTGCTCCCTATAAATATCCTGTCGGCTGACACAGTCACATGACCTGATGAAGGGCCACGCTCACATGTTTGGCTCATCCCTAATGATGGGCAAAGAGGCTGTGGGCTTTAATATTTTAAAGCAAGGTAATGGTCATTATTATTGCTAAAAAGAAGGTACAGCTAAAAATCAAAACATATTTTTTTCAATTTTGGAATCCTGTAGGGAGACCTGTTAATTATTTTTGTTTGTGCCATCTAAGGGGTTTTTCTTCACTCCCTTTACCTTTTTAACAAAAGGAAATTAGAAGAAATCTCTGAAAAGGAGAAAGATCCCCAATGTGCTTCAGGTGTATCAGAGCATTTAACTTCATCAGGGCCACATGAAAGCAAACAATATATTTACAGTATATATTGTATTTGGTCTGTCATTAGTTGGGGAAAATGACAAAAAAATTATAATAAAATAAATATGACTTAAAAAATTATGTATGAACAGTTGGACCATGATATCTACATACAGGGCATCAGTTTTATGATTTAAAATTTAGTACATACATTAATACATAATTTAACAATAGTAAATGTAATGTAATTGGTGATTGATAAAAAAAAAAAAGAATAAAGTAAACTAAAAGAGTTCTAAGGTTACATAAAATGATGTAAATATAAAATGTAATAACAATGACAGTTCCATATACATGTATAAAACCAAAACATAGTACATATTTAAAAAATCATTATGATTAATAATCTCTTTATAACCAGACTGTTAATGTGCATTATATTATAATATGAAACATGAAATTCTCGATAACTGATAGGCCAGCTAATAATAATCATTAGCCATGATAAAGGATGACCCACTGATTCCCTGGAAGCAAGTTGGCTTATTTATTTTAACTTAAAGTGGAACATTATTTAGAAAATTAAGTCCTGATATGGTCCCTTTTACAGTAATAGCTATTTAAAACATTAACAATAAGTTCCTATACGGTTTAAAATGTAGTAATACACTTTCTCACCCTGCTCTGCAAATGCTCAGTTGTTCTCTATGTTCAGTACTGTGCCTATAATCAGAGCCACTAGAGGCCAATCTACTAACAGCTTTAAGATTCACTGCTACTTAAAAGGGAATAAAGCAACAGGAATGACACAGACTGTGCCTGGGAAACACAGAGAAGCAGGAGAAGTGAAAGGACAAACTTTGCTGCCAGGGAGACACAAAAGAGTTGACTGTGTCTTATCTTATTTTTCTGTAATTCTCTCCTTTATAGACTGTGGACTTCAGCACTCTGAGCCAAGACATACCGGTACAATCAATGCTGAAGATGTAAATATTTTATCTACAGAAAGTGACATTGTTTTTGAGTTTAAGAAGAGGGGGAGAGTTTCCAATAAGAAAGTGGGCTCTGGGCTTCAACAAAATGGCGGCCTCCAGCAAAAAGAATTAGGAGCAATTTAAAACACACACTGACTTTGGTAGCATAATTATTAATGTAGAGTGTATGTTTTTATTAAAAAACATTAATTGCTATCAAACTGTAACATTCCACCTTAAACATGAAAATTCAATTACCATTAGGCCTCGTACACACGACCAAGGAACTCGTCGGAAAAGACACATCGTTTTCCTCGACGAGTTCCTTGTTAGGCTTGTCGAGAAACTTGACAAGCTGTCTTTGCGTACACAGTGTCAAGACCAAATCTCCTCGTTTTCAAAATCGGTGACTTCAACACATACTACGGCAGGGGACGTTCGATTCCACTGCCACAACCTTTGGGGCTGCTTTTGCTAATCTCATGTTACTGCGTGTAAGGTAAGAGTTTGGTAATGGACATTTGCACTTTTCACTCTGTTACAGCGTGACAAATGTGCTATCTCCATTACAAATACAACTTTTACCGAAGGTGCGCGGGTTTCTAAGCATACACACCAACGTGTTTCTCGTGGAAAACCAGCCCGACGAGGAACACGACGACTCACATCGAGGGAACCGGTCGTCAGTGGCGGTTCGTCCATAGAGGGCGCTGGAGCGTCGCCCCCTCTGGCTCTCACCGCCACTGAGTCTAATAACATAGATTCATGCATTGCACGAATCTATGTTATTATCGCCGCTGCCGCTGTTATTCAGATGGTCGGCGCTCATGTCCGGCCATCTGAATAACGCCAGCTGGTTGGCTGTACGGAAATGTCTATCAGAGCCAACAGCTCTGATAGGCTTTCCCAGTACAGCCCTCGGGTCCCGGAAGCTTATTCTCGGAGAGCACAGACTGTACGCCCCTTGAATAAGATGACAGGCGTCTCAGCCAATCAGGTTGGCCGGTTCTGGCTACCGATAACCTGATTGGCTGAGACGCCTGTCAGTCATCGAGGGCGGGAGAAGACATTGTGGGACGTGGATGCCTGACTCCAGTAAAGGTAAGTGCCGGGCGGGGGGGGGGGGGGAGCAATTTACAGGGCACAGTGGGGACAATTGGCACAGCGGCGACCATGGGCACAGTGGTGACAATGGATGGCACAGTGGCACAGTGGCTGGTTTAATGGCATGGAACAGTGGTGACAATGGATGGCACAGTGGCTGGTTTAATGGCATGGAACAGTGGTGACAATGGATGGCACAGTGGCTGGTTTAATGGCATGGCACAGTGGTGACAATGGATGGCACAGTGGTGACAATGGATGGCACAGTGGTGACAATGGATGGCACAGTGGCTGGTTTAATGGCATGGTGCGAATTGATGGAACAGTGGCTGCATCTGATGGCATGACACAGTGGTGCAAATTGATGGCACAGTGGCTGCGTTTGATAGCATGGCACAGTGGCTGCGTTTGGGCACAGTGAGACTGCAATTTTTTTTTTCCTTTGCGCCCCCCAAAAATTTGGAGCACCAGCCGCCACTGCCGGTCGTGTTTACGTGGCCTCAGACTCACAATATTAGGAAGAACTGGTGTTTAACACCAAATGTACAAAGGTCAACTTCACGAGAACCTTACAGCTTAAAACTAACAACTTAAAAGAGGAAATTATGATTTTTAGAAATGTCATCATTTATATTTCCTTTAGAGCTAGCAGCACAGAAACTAATTTTTTCACTCAACACTTGTCAAGAAAGTTAGTAATTATGTTCTTTTATTGCAGCATGCAGCTTAATCAATTATTTGTTTAGCACAAAGTGATGTTTTATGTTGTTGTGATGCCCTAAAGAGGAGGTCCACTTAATACTAATTGGTTATTGTACTCACCCATATTGTAGCACAGGCGTCATAGCAGGAGGAATATCCATTCATGACCACATCCACTAAAAGAATCACAATCTCCACCGCGGATATCACTGAACTGATAATGTTCAGGGCCAAGCTAGTTCCAACCTGTGCCAAACCCATTCAGACATGACAGGAATTATCATTGTGAAAAGGACATTTTTGAAAACAGAAAGTGAGATGTAAAAAGGGATGTAATGCATAGTAGCTGTAGCGAGACAGATGAAATCTTATTGGGTGACATGAGCAATTGTATATTATTCAATAACAGCTTTCATTTCAATTGCATTGCTAAGCAGGAAGGATAAGGTTGAAATATTTTTTTATCAAAACACAACCAGGTTTAAATCTAAGGTGCCGTACACACGGCAGAGAACCTCGACGGGCAGAACACATCGTTCCGCCCGTCGAGGTTCTCTCCCGGCCGTCGGATTCGGCGACCCGCCCGTCGGGAATGGCAACCAGCCATTCTTCCAGGCGGGCCGTCGAGGAAATAGAGAGCGTGCTCTCTATTTCGGCTCGACGGGCTTCCCGACGGGAAGCTCGCCGAGACCGTACACACGGCCGAGGTCCTCGCTGGAATGTGCATTCCAGCGAGGTTCTCGCTGATTTTCAGCGAGAACCTCGGCCGTGTGTACGGCGCCTAAGAGTGGTTGTAAAGGTTCAGTTTAAAAAAATAAAATAAAAATAACAAACATGTCATACTTAACTCTTCTGTGCAGTTGGTTTTGCACAGAGTGGCCCGATCCTCCTCTTCTGGGGTCCCTCAGCAACGCTCCTCGCTCCTCTCCTTCTTGAGTGCCCAGTCGGAGAAGCGCTCTCCTTCGTGGACACCTGTGCAGGCACGCTCCTATGTCCTGCTTCTGCATCTATTCACACAGAAAGCAGGACTCAGCACCACCCCCCGGCGCCTACATCATTGAATTTGATTGACAGCAGCGGGAGCCAATGGCTCCAGAGGACCCGGCGCATCACGGTAAATCGCCGTTTATAGCGGCCGTTTACCACGTGATCCCTACATCCAATGACGGAGCGATCACTTGTAAACAAACCGGCGTCATGTGATGACACTGGTTCCTCTCTTTCCTCTATGTACCGATCGGTACAGTGTGAGAGGAGAGGGGGAGAGCAGAGGCAGCAGCAGTGTGGGCTGGGGATCTGTGACAGTTGCAGTCACAGATCCAGCCATCCATGCTCATCCATCCCTGCCCATACTGTGCAATACCCTGTGCAATACTCTGCAATACCCAGTGCGTGTCAGAGGGAGGAATAGTGTATTAGTGTCCCATTGTTGGTGTCAGTGGGAAGAATAGTTTCCCATATTTGGGTGTCAGTGGGAGGAAAAGTGTCCCATATTTAGTGTCAGTGGGAGGAATAGTGTCCCATATTTGGTGTCAGTGGGAGGAATAGTGTCCCATATTTGGTGTCAGTGGGAGGAATAGTGTCCCATTGTTGGTGTCAGTGGAAGCAATAGTGTCCCATTGTTGGTGTCAGTGGGAGGAACAGTGGCCTTTTGATGAGTTCACTGGGAGGAAAAGTGGCCTTTTGATGAGGTCAGTGGGAGGAATAATTCCCTATCATTGGGGTCAGGAAGAGGAATTATGTGTTGGTGTCATGCCGCGTACACACGATCATTTTTTGTGATGAAAAAAAACGACGTTTCAAGTGATGAAACAAAACAACGTTTTTCAAACTTCATTTTCCAAAACGACGTTGCATACACACCATCGTTTTTCCAAAATGCTCTAGCAAAGCGTGGTGACGTACACCACGTTAGACGGCACTCTGTTCCATTGAAGCTCCGTCTCATGACTTGCTTCTGAGCATGCGCGGCTTCAAAAACGTCGTTTTCAACATCGTTTTGCCCACACACCATCACTTTTTATGACACAAAAAACAACGTTTTGAAAAACGACACAAAAAATTCAAGCATGTTCGAATTTTTTTTTGGTCGTTTTTTTGAAGACATAAAACGACGTTTTGCCCGCGCACGGTGATTTTAAATGACGTTTTTGAAAACGTCGTTTTTTTTCATCACAAAAAATGATCATGTGTACGCGGCATCAGTGGATGGAATAGTGCCCCAAGAGCCGGATAAAGGAAAGCAAAGGATTGCATCTGGCCACCGAGCTGCAGTCTGGTCTATCCCATCGATAACTATAAATCTGAAGCTGGCCGTGAAATCACAGTGTAACATGTGTGACCATCTTTAGATGAACCAACACCCATGTAAGGCAAAAACCTATCCAACTGGTTATAAATTAAAAGGATTGCTTAACCACTTCTGTTCTGTTACTTTTATATCTCTCTGCCAGAGCCATTTTTACACTTCCACTGTGGGCCTGTTTGTTTGGCAATAACTTTGTCACTACCCAAGATACCTACATTGTTTTTGGGACATATTAGACTTTCTTTTGACAATTTTGTCTTATTCCTTTCTATGTATTCAAAATGACATAAAATATTATAACTTTTTCAAATGTGTCAATGTTGATTTAAAAAAAAAATGTAAATAAAAAAAAAACTTTTAATTTTAAATATTAAACAAATAAAAGTAGTTATACTGCAAAAAACATTTTTTTCTATGAGCTGTACAGGCTGAGCATGGAGGAGCATGTGACCCATTATTAGATAGTAAGCTCTCCCTCATAGCCCTCTTGTATTAAATTTGTATGTATTTGTAAGTAGAAACTGTACTATCACTAATGGTTCCCTATAATATTCTTAACCACTTAAAGCGGGATTCCACCCGCAATTCTTTTTTTTTTTTTAAAGTCAGCAGCTACTAACAGTGTAGCTGCTGACTTTTAATAAGGACACTTACCTTGTCCTACTTGCCCGCGCTGAAGGCCCCCCCCCCCCCCCCGATGCTGGTCCCACGATCGATCCAGGTCCCGCGCCGCCATTCACACTAGGGGAAACAGGCAGTGAAGCCGTACGGCTTCACTGCCCATTTTCTACTGCGCCTGCCTGAGTCTCACACTGGCTTGTGAATGGGCGGCTGCTCTCTGAGAACACACACAGTTCCCAGAAAGCAGCGCGCCCCATTCACAAGCAGAAGAAGCAGGAGAAAAGACACCGCGGTGTGGAAGAGGCAGATTACGGACTTCCGTATAGCAACAGGTATTTCGGGTGAGTATTTTTTTTTTTTTCACGTTTTTTTTTTGTTTAGTTTTTTTAGGCAAGATGGGCAAATGTTGTTTTCCTGGGTGGAACTCCACTTTAAGGCTCGGACTAAAATGCTGCTAAAGGACCTTGCCCCTTTTTGCGATTCGGCACTGCGTCGCTTTAACTAACAATTGCGCGATTGTGCGACGTGGCTCCTACACAAAATTGGCGTCCTTTTTTCCCCACAAATAGAGCTTTCTTTTGGTGGTATTTGATCACCTCTGCGGTTCTTTTTTGCGCTATAAACAAAAATAGAGTGTCAATTTTGAAAAAAATGCAATATTTTTAACTTTTTGCTATAATAAATATCCCCCAAAAATCTATAAAAAAAATTTTTTTCCTCAGTTTGGACCGATACGTATTCTTCTACCTATTTTTGGTAAAAAAAAAAAACGCAATAAGCGTTTATCGGTTGGTTTGCGCAAAATTAAAGCGTTTACAAAATAGGGGATAGTATAGCATTTTTTTTATTACTAATGGCAGTGATCAGCGATTTTTTTTTCATGACTGCGACATTATGGCGAACACTTTGGACAATTTTGACATATTTTTGGGACCATTGTCATTTTCACAGCAAAAAATGCATTTAAATTGCATTGTTTATTGTGAAAATGTCATTTGCAGTTTGGGAGTTAACCACAAGGGGGCGCTGTAAGGGTTATGTGTTCCCTAATGTGTGTTTACAACTGTAGGGGGGTGTGGCTGTAGGTGTGACATCATCGATTATGATTCCCTGTATAAGGGATCACACGATCGATGATGCCGCCACATTGAAGGACGGGGAAGCCGTGTTTACACTTGGCTCTCCCCGTTTTTCTGCCCTGGGGACCAATCGCCGCACTCCAGCGGCGATCAGGTCCGCGAGTCCTGCGGTCCCGGTGCTTCGGACCGGGTCACGGGAGCGTGCCACGGGCACGCGCCCTTGACCCACGGCTAGTACAGGACGTACCTGTACGTGCATGTGCCCAGCCGTGCCATTCTGCCGACGTATATGTGCAGGAGGCGGTCCTTAAGTGGTTAACATTTGGTAGTCATAACCCCAAAAATTCTAAGAAGCAGCTTTTTTTTTATGTCATGGACGAAATGTGGCAAATAACGTATATATCATATAATCCTTTCATAACCACATACACTGCATATATAATTTGAGGAAAATATGCTTATAAAATAGTTTATCATTTGCCAATTAAAAAAATAAAAATATGTCGCTGGATTTCATAAAAAAAACATGGTCACCCTACTTTAAATTACAATAGGTTGGCTTACCAGACAGCGTGATTCACTCTTTTCTGCTGCAATGCACATGGACCCAGAGAAAATATACTGCAAAACAGATCAAAACAGATTAGACACTAAGCAGTGCAACGTTTTAAGATGTGCAAATTAGCAAAAGTTGTTATATAGGCCATAAAGATGGTAAGGACCAACTCCGAGTTCAGTGCACCCCCTTACCCTTTTTAGCCCCCCTCCCATCCCAGCAGCATATTATGCTTATTTATTTTATACTTACCTTTTATGAAGTATTTTGGCTAGCCACATGACATGCTAGGTCCTCTTCCTCTCTGGTCTCCTCCTGCCGGGGGTAAGTTGATGGCATCGCCACCACTCTCTGCATCAATACAGTAAGAGTACAGGTGGCCATGGTGATGCCCTATTAGGGACAAGGCTTTTAAGCCCTGCACTCTTAGGCCGCGTACACACGATCAGTCAAAACTGATGAAAACGGACTGAAGGTCTGTTTCATCTGTCCAAACCGATCGTGTGTGGGCCCCATCGGTCAGTTATCCTTCGGTCAAAAAGACTTGTTTTAAAATGTAACCGATGGATGCCTAACCGATAGGTCAAAACTGATCTTAAGTATGTAAAAGCATCGGTTAAAAAGCCGCGCAAGTAAGGAGCTGTGGTGGCTCAACGTGATTGGCACTGCGCTGACAAGCCGTTCACCTCTGCAGCCAAGGGTTCGGATCCCCGGTCTCGGCTACATGTGAATTGAGTTTGGTGGTCTCAGCCCGGCTCCCGGTGGGTGTGCTATGCAAGGTACGCCTGTGCTTAGTACGCCCACCCCCCCCACAAAAACCACCACACTTGCACGCACACAAAAAATTGGTATAATACGCAAGCACTTTGGCCATGCGGTCTCCTAAAGAGAGGCGAAGGACTTACGGGGCTGGCTTGGTGGGTCAGGCCCCCTCACTCCCTCATAGGGGGAGTCCCTCTGCCCCGATGGGGTCCTGTTGGGCCCCAGTTGGGCTCCCAAGTGGAGCAGGTAGGGCGGGGTGAGTGGGAGGCCCCCCCTCACACCCGCCATTGCCACCGGGGGCATGGAGAAGGATGGCGATTGCCTCCGGGGGGAGGGTCTGCCTACTCCCAACTCCTGCAGTCCGGCTCCTCTCTCTCGAGTTCACGCACAAAATACACTTTAAAAAAAAAATAAGAAAAAAAAGAAAAATAAGAAAAAAAAAAAAAAAAAGCCGCGCATGCTCAGAATCAAGTCGACGCATTCTTGGAAGCATTGAACTTCGTTTTTTTCAGCACGTCGTTGTGTTTTACGTCACCGCGTTCTGACACGATCGGTTTTTTAAATGATGGTGTGTAGGCACATCAGACCATCAGTCAGCTTCATCGGTTAACCGATGAAAACGGTCCTTGGGACCGTTCTCATCGGATGGACTGATTGTGTGTATGCAGCCTTAGTCTGCCTTCACTCTCCCAGATTAAATTAGGAGACTGAAGGTATCTTGGTATTAGTTATCCAATGGACTTAATAATCCAAACTCTTAAGCCCTTGGAGGCTTTTCTGTACTTGCTCTTCCCATGTTGTCATCTATTGTTTTACATGTCCATGTGGACTGTTATATCTAGGAAGAACCATCTCAACTCTTCGTACAAGATTTGGGGAGCTTTGAAGATTCGAAGGGGATGGGAGTACTTAACATAGCGTCTGTAGACATTTCACGTAATTTCATGGAAAATATTCAGATGTATTAAGAATTTGGATTATTATTAATATTTTGAACAAATTGTCTCCTGCTGAACACTGAAAAAAAATTGTGTTCACTGGAAACGTATATCCACTCTAAATTCCTCAATGAGGAAACAGGTGAATACTGTCAAAGGGGCAGATTCAGGTAGATCGGCGTAATGTTATGCGGGCGTAGCGTATCTCAGATATGCTACGCCGCCGTAAATTAGAGAGGCAAGGGCTCTATTCACAAAGCCATTTACGGTGGCGTAGCGTAAATGGGCTGGCGTAAGCCCGCCAAATTCAAATGTGTTTGATGTGGGCGTGTTTTATTTAAAACAAGTGTGACTCCACGTAAATTACGTTTTTTTTAAACTGCGCATGCGCCGGCTGTGAACATATCCCAGTGCGCATGCTCCAAATGACATCGCAAAGAGTAATTGAAAACGACGTGAACGTAATTTACGTCCAGCTCCATTCACGGACGAGTTACGCAAACGACGTAAAATTTTAAAAATTTGACGCGTTCCCGACGTCCATACTTAACATTGGCTGCGCCATCTTTTTGTTGGAATATCTTTACGCCTGAAAACGCCTTAGGTTAACGGCGTATCTGTACTGCGACGGCCGGGCGTATGTTTGTGAATTGGCGTATCTACTGTAGCTAATTTACATATTCAATGTGTAAATCGACGGAAGCGCCACCTAGCGGCCAGCGTAAATATGCAACTAAGATACAATGGCGTAGGAGACTTATGTCGGTCGTATCTTAGCAAGATTTAAGCGTATCTTGTTTTGAGAATATGCTTAAAGATACGACGGCTCAAATTCTGAGTTACGACGGCGTATCTACTGATACGCCGGCGTAACTCTACGTGAATCTGGCCCAAAGAATATAGTAAGAACTCCCTATAGTGGCCATTTAGTGATTTATCATTCATCTTGCAATTTCATACATTATACATGTACCTCCCAACACGCGCGGATTCTGTGGGACTTTCCCAGCACAGACCGCTTTTTCCCGCAGTCCCGTGAAATGGTTAATTTTCCCGCACTGCAATAGGAGGCAGCACAGAAGCAGGAGGAACCGGAGCGGTGTGGAGATGTCTGCTGAAGGGAAGAGAGCCGACACATTCCGTGCACAGGTGAGAGTCACCCCCCCGCTCAACAACTTTAATGCGCACCCCCCACTCAACAACTTCAATTCGCCCCCCCCTGCTCAACAACTTTGATGTGCGCACCGCCCCCCCCCCCCCCCACTCAACAACTATGATCCCCCCTCGCTCAACATCTTCGATCCCCCCTAATTCTCCCAATTCTCGGCTCCAGGGGGCCCCTTCAACACTCAAGCCCAGGGGCCCCCACCACCCTAAGTCCTGCCCTGTACGTCTGTATCTCCAAATCTCCAAGAATTCATCTGTGTTCAAACTGAAACAAACTGCACATGTCTAGTAGCTTCACTTCTCTTCAGCAACTCTGAATGCCACTGCAAATACCTTACATTTTAAGTGCAACTTTTTTGAATTTGCCTTACTTGAACCTTACAAACTACAGTATATTAAGAGGATGAGTTAAAGAGCAGCTTTTCATACTTACTGCCACAGCTGCCCAAAAGGTGATTGCAATTTGCACTGATATACTCTGGCGGTAAACCGAATCCGTGAACACCAGCACAATCCCAAATGCAACTTGCAGGTAGGCCATCAAAATCTGACTTATCTATAATTTAAATCAATAGCCAATAATACAATATACTGTAATTAGTCAATTAATAGCTTACAGTGTCTTTTTAGGCAAAACATTACAGACAGTCCTTTGCAAGGTCAGGATAACATATGCACATTGACATGTTTTTTTTTTTCATAGTCTTAAATTATAAAATAATTTACCTGGTGATTCTGCCATTCCTCAAAAAAAATGCAATAAAAAAAAGCACATAGAGGCTGGGACCTTGATGTGAATTTATACCAAGTAGTGAGAGGACAAAAACATATAGAGAGCTCACTGGCTCGGGTTAGGCTGCACACAACAGACAAGACTGCCCTCCAGTAGATGCCCCAGGTTACCATAAAAATGCATGCACTAACCCCCAATAGCAAGGATGACTTGCCACACATTTGTGACAGTGTTTAATTGTAACTTGCTGCACATTTTCACTAGCACGTTGTACACTTGCAGAGCACTTTAAGCACAAATTCTAGTTGACACTTTTCCAATTTGTAGCAAATTTGCGTGGCAAGTCTCTAGCAAGAGCAAAGTTGCATTGGTGAATCTACAGCAAGAGTTCTGCAAGTCTACAGCATGAAAATTCAGCCATAGTGCCCCTGTGGTGGGATGACCATTTCACCACAGCAGACTTGCATAATGTTTGCAAATAAAATTGATCTGGAGTCATGTAATGCAGTCTTGCTGCAATTGTGCAACAAACTTATGAAGCCTAAAAAATCTAGCAAGAGCTCAGCAAGTCATTTTCAAACTTGCAGCACAATTGCTAGCTATCTAGCCATATCTTGATTGCTCACGTAGATACTGCTGGCCAGTAACTCTGCGGTAAGGTGACCAGACATCCCCGGTTTCCGGGAGAGTCCCTGGACTGAGGACATTGTCCCCAGACCAAGTCTGTCCCAGTTTTGTCCCCGAATTGGATTTGAATTTTGCCACCCCATCCCTCCATACTGTACTTCCCCTTTCAGTCTGACCGCATCAGCACCCACTGTAACAGGCCCCCGGATTTTATCTTAAAAATATGGTCACCTTAATCTACAGGTCCAACAATTAGCTTTCCTACAGAGATGCAAACAGGAAAGCTCCATTTTGAGTCCAGTCAAGGTTCTTATTTTATCTGAAGCCCTGATGAAGAGGGAATTTATTGACCCCCGAAACAGGTTTGATTTTTATTTGATTTTTTTAGCATAAACAGATGAATTACTTTGTACACTTTAATCCTTTGGCCTGGCTCTCTTTCCATTAGTGCATGCATTCCTCTGAATATGACCTTATTTCCTGAGCAGGGACGACAACACTATTCTTAAATGGCAGATCCCCCAATCACTGTTGGAACCCAGAAGCAGTGTAGCCTCATTATTACGCATATCTCCTAGCAGAGCATGCTTACTGCTCAAAAAACACTTAGGCACAGGAAAATACAGCTCCACCATTTCTCCTTCATTCACTGTAAATATTTGAGGCAATTCTGCCCACGATTCTAAATCTAGTAATATGAAAGAGGACTTAGGGGTCATGTCACCACCTTCATAGTGAAGGAATAAGAAAGGGTGGGGCTCTATGCCGTTCTTTTGAATGCCAAGAACGCGGTGACGTTATCGACTACAACGAGCCGGCGCTTGTCACATTTGATGCCGTTGATCTTGCTACACCCCACAATATGCCTTGTATGGTATCGTGCATGCATCGAATGCTTATCGAGCATGCGCAGGTTTACCTTCAGACAGGTAAGCATACAGACGACTGTTTTCTCGTCAGGAAACACTCTGCCGGGAAACCCGATGAGAAAATAGAGAGCAGGGTTCTCTATTTTCCCAGCCAAATGCTTTTCTGGCAGTTTTCTTGCTGGGAAAACTGGTCGTTTGTACCAGGCTTTCCTCTTTCTTCCCCTGCAAAGTAAAAGCATACTAGCCGATTATGTGGCACTTACCTGCAACGAAGCCTGCGCCTTCACCTCTGGTGGCCACATTCATCTTCGCTCCTCTTGCTTTCAGGGCCGCGGACAGGCATGCTGGAGCCGTCAGTCACGGCACTTGCTAGTGAAGAAACCAGCTCGGAAGGCCGTTTCTTCACAGCATATGCGCCAATGACATTATCGGCACACTACAAGGTAAATTTCTCCTAAACTGCGCACGTTTAGGAGATATTTACAGTACCTATAGGTAAGTCTTATTATAGGCTTACCTATAGGTACAAGTTAAACAGAGCATTTTCGTTGGAAGTCAACCGACCAATTACTAGAAGATAGGACACCGACAGCATTTGAAACCTGACCATGACTTTACCTCTTCCTTACTTCATAAAACAAAGAGTTTTGAGTGAAGTTGGGATTCAAAGTATAACTTTACCCTTAAAGCCCCAGAAGCGCCAAGGGAACATGTCGACTCCCTCAGAGGTGACTGGGCGGCCCTGTGGGAGCTTTGTTCTAAGGTAAGTATTTCATAATGAGCTAGTACACGGTACATACTAGCTTATTATGCCTTAGCCTTGCAGGTTTTTGTTTTTTGCCATACAACCGCTCTAACACTTTTTAAAATGTATCAAATATTTGCTTTTACCAAAGCCATCCAGCCCCGAAAAGATAGTTTTACACATGTAAGCTCACCCCAAGAGCCTTTGGTTGTCCTTTCAGAAATATCAGATGAAAAGTTGGTTTTGGCAGTGAAGCTGATAGAGGGCCATTCCAAAAGGAACTGGGAGCAACAACCATCCTTGGAGCATTTCCTGCCATGGCCATGTTAGACATTTCCTGTAAGGCAAAAAAAAACAAAAAATTCAGTCAAATTTACCATTTACTATTGAAAATTTGGGACAAATGATACTCAATACAAATTAATCATTGTTTGCTTGTGTTTGTTGAGAAAATAGTGTTGTGGTCCATCTGTCACCCTGCCCAGCCAGGCACAGTACTCATCTACCCTCAGGCAGGAAACCAGTCCTCGTACTTTGTTTTTTGTATTTTTATTGAGGGGATTTAACTTGGATGGGAATGGGATATTCATGAGATGCCCAATTGATTGCAGCCAATGCAACCTCTTTACTTCCAGCTTCAGCACAACTCATGATCTCACTCTCCAGCACTTTGCTTGACTTTTGATCTCGCTCTTCAGGACCAGCTAGCATTTATAGATAGGCCTGACTTTGGCTCCTCCTCACCTTTCAGGCCTACCCCCCCCCCCCTATATCTCATGACCTCTCAGTAGCCTCCACTGACAGGGATGATGGTATAGCAAAGGGTGTCACATAGGGATGAGCTTGGAGTTGGAGTCAAACTCATGTTCGACTCGAACATTGCCTGTTCGCTCAACATCGAAAAATTTGGAGTGTTTGCGGCAAATTCGAAAAGCCGCGGAACACCCTGTAAAAGTCTATGGGAGAAATCAAAAGTGCTAATTTTAAAGGCTTATATGCAAGCTATTGTCATAAAAAGTGTTTGGGGACCCGGGTCCTGCCCCAGGGGACATGTATCAATGCAAAAAAAGCTTTAGATTTTTTTTTTTTTGGGAGCAGTGAATTTAATAATGCTTATAGTGAAACAATAAAAGTGAAATATTCCTTTAAATTCCATACCGGGGGGGGGGGGTATAGTATGCCTGTAATTAGCGCTTGTTTCCCGTGCTTAGAACTATCCCTGCACAAAGTGTAATTTCTGAAGGAAAAAAGTCATTTAAAACCACTCGCGGCTATAATGAATTGTCGGCTCCCGAGAAAAGTCATTGATAAAAAAATTAAAAATGCATGAGGGTCCCCCCAAATTTAATTACCAGGCCCTTCAGGTCTGGTATGGATATTAAGGGAAGGACCCGGGTCCCCAAACACTTTTTAGGACAATAACTAGCATATTAGCCTTTAAAATTAGCACTTTCGATTTCAAATGTTCTAGTCCCCACTCCCCACAAAACACATAGCAGACCATTTGTGCTTTAAAAAATAAATAAAAATAAATCAGCAGTGAAATGCCATTTGCCGGCAATTACAAACACCTTTTTCCTTTGTAAAATGTCAGTGCTGCTACAGAACTTTCTGTACATCACAGAGATGCCCATTGACCCCCACCACATGAATGTTATTTAAAGAAATTTAGCATATTTAATGTTTCACTTTAGGCATTTAAACAAAATCACTGATCCTGGTCAAACTATGTTTTTAAAAAAAAAAAAATTTTGACACCCTTTGCCTCTTAGCCTAGAAAATTGTAATTTCATTGTCATATATGTTAACCACTTGCTTACTGGGCACATATACCCCTCTCCTGACCAGGTGAAATTTCAGCTTCCGGCACTGCGTCGCTTTAACTGACAATTGCGTGGTCGTGCGACGTGGCCCCCAAACAAAATTGACGTATTTTTTTCCCAACAAATAGAGCTTTCTTTTGGTGGTATTTGATCACCTCTGCAGTTTTGATTTTTTTGCACTATAAACAAAAAAAGCAACAATTTTGAAAAAAAAATCTATATTTTTTACTTGTTGCTATAATAAATAGCCTATTTTTTTTTTAAAACATTTTTTTTTCCTCAGTTTAGGTCAATAGGTATTCTTCTACATATTTTTGGTAAAAAAAAAAAAATATATCGCAATAAGCGATTGGTTTGCGCAAAAGTTATAGCGCTTACAAAATAGGGGACAGAATTATTATTATTTTTTATTTAATTTTTTTTACTAGTAATGGCGGCGATCTGCAATTTGTATTGGGACTGCGATATTATGGCGGACACGTCGGACATTTTTGACACATTTTTGGTGCCATTCACATTTATACAGTGATCAGTGCCATGAATATGCACTAATTACTGTATGAATGTGACTGGCATTGAAGGGGTTAACACTAGGGGGTGAGGGAGGGGTTAAATGTGTACCCTGCATTGTGTTCTAACTGTGGGGGGAGGGGGTGACTGGGGGAGGTGATTGATATGTGTCCCTATGTACAAGGGACACAGATTGGTCTCCTCTCTCCCTGACAGGACATGGATCTCTGTAACCGCCGATCGCGAGTGCCTGGCGGACATGGCGGCCGCCAGGGACGCGCTTCAGCATCTCAGTGATGCGGCGGGCACGCGCGCGCCCCCCAGTGGCTTGGAGGAGCCGTTTACGTAAAAAGACGGCGACCCGGAGAAGTAGAGCCACCCTGCGGCCGTACATAGTCGTACGGCCGTCGGGAAGTAGTTAAGGAAACTTGTATGATTTTGGCGAGAGACGTTAGTATTTACCCAGTGCAATGCCAAATCCCCCTGCTTCCTCCCCCCCCTACAGTGCTGACAGCATCCTTCCTCTCCTTTCAGGAGCGGGGAAGTGGCTGGTAAATATTTCATTAACCAGCACCTGCCTTTTCTGAATGAACACATTCAGATTTGAATTGCTCCTGTCTTTATTCTAACTGAACATAGTAAACTATGTTTAAAGCAGGCTACAGAGAAAGGGACTGGGCAATCTCTCTTCACAGTTTGTTTCTCTGTCTCAAAAGTGAGACATCAGGGGTCTGACCCTTGATATTTTTACCAATGTCCTATAAACGGGGCTCCTAAAAAAAAATTGTAAAGAACATAATAAAAACTGATATTGTAAAAATATTGACTGACATCATCCACTGCTCGGCTGATATACATGTGTGTATTTGTGATCTGGGGTGCACACACAAATGCATACAGTGTTGCATGGTCACCAGAGGTAATTTGGACACTAGCACAACCAATGATGACAATTTTCTCTCCATATAACCCCTCCCATAAGGGAAGTACCTCAGTTTTGTAGCAAAGCAGGAAGGTTACCATAGAAGGGGGGACCTCTGTGTCCTGTGGTGTACTCCAAGAAAAGTATTTTACACAGAGCCTCTATTCATTACATAGTGGGGCATCCCAGAGCAAGGCTCAATGAAGAGGGGAAGACACAGATCAAGCAGGCCACTAATAGACAAGAAACCCTATACTCCTGCCTGCAGCACACTACGCCCGACGTCAGAACTCTCATGTCCTCTTATATCTATTTGATAGAATTTTGTAAATGTATGGACTAAAGACCAAGTTGCAGGGAGCTGCTGTGGCTCAACGCGATTGGCACTGCGCTGACAAGCCGTTCACCTCTGCAGCTAAGGGTTCGGATCCGGTCTCGGCTGCATGTGAATTGAGTTTGGTGGTCTCAGCCCGGCTCCCGGTGGGTGTGCTATGCGAGGTAAGCCTGTGTTTAGTACGCCCACCCCCCTCCCACAAAACCACCACACTTACACTCACTCGAAATTGGGTTAACATGCACGCACTTTGGCCACACGGTCTCTAAAAAAGAGAGGCAAAGGACTAAAGGGGTTGGCTGAGCAGGCTAGGTCCTCTCACTCCCTCATAGGGGAGTCCTTCTGCCCCGTTGGGCTTCAAAGCTGAGCAGGTAGGGCGGGCTGTGTGGGAGGACCCCCTCACACCCACCATTGCCACCCGGGGGCAGGGAGAAAGATGGCAGATTGCCTCTGGGGGAGGCCTGCCTACTCCCAACTCCTGCAGTCCGGCTCCTCTCTCGAGTACACGCACAAAATACACTTGAAAAAAAAAGACCAAGTTGCAGCTTTACAGATCTGAGCCATCGAAGCCTGGTGATGCACTTCCCATGAAGCACTTATTACCCTGGTCGAGTGAGCCTTAATGGAAAAAAGAGAAATCTTGTTCCTTAAACTATAAGCTTAAATTATTACTTGTCCAATCCACCTATAAATTGTGGATTTTGATGCCGCTTGGCCGTTCCTGGGACCATCTGGCACAATGAACAAAACATCTGCTCTCACTACATCCAGAGAGTGCAATAACTTTTCCCCCACTGTCCACAGCTCAGGAAAAAAGTAAGGCAAAACAATGTCTTGATTTAAATGAAACGCCGACACCACTTTTGGAAGAAAGATAGGATGGGGGCATAGTACAATTTTGTCCTTGTGACAAACGAAATAAGGCTCTTTATAAGAAAGAGCTGCTAACTCTGATACTCTTCTAGCAGAAGAGATAGCAATAAAAAAGGCCAATTTCCTGCTCAAAAGAATCAAAGGAATATGGCGGATAGGTTCAAAAGGTTGCTTTTGCAAGACTGACAATAATAAGTTCAAATCCCGGGGACATAAGGGAGACTTGACTGGCGTATTTATCCACAGTACTCCCTGAATGAATGCCCTGACTAGGGAATGAGATGCCAGAGGCCCCTGAAAAAAGACTAATAGACCCATTATTAGACGCTTGATGGTACTCAGGGCTAATTTCATATGCACTCCTAATAGGCAAAAGGCGAGAATCCTACTTACGGCATACTTTTGAGGATTCCACCCTCTGGATTCACACCAGGAAACATACGCCTTCCAGACTCTGTAGTAGATAAGGCTGGAGGCTGGCTTTCTAGCTAGATCTCAGTAGCCAGACCATTAAGTTTAGTTTTTGTAAGGAAGCATGGAACACTGGACCCTGTGACAGCAGGTCGTGACGTAGTGAAAACACCAAAGGTCTTCCTACCGCCATCTTTATGATATCGGCGTACCAAGACCTCCTGCCCAATTTGGGGCCACTAGGAGTACTGGCATTCCCTCTTTCTTGATCCTGCATAGTAATACCTGTAAGAGAGGGGTCAGGGGGAATGCATAGATCAGTGAAAACTGATTCCAAGGAATTATCAGAGCATCCGTTCCGTAGACTAGCGGATCTCTCGTTCTGAACACAAAGTTGTCCAACTTTCTGTTGAGCCTGGAAGCTAGCAGGTCTACATTCTGGATCCCCCATCTCTGGCATATTGCCTAAAAGACATTGGGGTGGAGAAATCACTCTCCTGGTGACAGTTGCTGGCAACTTAGATAGTCTGTTTGCCAGTTCTCTACCCCTGGAATGAAGATTGCAGAAAGACAAGGAACCTGTTCTGCCCAAAATCAGATTCACCTCCATCTGAGCGTTCTGACTCCAGGTGCCTCCTTGGTGATTGATATAAGCTACTGCAGTAGCATTGTTGGATTGAATCCGAACAGGGTAGCCCTGTAATCTGAGGGTCCAGGTTCTGAGGGCTAAGTATACTTCCTGAATCTCCAGTATGTTGATAGGCAGGCTCTCTTCGGTCTTGGTCCAGGTACCCTGAGCTGAAGCTCCTTCTAACACTGATCCCCAGCCCAATAGGCTGGCATCCATAGACACCACCTTCCAGGTTACTGGGAGAAAGGACCTTCCTTTCCGCAAGTGAAGCTTTAGCGCACCTGTGGAGACGGGTGCCTGGGTAAATCCAGAGCTTGGCTTTTCCTGTTCCAGGCAGCTAGAATACTGCCTTGCAGAAGTCTCGAATGAAACTGGGCATAAGGAATAGCATCAAAGGAGACCACCATCTTGCCTAATAGCCTCATACAGAGACAAATCAATGGTCTTTTCTTCGCCCTGACTTTGTGGACCAATTCTCTTAAAGACCTGATCGTTGGCTCTGGCAGGAATACTCTTGCTTTGGGCCCTGTCTATGATCATGCCCAAATACTTTACCCTTCTCAGGGCTTGTAGGGAGGATTTCTGTAACTTTATGATCCATCCTAAATGCTCCAGGTATCTTACTGTATTGAGCACCGCGTGATCTAATCCTGCCACTGACTGATCTATCACAAGTAGATCGTCTAGGTAGGCCATCACCGCTATGCCCCGTGCCCTCAGATTTGCCAACAGAGGGGCCAGAACCTTTGTAAATAGTTACATATTTATTCAGGTTGAAAAAAGACACAAGTTGTAACGGTCACCACCGTTTACGACCTTCCATCCACCCAAGATAGCTTATCCGACACTCCACAATCCAGCAGACATGATCCATTCCATTTCCCATAATCAAGACGAGACTCCGCTCTGTACTTGTTCCAAAATGAATGAATACTTTATTGGTTTCCTAGCTTGCTTATATATCCAGTACAGCATATTAAAGTTAATCACAGGACAATGCCATCTCCACCCCCCTCATCACACACTATGGCTAGAGAGAAAGGAGTCACCGCTCCAGGTGGGATCACTAAATGGTTACAGGTGGTGCAGGATATCGAGGGTGCTGGGGGTGCACTAAGCAAAATGAAGACAAAGAAAAATGGATAGCCGCACTCCAAAACCTGATGGGTGGTCTTTTATTCAATAGACAGCATGTACAAAAATAGGGTCACAGCAGTGGAAACAAGGAACACATCCGATGCGTTTCGCACTGGATCAGTGCTTATTCATGGCTTACACACTATGGCTAGTTACTATGCAGACATTTCGGCACCGATACTGATGAGACCTATCACATTCCTTTATCAATAGAATTCAAACAAAATACAATCACACAATGTCTTGACCTCAACCCTTGAGTTCCACCCTTAAAACCACTTTGTTTCATCCCATCCAGCATACTGGCGTCAGCGCCAGTATGCCGTTTTTTTTTTTTAATCCATGTACTTACTTTATAATAGATCATTTAATTTCGGGCGCACCGCGGTATGTCGCCGCTATAAGGCGTCACGCCTTCCGGAAACAGCCGATTAGCGTTCGGCTCTTCTCGGCGCCTGCGCACAGACCCAGGAGCTGACTGCGCAGGCGCCGTAAATAGCCGGTCCTAGTTCGGCTTTTTTCGGAGGGCGTGACGCAGCTATATACGGCGCCTGCGCAGTCAGCTTCTGGGTCTGTGCGCAGGCGCCGAGAAGAGCCGAACGCTAATCGGCTGTTTCCGGAAGGCGTGACACCTTATAGCGGCGACATACCGCGGTGCGCCCGAAATTAAATGATCCATTATAAAGTAAGTACATGGATTAAAAAAAAAAAAAAAAACAGCATACTGGCGCTGACGCCAGTATGCTGGATGGGATGAAACAAAGTGGTTTTAAGGGTGGAACTCCGCTTTAACACCTGGGTGTCAATACATTCCTTTACTAACATAATTGACATGCTAATTCAATACATCTGAAGAGAGACGTGTGATCTTGAATACCCAATCTTTTAAGTGTAAACACAGGGCTTTAAACAGTTTTATCACACAATGAAAAGGTCTGTCAGGAGCAGATGCAATTAACACCTTTCAAAAGAATGTGTCCACACATTGAAGAGCCAACAACTTGTGATATCTCAAGACATCCTGCAAACATGAATTATTATTAATGTCCCATCTCATGTAATACATGAATTATGATTTTATTAGCCACCCTACGCCCAAAAGGGCACAGGGTGGACTTAGACCCAGGGGTTATTAGTGCCGCTGGCACAGGAGTATCTCTCATCCTTCCAAAATCTCTGGTTGTCACAGGTCATTCCGTTACAGAAGTCTATCCAGTTCAACCACAAAAAAATAAACAAACAAAATAAAAAACACAGTATAACAAATACTCAGGGAGCATTTGCCAAACCAAAGGGCAGAGCCACAAACTGGAAGTGGCGATGTTCTACCGCAAACCTTAGGAACTTTTGGTAAGCAGGATGGATAGGCACATGTAAATATGCGTCTTTGATGCCAGGAATTCTCTGCCTTGTAGGGTGGCGACCACGGATCGAATAGTTTCCATTCGGAAATGGCAAATGTTCAGAAACTGATTCAAGAAAGCCAACTTAGGTGCTCTTGATCAAGGTCATCTGCTGATCTGAAAACTGTAGTGGGGACTTTTTAAGGCAACTCTAACCTAAGTCAGCTGACCTCTAGTCCCTGTCCCCCAGCTATGCCGTGAACTGAATGGGGGTGGCTGTGAAGAGGCTGAGTGGGCGGCCGCAGGCTTCAGGAACAGCCCAGGTTTTGGTGTCCCCTGGCAAATCCTCATTTGACCCTCAGGTTGAGAACCATTGGTCTAAGGGAAGTATTTTTTAGGATTTTTATTGCTGAAGAACTTGGATTGGATGTAGGGTGATATAGGATACTCCTGATTCACTGAATATATGCAAGAGGATACTCCACTTTGCTAAGCCTCCCTAAACAGTCTGTATGCAATAACAAATACAGTTCACAGAAATTCGTCCCTTTAAAAGCTATCCCTGACAGAACTACCACTAACTCCTCCACCCAAAGGAAACAGCACACAGTCACTAGGACCCCGAGTTCAGGTCAGTACTGACAATGTCACAGAATCACTGGATGCCTAATTCCAGAATTCCTTGGAAACTCTCCAGTGAGGGAGAGGTGAATGTTCACAATGCCAGAGGATAGCAAGACCCTTCCAACTTCCACATGGCCCATTTTCAGTGAGCTCTCCAGACCAGATCCTTAGGCTAAATCCTTTGATTTGCACAGAAAAAGGATCGAGTAGAAGTAGGATCCCCCAGCTATAGCTGGGACCTTGATGAACATGCAGAAAACTTCAGCAGTCTACCCAGAGTGGCAGAGTCCTTCAGGCTTAGGACTACCCCTGCAGGATTAAGCCCAGGACTAGAACAGGGCTGCTCTAGGCATCAGACTATTTATGTCCTCTTCAGCCACCTACTGGGCACACTTCCCCATGAATTGGCTGAAGTCTAAAATATTCAGACTGCTTATTTGACTTTTCAGCCCACTATGTTCTAGAAGCCCTGGATTCACAAAGCACTTACGCCGACGTATCTCGAGATACGCCGTGTAAGTGTAAATATGCGCCGTCTTATCTGTGCGCCGTGCCCACAGAACTAAGATATGCCTAAAAAATAATTTCATCCGACCAACGTAACTTGCCTACGCCGCTGTATAGTGGGCACATAGTTACGCTGGACACATTTGGCACTCCCATTGATTTCCGATGTAAATATGCAAATGAGGGAGATACGCCGATTCACGAACGTACTTTCGCCCGGAGCAAGTTTTAAGCGATTTGCGTAAGGTTTACGTCCAGCGGAAAGTTATTCCCCATATTGGAGGCGCAACTCATGCAAAGGTATGGACCAGGAAATGAACGCCGTCTAATTTTACGTAGTTTACGTTGTACCTGAATAGGGCTGGGCGTAGGTTACGTTTTATGCCGTAGGCAGTGATTCGACGTATCTTAGCCAGTTGTTTCGACTTGATTGTGTGCATGCTCACTGTGATGCGTTCAAGGTACAACGCATGCACAGTTCGTTTAAAGTACTTGTCTGAAGCTCAGCACATCATTTGCATGGGGTCACGCTTCCACCTACTTTGACTTACGCTGACTTACGCCTACGACTATACGCTACGCCGGCACAACGTTGGGAGCATTTGCTTTGTGAATTACATGCTTCCCTCTCTGCGTTGCGCCGGCGTAGCGTAAAGAAGATAAGCTACAGCTATGAGCCGATGTATGTGAATCCGGGCCGAAATGTCTAAAATGCAAGGGGAAATAATCAAACATGCAGACTGTGAAAAACAGAGCAACCAACAGCAATCAACAACTGCTCCACTGATTACAAAGGAGTCAAAAAGAACTGCATTTGCCCAACATTCTAGCAACCTAACTGTTAGGGTGCTACAATACATTTAATTAAAGTAGGGAAAATGTGTTAAAACATTAAAATTTTAGCAACATGAAAAATTACAGTTTTGCACATTTCTACTGTAGTCACCTACTCACTGCCCCCTTGTAGCCAGGGGTGTGTGCTTAGTGCAAAAGGAGATTAGTCATACAGAACCTTCTGACTGCCATCACTACTAAATAATATAATACCAAAATACATAAAGTGATGCTAAAGGATATCCCTATTCTCCAAAAAATAATCCATACACATCCACTGCTTAATGACTCTGTAGTATGTTTTTCATTAAATTATTTCTTAATTTGTTTTCTGCCTCCTTGTACCGTCCTCTGAGTTCACAAATCGTTCCTTTTCCCTCCTACTTGGAATTAGAATTGCACATTAGTTGTGGGCATGTACACTGCTCTTCACACACTAAACATCCCATAGTCTGTAGTCCCTTGTCCATATCGTAAACAAGCAATAGGGGGTGGCTACGTTCCTACAGTACATACAGTGGGACCATGGAGAATTCATATAGCCGCCATCTAACAGGAAGTCAGATCACGGCAGCAACAAAAAAAAGCAGAAAAAAAAAAAAAGATTTCGAGGAGGCTAAAATAAAACATATTGATTTAATTTTTTATTTTTTTAACAAAGTTTAGAGTCACTTTAAGGCTGAGAAAATGATCTGATTGCCCCAGAGGTGGTAGACTGGCAGCGGCAGCGGTTGTCCAAAGGGTTTATGTTTTGGGTTCCTTTGGACAAAAAAATGGTTGGAGATGCTGAACAAATAAACATTATTCTTTTATTAACCTTATAAATTGTGTATCTATCTCAACATATTTTGGGATCTGGGCTAATAGCAAATAAAAATAGACAAAACTCACCTCTCCTTCCGTTATTTCTCTCCTTTACAAAAGTCGATCGTTTTTGAAGTGTCCTCTTTATTGTGCCTTATGTCGGACTTTCTGATGTTACAATTTGTGCTTTGTGGGGTTTCCATGGCTAGGATGTATTGTGTCATCCAGCAGCGACTGATATTTCACACCTCTAGGCATCGTATTTGTTGTTAAACACTATTGTAATTTAATCTTCCTATGTAACAAGTGACAATTATTAATCACTAGTCTTCTTTTACAGCTACAGATACTGCTATACAACTTAAAAAACAAACAAACACACACACACATTGTTTTTTAAAACCAATGTGTTAAAAAAAAAAAAGCAAACATATAAATGCATATCTGAATGCGATCACTGTAGAAGACAATTTCACCTTTACAATATGCAACTGGTTTAACCATCACTGACAACAATAATGGACTTAAAACTCACATTTTCTCTTTAGTGTGCTAACAAATACTATTTTCTCTAAAATCTAGCAGAGCATTGAGGAATGATATGAAGCTACAAGCCAAATGATGTAAAGGGACACCCCTTTTATTGGCAAAACCTATTCCCCTATGTGTCTGTATTTTTTCTTCTCAGACCCTTCAGGTTATCCCTTATAATTATTTCAAACGTTGACAACTATGCAAGGCCGTTTGAAGGAATTTGGGGGCCCCAAGCAAAATGGACAGCAACATTTGTTTTCACATTGAGAAGCAGGGGGGGGGGGGGTTCTGCCAAAAAGAAAATGACAGCAGCGGGGGGCTGTGCTGCTGAGTTTATTCAAGTTGAGAAGTGGGGGAGGGGCTGCTGAGTTTTTCCAGTTGAGAAGCAGGGGGGTTTATTCAGGTTGAGAAGCGGGGGTGTTGTGCTGCTGAGTTTATTTAATTTGAGAAGCAGGATGCTAACAACTTTGTATGTTAGAGGTTTGTAAGATGACTTCTTAGTCCTCATCCTACTCCCGTGCAGCGAGTGGGTTGTTTGGGTTGTTTAAGAGGCAGGGGCCCCAGGCCAGCTCGGGGCCCCAAGCAATTGCTTGGTTTGCCTGTCCTGTCGCAACCGGCCTGCAACTATGTAGTTCAGGCTTTTGAAGTCATCAAGTGGAGCAGGACACGGAACCAGTATGGTAAGTCTTGTGAAACCAGTGCTGGGTAACATTTCCTGCTGACCACTGACACAAAGGCACTATTCCTCCCAGTAACAGAGGCAATGCTGTATCCTGCCCTAGGCCAACAAGGTCCAGGCCTAGGGCAGCACTTTGCAGGGGGGCAGCACAGAAAGAGTCCCGCCGGCTTGTGCTACACTGTTAGTTTAGAGCCAGTCTTATGGGGCAGACTGGGCTGAGAGACAAATTAGTCTAGCGCCCCCATTGCTGGCGCTGATTCTAATTTTGATTGTCCTATCATGCTGGACCACAAACTGTGCTATATGTTCTTAGTCCTCCCCATAAAATTATCAGAAATTTGTGCTTAAAGTAGAACTACTGTATAGGCAACACTTTTTTTTATTTTTATGGATAGAGTAAGGGAGGGTTCTAGCCCCTGTCTGTTTAATTTTTAACATCCCTGTCCCATTGCAGAGATTCTCCTTCACTTCCAGCCCCATAGCCAAACAGGAAGTGAGAGGAAATGTTTGCAAATTAAGGGAATCCTTTCTCCCCCCCGTCCCCTGACTCTCAAAACTAGTGTTCACACTCAAAAATGTCAGGGCGGGTCTTAATCAGAAAGGGATGGGGTCTTGCCAGGAAGGGTGGGACATATTTAAATTAGGGGGCGCGTGAGTTTAGTCAGGCCTAGGGCAGCACAGCACCTAAATAACACTACTGAACAGAGGGACACCATTCTTCCCACTGATAGAGGGGCTCCATCCCTCCCACTGACACAGAGGCACCATCCCTCCCACTAACCTCTGACACAGGAGCAAAATTTCTCTCATTGACAAAGGGGCACCATTTCCTCCCAATGACCACTGACACACATTTATTTATCAAATCGCACTGACGAGTGATTATTGACAGAGACATTTATTACTCCTACTAACCCAAGGTCATTTATTACTCCTGCTGATCACTGATGTAGGGGCATGTTTTACTTTTGTGGATGCAGGGGCATTGTTTTACTTCCACAAACAAAGGGCCAATACTTATTCCCAATGAACCTCTGACATTGGGGTATTTATTGCCCCCATTGACCAATGACACAAGAACATTTTTTAGTTCTGCTGATGCAGGGGAATTTATTACTCATACTGACCATAATTTCAAGGACAGTCAGGAAAGTCAGTATTTTTAATATCACTGTAGCGCAACACACCTTTATTGTGTTTCTTGAACTAATTTTTCATATTTGTGGTGCTGCTTTTTTTCCACACTGAATTATCTTTTCACATGCGCAGTATTATTTTTGTATTTATGTATAAATGTAACCCAAATAATTAATAAGTATATGAAAAATATTGTGATCAATAACATATATAATGAGGAATAAAAAAGTCCTCTTAAAGATGTGCTCTCAAATATCCAAAATTAGGGGGATACGTGCCACTAAACATATGAAGTGCAAACAGAAGGAAACATAAGTCCTCTCAAATGTTACCAAACAAGCATGAACTGCTGTGATATAAAGTGCGAGTTCAGAAAAAACACCAATAATCTTCCACTACATTGAAAAAACAGAAGACCACCTAGAAGTGTCCACTCAATCTCCTTACCGGATTGTGGACTTACATAAGTACAATCCAAAACAGCATCATATTGTGCATAATCGATCGGTAGCTGCATCCCAGTAGTTCTGCTTCTTCTTCTTCTTCTTTTGTCAATCAGCGGGTGATTAGTGTATTCGGACAGCGCCAGGTCCTGCTGTCAGAATACAATGTCCTGGCTGGGGTTCCTCTATCCACCATGTTTGTGTGAATTGAAGAATCTTCTTTTTTTTTGCATTCAACCTGCTGGCTGAACAAAAAACAAAATACTCATCTATGGCCAGCTTTAGCGCTGAAGTGAACTAGGTTGGGAGCTTTGTGGGGGACATGAATTCAAATAAAGTAGCACCATAGGCAAAACTTTTTTTATTTTGGATAGAGTAAGGGAAGGTTATACCCTCTGTCAGATTATTTTTGTCATCTGTGTCCCATTGCAGAGATTTCCCTTCACTTCCTGTCCCACAGCCAAACAGAATGTGAGAGGAAATCCCTGCAAATATTTGGATATATCGTATTTTGAATGCAGCACCCCCATTGCCCTGAATGCAGCACCCCTGAATTTAAAAGAATTCCTTGGAGACCTCCAGGTCACCAGAACTAGTGTCCCCCCATTGGAAGATTTTACTTATAGAGCGGCCTGCTACTTTCATTTGTAAACAAACAGTGGGGAAAAAATGTCACAGGGTCTCCTCCCCAGAAAAAAATCATAGCAGGCCCTTTATATCGTGAGCGCACCGGCGGCGGAGCGCGACCACACGGCTCGCAATTTAAAGGGGATGTACCTGTACGCCCATGTGCGGAGCCATGCCATTCTGTCAACATACATTCTCGTGTGCCAGCCGGGAACCGGTTAAGGAGGCCATTGGACGACTGTTCTGTCCATCACAGGAGGCGGGACTTTCGATTAAAGATGTCGCCGATAAAACAGGAAATTCTCCTGTATGTTTGTTGGCACTCGTCCCGCCCCCTCCCTGTCTCCTTCAATGCTGCAGATGAATGAATCAGGCTACAATGGTGAGTCTGCATTCATGGGAATGGGGGTGCTGCATTCAGGGCAAGGGAGATGCTGCATTCAGGGCAAGAGAGGTGCTGCATTCAGGGCAAAGGGGGTGCTGCATTCAGGGCAAAGGGGGTGCTGCATTCAGGGCAACGGGGGTGCTGCATTCAGGGCAACGGGGGTGCTGCATTCAGGGCAACGGGGGTGCTGCATTCAAAATACGGTATATCCAAATAACACGCCTGAGCTCATCTCTTCACCACACACAGCCATAAAGGCAAGAGAATTTTTGTTGGGCAGTGTATTAGTGCTCGAAAGAACACATTTAGATCGAATTTTAATGGTTCACAGAATGGTCGGTCCTCACGCATGTTCACTTCATCAAATCTGGCCCTCTTTGAAAAAAGTTTGGACACCCCTGCCCTACACTCTCTGTAAATGGCTGTAATGATATTGTATATATTTGAGTCCCTAAGAGGTACAGCTGTTTATGGGCAGATACAGCAATGTTCCTGTAGAGCAGATGGTTGATATACAGCCCCTGGTCTTTGAAGCCTGTAGAAGGAGCTTGTCTCCGAGCATGTAGCCTGTTGTTTCTAGTCTCACCTTCCGGTGCTCTCCCTGGTCCAACTCTCTGGTAACGTCATCATCTGAGCCTCCACACTGAACCTGGCTGTTTCCTGGTGGCCACAGGATGGATATATCTCCCTGCCTGCAGATCCCTGGATCTAGATGGACCTGAGACCGGACCGCACCGTGCATCATGATACCCCTGATGAGCCTGTTTTGTAATTGTGTGTTGTAAGTGCATTACTTTTGCGATTAAACAAAGTATCTGACATATTGCACTTAGGTGGCGCTTCCCTTTTTTGTTTCCTTGTCCTGCCCTTACAGAGTTGGCTTTTCTCTGAGGACAGATGCCACCCACCATCTTCCCATCTCCTTCCTTTTTAGGATTGGTCATTTTGTACCACTATATGGTCTATAAAACTGTGACCGTTTTCTAGACATATACATTGCCCGCTTTTTAAGTGTTCGGTAGTACCAGTGTTTGCGCTAACAGTTTATTCCAAATTTCTGTACTTTAATTCACCTTGACTATGGACTTATGGACTTGAACCCCTTTAAATACAGTGAAGTTCGGGTTACCAACTTTTCTTCAAGCCAAACTCAAACACTTAACTGTTATGTAAGGGGGTTTCTGCTCAACAAAGCCCCCACTTACATCAGCGTTCCCAGCATACCCCCTTACATCAGGCTTTCCAAAGCACCCCTTACGTCAAAGTCTGCAGAGCACTCCTTATATCAGAGTCCTCCTTTCCTTTGTGTACTTACTTGGAGGCAGCAGAGTGAAGGGAGCGAGGAGGCTTGCTATGAGGTCACTTGTGCAGGCTTGCTCCTGAGCCCTCCTCTGTGTGTCCATAAGACACACAGAACGGGGCTCGACCTCACCTCCGTTGCCTCCTCACTGGCTGTGACAGACAGCAGCAGTAGCCAATGGCTCCCACTGCTGTCTCAGAGCCAATGAGAAGGCAGAGAGCCTCCTCATTGGACAACAGCTGTTTGATTGAGATCAGGCTTGGGTACGTATTGGGGGGATACTGTGGGGGAGCTGTATGCCGAAGGTATTTACAGGCTTTACAACTACTTTAAATAAAGCATAACTATAAACATAGAAATGCAAACTATAAAACTGCATTAAAGTTTCACAGCTCATCAGTAGTAAAAGTCCACAAGCATTTTTATATATGGTGTATGGTCACGCCAACCCAAGTATAAAGTAAACACTGTACTCATCTTTTCAAGCCACCACCATCACCTCTTTGGGCAGAAACTGGTGCTTGCTTTACAAGCCTCTGAGCTCCGGGCAACTACACATTACATTAGTAAGACATGCAATTATAGACCTTGATCAAAGTCATGTGAAGATTTAGCACTCTTCCATAGGCTCTTGGGTTAAAATGTCACAGAGGTATTCACTTCAAGAAAATTGTATGTTCTTCATCTGTTTGGATGGGTTTCTCATATATTCTATATTCTAAAGACAATCTGGCCTCTTTCAAAATTTTGGCTTAGACTGCCCATAAACGGTTCAAAATTTGGCTGATTCAGCAGGGATAATTTGAATTTCAATCTGTTTGTGGAAACACCTGTCGAACAAACAAGCTAGAAAACATTTGTTGATCAGCAGCTACAGCTAATCGGCTGCAGCTGCTGATCATTGTGTTCTGACAACATTGGGTCCTGCTGGTAGAATACAATTTCCTGGTGAATAGGGGATTTCTCCATCTGCCTTTTTGTGTTGTTAGAGGGATCTGATTTTTTTTTTTCAGCCTTCTCACCTATGACCAGCTTTAGTGTGGACGGTATATGAGATTGGAATCTCCATGGGGAAATTGGGATTCAAATAAACGTTCCCATGTAAGTGCTGTGTAATATGATGATCATGCAGAAATAGTAATACAATTTAAATAAAGGGAATAAATAGCTAATTCTTCCATAAGGAGATTGGGAAAAACCAACAAAAAGCTATCTAAGGCCCCTTTCACATGAGCGGACCGTTCGTCCGCTTATTACAAGTCCGTTTACGGACTTGTAATGGGCCCCTATGGGATCGCGTCCGTTAGTGGATGATGCATCTGCTTACGTCCGCAAGATCCGCATCTGTTTTTGCGGACGGAAGAAAACCCTATTTTTCTTCCGTCCGGCGGATCGGATGCAAACGGACAGACGGTCCGTTATTATCCGATTCCCCATAGGGGATAGCGGAGGAGAGACAGGGCGGTCCCTGCACAGTGTGCGGGGACCGCCCTGTCCGCCGACAGCTCAGCGGGACCCCCCGCTGAGCCGACGGACACACACGGAGCGGACCGAAAAACGGACCGCTCCGTGTGAAAGTGGCCTTATGCTACATCCTTAGGTTATAGTAAATGCGCAGTAGTTTGCATGAAGAGTTAACTATAACAGACTGAGCAAAGTACAGTGACAGTATAACAGAAGATAAGCCTTAGGTTTTGACATACAGAGTTAACAGATGAAACACTGATATCAGTAATTACAAGCTGTAAGGAATCCATAAGCATCCACATTGTACAGAGTGAACTCCAGCAAGCAACACAGGCAGATGGTAAGTACTTTCAGTGTTCATGAGTTCAATATAACGCTATGCTATGGGGTGGGGTTTTGTAAAGAACATTTTATTCGACACATTGTGATCACTTAAAAAAATTTGCCTATTTTTTTTGCTTTTTTTTGTATATTGTGTGAGGGATTAGCTCGGTAGCGGGTGTGTGTGACCCCCTGGATGGGTTCACTACACGCTGAACTGTACATAAAGGCAGATTAGGAGGGTTGAACACAAAGGATATGGTTTATTCTTCCATATTGCTGGATACAAGTGCAAGCATCAAAACAGCATAAACAAAACAAAACATAAAATAAACCCTTGCCACTTGGGGCGTCTACGTTCCCAACACAGGAACCTACCTATGGAGTCTGGCACAGCCTACTGCTGGGCAGACACTGCTGGTCATACAGCAAAAAACGAAAAGTCTCTTTGATATTTTTCACACAGAAATATCAACAAGCACCTCACCCCTTTAGAAGTCACTGCTCTCCTTCACTCAAAGGCCTCAGGAAGCAGCAAATCAGTAATCATCGTCTGGATGACTTATAGAGGTCTTAATTACCTCATTCTGAACAGCTGAGGTTTTCCAACGCCCTAAACCTTTCTGGCTATTTCTGCAGCCGACGCCCAGTAGTAATTGGTGTATTGTCTAAGCAAGGCAGAAATGTATCTCCTGTCTGTGATAACACCCACAGATTTACCTGACTTCCTGTCACAATATATATATATATATATATATATATATTTTAGAAAGTTTCCTCTATCAGGACTAGTCAACCCACAAGGTAACTGTTTACAAACTCCAAGTATGCAGACATGTAATAGCACAAAAAGGCTGTTGTCAGACATTGCAGTTGACAAAAAGCTCACCCGTGACAGATGACAGAAATGGTCTGAGGGATTATTACATTAATGTCTTCTGTATTTTCTTCTTTTTTTTTTTAACTCAACCATAAACCAGCTTTATCTCAAACAATTTCTGTGGTAAATTGTTTTAATGTTCAGATAAAGCTGGATGTCCACTTAATACACTTAAATTGACATTTGTTGACTATTTTTACGCATTATGTTGATGTGCATTTTTTTTTTTGTATAATTTTATTTTCAATTTCAAAGTGCATTGACAGTTGAACATTACAACGTAGCCAGGACGAACTGGGGGGGGGGGGGGAGACAAAAAAAAATAAAGGGTAGGGAAGGTGGGAAGGGGAGGAGAGGGATACCGGGAAGGGTACAATTTTTTTTTATATATAACATACTCCGAATACAACCAATCGTCACAGCAGGGAGTAACAGCACTTGATAAAAAGTGGGCAAGGGGGCATCCCACCCGCCCCGGACATTCGATCTATGTGGGCAGGCTTCCCCCCAAAACTGGTGAGGGGTAGGGTGGCCCCACGCCCCAACCCATATGTGAGTGCAAAAAAGGGCTCCCCTACTAATACTAATAAGCATTTTGAATGAACCAGAGGACAGCCAAAATAAAACTGGAAACCATCCCGGTAGCCCGAAACAAGGCTGGGCGCCCAAGAATCCCAAGCCTTAAAAAAACAATAAACATTACAGATAACATAACAGTAGACAATGGAGAGACATGGAAGATAAAAGGATCAGACGGGAAAGAGAAGAGAAAGAAGGGAAAAAGTAGGAGAAGCAGAAACATACGAATCAGTCCTCACCTTTGCCGTTGATGGGATGTGTCCTCAATCAGGAGGTGTCCGGGGTAGTCGACTGACGGCGCGCCTGAATGAGCCTCCCAAAGGAGGGATCAGCTAGGGCAAGAAATGCCTCATCTAAACTGGACGAGAACGTGGTTGTGTCATGGATGTGGGCCTTCCATTCTCCCCAAGTTAGATCAAATTTTTCATGGGTGTCCCTGCAATCTGCAATCCAACTCTCTGCCTCCATGATCTCCCCCACCTTCCCCAACCATTCCTGCTCGCTTGGGATATGCAAGCTTTTCCAATGGAGTGGTATGAGTAGTTTTGCTGCATTGAGGAGGTGGGGGGAGAGCACTTCTTTTATAACGAGACAGTGGCACGGGGGGGGGGGATATGGAGCAGGAAATGTTTAGGCAGAGCCGGGATATCCACACCCAGGCCATCAGAGATGTGTTTGCCAACCATTTCCCAGAACGGCCGGAGTAACGGGCACTCCCATCAAATATGGAGGAACGTGCCCTTCTGCCCGCATCCCCTCCAACACACGTCAGAGGCAGTAGGAAAAATTCTGGCTAGGGTAGTGGGCACTCTGTACCACCGTGACAGTAGCTTGTAGTTGTTTTCTTGGGTCTTAGAGTCCACAGAGCTCGAGTGAGTGAAACGGTACAAGTGATGGAGCTGTTCCCTAGTTGTTCCCTAGTGAAGTCAATCTTTCCCACTCCCTGATAAAGTGAGGCGTAGGGGTAGGTGCCGCATCCTCCAGCATCCCGTATAGTGCTGAGACCGCATGGGGCAGCGGGTCCACTGAGGCCCACATGTTTTCAAATTCTGTCAGAATGGATCTAATCTGCGCTAAGTCCTGTTTTTAGCTATGAAGTTCTCTAGCTGGCGGTGTCTCCAGAAATCAAAGGGGAAGCTTCCAAACCTCTCTCGTAAGGCGTCAAGTGGAAGAAAAACACCCCCCCCCCCTGCGAATTTCATCAAACCAAAAGCTCCGTCGCCCACCCAAGTACCGAAGGAAGCCCCCTGCTCTCCCGGAGCAAACCATGGGAACCTGCATACTGGCGCCAAAGGAGACGTCCAAGGCGCTAGACCCAGGCTATCATTCAGCTTATCCAACAACCTCAAGGAGTGAGTCGTCAGTGGAGACACCCATTCCAAAAGCCCCCTGTCATCCGTGGGAATTCAGGATGCATCCCGCCCCGCTATCGTTTTCTCTAAAGGGACCCACAACTTAAGGGACTTAAGGGACGTGTGAAATTTCCAATTCAAAATCCTTTGAAGTGCAATCGCTTAATAGTATTGAGGAATATTCGGTATGCCCAGGCCCCCCCTAAGTTTAGACATTGCCAATCTGGGTTTCTTGCCCCCCCATACAAATTTGATAAAAAGACTGCGAAGATCTGTGAAAAAATGTTTTGGTAGGTGTATAGGTATGATTTGTAAAAGAAATAGGATGCGGGGCAGCACGGTCATTCTTAGAATATTCGTCCGTCCCACCCAAGTGAATAGCGCTCTGTCCCACGTCAAAAGGTCCTGGGTGATTCTCTTAAGGAGGGGTATGTAATTGAGCTTATATAAAGAATCGTGCTGGCTTGTATCCCCAGGTATTTCATAGAGGAGGTAGAACACTTGAAAGGGAAAGAATCTCTCAAAGAGGACAACAAAGTCTGCGGCACAGTGATCGGTAGTATTTCAGATTTTGTGAGGTTTATTTTAAAATTGGAGACCTCCCCATATGCGGTAAGTTCCCGCATCAGGACCGGGAATGAGACAAGAGGGTCAACGACATGAAAAAGTATGTCATCTGCGTATACAGATAATTTATGTTCAAGGGAGCCCGCCTGCACCCCCCTGATGTCCCGGTTTGTTCTGACCCTCTGCAACAATGGTTCTAAGACCAACGCAAACAGGAGGGGCAAGAGCGGGCACCCCTGTCTTGTCCCGTTCCGGATGGGGAATACTGCGGAAAGGCCACCATTTACCTTAACCCGAGCTGTAGAGAACACATATAGAGTGGAGATTCAACGTAACATATGCGGGCTTAAGCCTGTTTTCCGAAGGACTGCGTGAAGGAAATCCCAGTCCACGCGATCGAATGCCTTCTCCGCGTCAGTGGACAAAATCAGGTAGGGAGGCATCCGATCGCGTGTGTGCGCCCAATGGATGAGCTGCAGAGCCCTGTTGGAATTGTCCCTAGCTTCCCATCCTTTTATGAAGCCAGTCTGGTCGGTATGTATCAAGTCGGGGAGATGTTTTAGTCGATTGGCCAGTATTTTAGAGAAGATTTTGAGGTCGGTATTTAATAGAGATATTGGCCTGTAGCTTTGTGGTTGGGTAGGATTCTTGCCTTCCTTTGGGAGCACCGTAATGTGCGCCAATGAGGTCGCCAAGGCGTTAAGGAGGGCACAAAAAGGGGACTGTAGCTTGTCAAAGAATTTCAAATAATAGGCCCTAGTGAAACTGTCTGGCCCAGGGCTTTTGCCAGAGGGCAGCGATTTGATAATGGTCAATAATTAATCCGGGGTAATAGGACTTTCCAGGTCTGACACCTGTTCTGGGGAGAGAGAAGGGAGCCCAATTGAGGAGAGGTACTTGGTGATGTTAGTCTGTTTGAGAGTCACTTCTGCCAGAGAAGAGGCGGAGTCCAGGTTCTACAAAGACTCATAATAGTCTCGGAAAACAATGAGGCAATTTTCGAGGTTTGCTGAGCTGGCTCACTCTAGGGGATTGTAATTTGTGCACGTGGGCTAGGAGCCTCTTCTTCCAAAGAGCACGAGCCAACAACTGGCCACACTTGTTGCCCTGCTCGTAGTAGGTATGAGCCATATACCTCAACCTGCGATTAATTTTGCGATCAAGTAGTTTTGAGAAAAGGAACCTAAGTTCGTGAAGTCGGCTAAGTTCATCTGGACCCAGCGTTCATTTATGTCTGAGCTTAGCTTGCCAAAGCGCCTGCAGTACTCGCTGGAAGTCCGCCTGCCCCTCTTTGTTAAGTTTAGCACCCCATGCAATGAAGGTGCTGCGAACAACTGCCTTGTGGCCCTCCCATAGAATACCCTCACTGACCTCACCATTCGTGTTTTCAGTAAAATAGTTTGCCAAGGACCCTGCACCCCCGCCACCACCCCCAGTCCTGCGGTTCTCATAATAATCAAGCTGCAAGATTAAAGTCTCTGGGCCAGATTCAGGTAGATGGGCGCTTCTTTACTTTGGAGTAACGTTTCTCATTTACGTTACTCCGCCGACACTTTCGGCGCAAGTACTGTTATTCACATAGCAGTTGCGCGTAAACTTGCGCCAGAGTAATGATAATGCGCTGGCGTAATCCGACGCAAGTGGAAGTGGGTGTGATCATATGTAAATGATGGGTGGAGCCCAGCGCAGAGGCTTACGTTCAGAACATCATCCACGGAGCATGCGCAGTAAGTGAGGCTTCACTCGGCCCCCTGTGCGCATGCTCACAACTTCCGTCGGCACAACTTCACGTGAAACGCCAGCGCAATGTGTTCCGTTGCGCGTATAAAAGCGCTAGCGGAAATGCCATTCCGGCGCAAAAGTATATCCGTTTCCCCCCACCCCAGGGAAGATGCTTTTGCTGTCATGGCTGCTCCCGCTACCCCTAAAGAGAGGAGGAACCTCAACTTTAATGTCCAGGAGGTCTCTGTGGTCATCTCGGCTATGGAGACGTTTAATGATTTTCTCCACGGCAAAAAAAGTAGGAAGACCAGCCGGGAGAGGAAGCAGGGCATCCTGGAGACCATTGCTGCCAGGGTCAATGTGTTGGGGTATTCCAACCGGACTGCTGGGTATATTAAAAAAAAAAAAATGATCTGCGGCGCAAGGTCCGTGGCAAGGTGGCCACCATTAGGAGCCATGAGAGGGGCACAGGTGGTGGTCCACCATGTCCGGTCAGCCTGACCACAGAGGAGGAGGTGGTCGCCCACTGCCTGGACAGGGAGCAGTTGGAGGGGGTACCAGGCTTTGATTCTGTGGAGGAAGGCTCCAGGACAGGTAAGTGTTTTTTATCCACTATTTGGTGTTTTGCATGTGGGGGGGGGGGGTACATGTGCCAAGTGTGTGGGACCACCAACATGTGTCTGCTTTGTGTCATCCACAGATGACGGAGCTGGGCCATCATCTGTCGGCGGCCAGTCCACCCCATCCCCCCATCGGCACCCAGTGCCTGTGCCCCTGGGTGGTGAAGACACCGAGGTGGAGGAGGAGAGTGGCCACACCACACATGCAGAGGTCGTTGAGGAGGAGCCTGTTCGGGCAGAGCAGGACTTTGTTTTATTGTTAGAGGAATCCTCCTCTTCTGCAGGACCCTCTCAGATCCCCTCCCCCATTATAGGAAGCCCCTCAAGGGCGACTCCATCCCCCCGGGGACAAACATCTACTGGCCCCAGGAAGGCCACCCATAAGACCAGGGGGTGTCTGATCTGGTCCAGGACCAGGTGGCGAGGGATCACGCCAGACAGACCCAGCAAATCGGGGAGATTGCTGGGCACCTGGACAGAGTGGCTGACAGCCTGTGCTCCGTGGCCCAGATGTCTTCGGCAGTGCAGGATGTGAGCTGCAACTGCGCTGCAGTGGTGACCAGTCTGGGGGAGGTGCAGGGTGAGCTAAGAGACCTCACTGCAGCCGTCCAGGCAAACAGTGCTGCCATCCGGGACCAGGGGAGGCTGAGTCGGCGGGCCCAGCATTATCAGGTCACCTGGCAGCTCAGGATGCAGGCCCAGCAGCTCAGGGTGCAGGCCCAGACCAGTTCTTACCTTGGCCGGTTTGCCGTGGCCTTGGAGGGCAGGCAGGCCACACCTGCCAGGAGTGGCCCACCCGGGGATCAGCCACCTCCTGATGCCCCCCCACCCCCTCCTTCCAGGCAGCTGAGGAGCCAGAGAGGGGCCGCCAGAAGAAGCCCCCGGCATCCCAGATAATTTTTCTTTTTTTTTTTTTTGTTTGATGCTCAGGACATGAGTTTTTTTTATATTTTTTTGTGAATGCTCAGGTTATGAGATTTTTATTTTATTATTAATACTCAAGTTATGAGTTATTTTCTTTGTGATTATGCTCAGGTTATGAGATTTTTATTTTTTTATACTGCACACGTTGCAGTGTGAATGGTGTGTGAATGTGAGGGGGTGGCACTCCTGCCAGTAAGGGGTGTCACCCTCGGCCGTGGTGGTGAAGTTAACCCCACGGCTGTATGAATGACGTGTGAAAGGTGTATGAATGGATAGTGACATCATTGGGGCCTTGACGCTGGCGTTGCTGCTCCCAAGTCCTACATGCTGGACTTGGGCTAATCCAATGTGATGTGGATGTGGTGTGTGTGATCTAGGGACATCAGTGGTGTACACGCGTGCATTGTCTGTGTGATCAATGTTTTGGTTTAGTGTCCAAAGATGCCTACGGCGAGGACCCTCCTGACTGCTCTTCCATCAGCAGACTGGTTCTCCTCTGGCAGGTGGGGACTGTGTGGGTCGGGGGTCAGGTCATCACGCATGTCAATCTGCAGGCCTTTTCTCATAGCAAAGTTGTGCAGAATGCAACATGCACCGATGATCTGACACACAAAGGTAGGGGAATACAATAGGGTCCCCCCGGACTTATCCAGGCAGCGGAAACGGGACTTCAGGAGCCCAAATGTTTGCTCCACCACTGCACGGGTTTTGATGTGTGCTTCATTGTATTTTCTCTCTCCTCTGGTTTGGGGGTTCTGGAAAGGAGTCATGAGATGGGGTCCCAGTGCATATGCAGAGTCACCTGTAAGGGAAAAGACAGGAGGATGTTAGTCATGCATGTGCCACTTCTGATGTGCATCACGGGAGGGGATAGTCATGCCTGCCACCCATGTCACTCACCAACCAGCCAGCTGTTCCCATACATGTTCTGCTCGAATTCTGCTGGGATGGGGCTCTGACGGTATATGAAGCTGTCATGGCTGGACCCTGGGTGTTTGGCACGGACGTGCCATATGAGGCGTTGGGCATCAGCTATCACCTGTACGTTGATGGAATGCCAATGCTTCCGATTGCGGTATATGTGCTCTGTGGCACTGGGGGGCTGTAGGGCCACATGTGTGCAATCAATGGCCCCCACAGTGCGTGGGAATCTGGCAATGCTGTAGAAATCTGTCATTGCCTTCAGCCGCAGCTCCTCAGTGGTGGGTCTGATGAACTGGTTGGACATGCATCTGAGGATTGCAGGGACAACCTGGTGCACACATCTGCTTATGGAGGATTGTGACATCCCAGCCACCACTCCACTTGTACGCTGGAATGATCCACTGGCAAGGAAATGAAGTGTTGCCAGTACCTTCACCAGTGGCTGCACTGCTTGTGAGCGGTGTGTCTTGCTGGTGATGTCACCCTGCAGGGTTGTGGTTAGTTCAAGTATTGCATCTGGGCTGAATCTGAAGAGGCGATACACCTCCTCATCCCCCATGCCAAAGAGGCTCATGCGCGTGCGGTATATCCTTTCACGTGCCCGCCTACTCCGTTCCTGGGGGACCCAGTACTAGTGCTAGGACCGCGACTGCCCCTGGCATGTTGGCACACAGAGGTGTTGTCCTTGCAAGTGTGGTTGTTCAGCTTGCTAGTTTCGTCGGTAACGCTGCTGCTGTAGCTGCTCTCCTGCTGACCTGAGGCCGTCTGGAGTAAAGATAAAGCAGCTTTTTGTAGAAATAACTTTGCGCCGGACAGACGAGATACGCGCGGCGCATGTAGCCAGCGTATGGTGCTAATCCGTTCGTGAATCGGGAAATCTCCCTCATCTGCATATTTGCAGGGGAAATCAATAGGCGCGACTGATGCGCCAAACGAAATTATGCACTGACGAGACTCCGGCGTCGGAAGGTTAAGCCGATCGGAAATGGCCCGTTTTCTGTCGCATCTAGTTTGGTGGGTACGGCCACATAGAAACGACGGCGCATCTTCACAGTTCCGCGGCGCATATCGAATTACTCCAGCGCAACTCTACCTGAATCTGGCCCTCTATGTGCTGATCCTAAACTGCACACTTGTCCCTTAGCTGAGCTATAGTAGGCAAGGCCTCATCCACGATCTATTCTAAAGTCTCAAGCCTGTTGCCTAGCTGGGTAGTGTCTGTTTTCAGCTGCTCAATATCCTGTTTAAAGGCCTTTTCCACCCTAGTGGCAAAGCGATCAAGGTCCTCCCTGGTAGGGAGAGACAAGATATGCTGTCTCAGATCCCAGTCACCCAGTATGTCAGCAGCATCCGAGTTCAGGCCTAACGAGGCCACAGAGCCAGGGGAGTCAGGGGGGGTCGTGTCCCTTACCAAGTGTGGCATCTGGATGGGAGACCCTCCGTGCTGCGACTGCGGTGGTGACTTTGGCGCGTCCTTTCCTGAAGCGTCTGACCCCTTGCCTCTCCCGGTCTCCATCTTGGACATCCCGCCGCGTGGCTGTGGTCCGCAACCGAAATAGGCGCCGATGGAACCAGTACCGTGCTGTCCTGGAGCCTTGGTTCTGGAGGAGACTCTCCTGAGCTCAGACATGCCGTTGGGACCCGTCTAGAGGCAGCGGATCCACCGGATCAAGCCGATTAAGCTGCGGTATGTGAGGAGCTCTGGAGAACTGCTTTCTCACCCATCCATATCCAAGCCACGCACCCTGATTTTTTAATGCTTTTTTTTAGATGCAGTTTTGCTTGCAGCAGGAGCCATTACTACATTTAAATTCAGCATGTTCTGTTTTCACCCAGCATCTAGGTTCAAACTGAGCCTGAGAGGACTGCAGAACACCTACCACTGTCCTCATCTCAGTAACATTTGGGAGAGATTCTGTAATCTACAAAGATTAATTGGAGTAATGCTAACTTATAACAGTCAGTAGAAAGCAGTGGACATTATCAGGTCACAAGAATACCAGCAGGATCCAACAGGTTTTTTTTTTTTTTTTGCATTTGTAGAAAAGATAAAATAAAATTCTTTAATACTATGTTTAACAGACCAAAAGGGAACAAATGAGAACAGTTCATTGCTGTCACCACCACCTCTTCTTCTGGGTACTTCATCAACCTCTTTACCCATTGGGCGGCCACTATTGACGTAACTCATGTGCATGCGTGTGTGCATCTTCGGCATCTGGCCTCATTCTTCGCATCTTTATTATTATTATTATTATTATTATTATACAGGATTTATATAGCGCCAACAGTTTGCGCAGCCGTTACATCGGGAAAGACAGTACAGTCACAATAAAATTCAATGCAGGAGGGATCAGAGGGCCCTGCTCGTTAGAGCTTACAATCTAGAAGGGAGGGTCAAGTGGAACAAAGGGTAGTTAGCTGTGGTCATCCATAATTTGCTGTCTAGTCACCCATAAACCGTTGACAACAAAATGTCGGGCCTGAGAACGATCCACTATTTTTAGCTCTTGAAATTTGTCTCGGAGTCCAGGAGAAAATCTGCATTTCCCACTATGGGCATGAGCAGGGACGGTAGGGGCGCTACAGAGAATTATCGGAATGCTTTCTGACAGGGAGATGTGGCCATAGGCGATCACCCAAGCTGTCCTCAACTCTCAGATCTACCTAGTTTCCCCTATTGTGGGGTGATCTAGTTCCCGCCAAGGTAAATCTGACTTGCACCATGGTAGAGAGTCAAGTGGCATTCCCGACAAAATATGCTCCACCTTAACCCACTGTTTAATTTCACCATGATGACACCAGTCTAAAACCTGCTTCAGGTGACACCATGCCACCTCTGAGCTTTGGTTGTCTCAAGGTAGATTGTGCTAACAGGGGAAGTTTTGATGAACAAGGTTCGGTTCACTGCCCTAATGAACATAACTCGGGACCCGGATGGGGAGCGCTTGAAAGTGATAAAACAGATGGGGCACATCGCGTTCTTTTTCATATTGTTGCAGCGTCCAGAGAACATCTTTTTTAATAACAGTCAATGAGGGGGGAAGTTCAGTGAGAATACCTCTTCTATCCGTCTGAGGAGGCGGATGCCCAGATATTTGATATACTCAGAGGCCCACTTGAAGTGGAAGTCCTCTCGCAATAGTGTCAATGTGGAGGTTGGCATAGACACATTCAGCGCCTTTGACTTCTGATAGATCATGCGAAAAAAAGACAACGCTTCATAAGTTTTCAGTTCTGAAAGCAAGTTCAGAATAGAGATCAGAGGGTTGGACAGAAAGAAAAGAAGGTCATCTACAAATGCTGCAGTCTTTGGAGATAGAGTACTATCCAGATGGAGACCAGTGATGTCTGGATTGTTTCGAACGGATCGCAGGAATGGCTCAAGGGTCAAGATAAATATCAAGGGGGACAGGGGGCATCCCTGATGTGTGCCATTAGTTATCTCAAATGATTGTGAGAGGTGCCCATTAACCTTCACTTGGGCCGAGGGGCATGAGTAAATGGCCTGAATCCAGTGCATCATCCTCTGCCCCAGACCAATGAAACGTAGGGTCTCAATCAAAAAGGTCCAATCCACCCTGTCAAATGCCTTTTCGGCATTGGTTGAGAGAAATATCAGGGGCATTTTGCGCATCTGCGTGACGTATATCAGGTTGAGCGCTTTGTGTTGTCCCCTAGCCTCTCTCGTTGGGACAAACCCCACTTGGTCTGAGTGGACGAATTGGGGAATATGCCCAATCAGGCGCATTGAAAGTATTTTGGTGAAGATCTTAAGATCTACATTTAAGAGAGATATTGGTTGGTAATTTTGGCACTGTAGAGGATCCTTGCCCTCTTTCGGGATCATGGCTATATGAGCCTGGAGGGTGTCCCTTTATAGGTCAATCCCCTTCCCCGCAGCATTGTATGCGGAAAGAAAGTGCGGGGTCAACAGGTCTCCAAAGGTCTTATAATATAGGAGAGAGTAGCCATCTGGGCCCGGCGCTTTACCGGGCTTCATTTGTGCCATTGCCAAGGTCACTTCATCAGCTGAGAGAGGCTCGTCAAAGTCGGTGAGGTCGTCGTCAGAGATATGGGGAAGCCCCGATCGCAATTAGAATTCCTCGATGTCTCCCTGGTGGATTGCGGATAGGGGAGGTTATAGAGAGGGGTATAGTATTGCCTAAAGATGCCTGCTATCTTTTCTGTTGCATGGGCTTTGGCATTACCTTTGTCTAGTAACTCAAAAACCAAAAGTTCGGGCCTGTTCCCGCATTTGTCACTATGCTCGTAGATAGTGCATCTACACTCGGCTATCGTGGCTTTAGCTTTATATAACTCCAGGGCGCGCAGTTGGGATCTGAGAACTGTGATGGGGCATGTTGTGGATGGCCCAGCACATAGCTAAAAAGGGCGGCACATGCTCAATGGCCAAACTGGGGGGACTACAAGGATCGAGGTACCAGCCTGTGACCCAGTCGGCAGTTGATAGTAGATCTCAGGATCAAAAAGTGCAGAAAAAAATAAAAATCCACAGGCCACATGGGCCCACAGGGAGCCATGTCATTCTCCTGTGCTAGGCAGAAAAAACTGAGCTGCAAGATGCAGGAGGAAGGGATGTACCCAGGGGGACCTTCCCCTGGGCGGTACTGTACTGTGTGATGTGTTTTAACACGTAACATGCTGTTTTTTCTGCCTAGTCAATCTCCTAACAGGAGGATAATTCCCATATGTCAAGATGCTGCTGTGTCCATCCATGAACGGAAGAGAAATCTCAATTCCCTGGTCAGCTCCTCCATGACCTCTGGGTTCTGGTGCAAGGAGTAGTTAATTTTCCACATGCATTGCTTAGGAGATGGAGATAACAGATCAATGTCTACGAAAACCGGAGCATGGTCCGAGAATGTGATAGAGCCAATGGCTGCGGATGTTACCCTGGACAGGAGAGACTGGGGCAACAAAAATAAATCGATCCTAGTGTAAGAGTCATGAGGATGCGAATAGAATGTATAATCTTGTTGATCCGGGTTAAGGATCCGCCATACATCCACAATGTGGAACGCATGGAAGTTCCTCTTCAGGCGTTTAATGGCAGCAAAGGAGACTTGAGAGGTGCACTTAGATGCATCTAAGGATGGCTCTGGGGTGAAGTTCATATCACCCCCCATAAGCACTGCCCCCTCTGCAAATTCTCCAAGCTTATTCCATATAATTCCTTATTATCGGTTCCAGATAGGCAATCTGGTTTGAGTTAGGCAAGTATAAGTTTACCAGAGTAACCAGTGAGCCGCCCAATGTCCCCTTCACAAAGAGGGCCCTGCCCTCTGCATCACACCATTGGTTACCCAGCTGCCACGGGATCAAGCCACGAATCAAGATGCTTACTCCCCTGGACCTGGAGTCCGAAGAGCAACCGTGATATACCATCGGAAAAGTGTGATCTTGAAGTTTTGGTAGTTTATCAGCACAAAAATGCGTCCTGGAGAAAACAGACATGAGCTTTCATACATTTCAAATTGGATCGCACCATGGAGAGCTTCTCTGGGGTGTTGAGCCCCTTAACATAAATAGACATGAGGCGAACGGAATCTCTCTTATCTGCATGCATGGTTACGGTTGGATGGAGAGGAGGAGGGGGAAGGGAGATAGGGACGGAGGAGCGAGCAGGGAAAAGAAGAAAAAAAAGAAAAAAATAACAAAAGAAGAAAAGGGTTGTCCCGGGGGAAGCCCCAGCAAGGACACAATGAAACAATGCACCCAGGTAGTCCAAAAGAAAGGAAAAAAAAGAACCACCAACAGGGTGTCAACCTATGTGGGGAAAGTGAGTAAATACAGAACTTTGCGCTATGGTAATGTAAAATATTTAGCAATGCGGGAAGTGTATAGTAGGGTGACCACATGTCCCGGATTGCCCGGGACAGTCCCGCATCTTGCAGGTCTGTCCCGGGCACCTTCGTTCCAGGACAATAGTGTCCCGAAAAACTGACAGTACTTGTCCAGGCCAGGGAAATGCCTGAAGAAGCACAATCCCGCCCCCTGCTTGTAATTGGAGAATCCAAAAATCCACCATTTGTTTCCAATCACTGTGCTGATTTTTGGGAAGGGAGGGTGTCCCTGAATGGTAGTTTGGAAATGTGGTCACCCTAGTGTATAATAATAAGGGGGCGCTAATAGTAAGTGATAAATAAATAGTATTCGGCCCACTTGAACTTTGCGACCTTTTGCCACATTTCAGGCTTCAAACATAAAGATATAAAACTGTAATTTTTTGTGAAGAATCAACAACAAGTGGGACACAATCATGAAATGGAACAAAATGTATTGGATATTTCAAACTTTTTTAACAAATAAAAAACTGAAAAATTGGGCGTGCAAAATTATTCAGCCCCCTTAAGTTAATACTTTGTAGCGCCACCCTTTGCTGCGATTACAGCTGAAAGTCGCTTGGGGTATGTCTCTATCAGTTTGACACATGGAGAGACTGAAATTTTTGCCCATTCCTCCTTGCAAAACAGCTCAAGCTCAGTGAGGTTGGATGGAGAGCGTTTGTGAACAGCAGTTTTCAGTTCTTTCCACAGATTCTTGATTGGATTCAGGTCTGGACTTTGACTTAGCCATTCTAACACCTGGATATGTTTATTTGTGAACCATTCCATTGTATATTTTGCTTTATGTTTTGGATCATTGTCTTGTTGGAAGACAAATCTCTGTCCCAGTGTCAGGTCTTTTGCAGACTCCATCAGGTTTTCTTCCAAAATGGTCCTGTATTTGGCTCCATACATCTTCCCATCAATTTTAACCATCTTCCCTGTCCCTGCTGAAGAAAAGCAGGCCCAAACCATGATGCTGCCACCACCATGTTTCACAGTGGGGATGGTGTGTTCAAGGTGTTGAGCTGTGTTGCTTTTACACCAAACATAACGTTTTGCATTGTTGCCAAAAAGTTTGATTTTGGTTTCATCTGACCAGAGCGCCTTCTTCCACATGTTTGGTGTGTCTCCCAGGTGGCTTGTGGCAAACTTTAAATGACACTTTTTATGGAAATCTTTAAGAAATGTCTTTCTTCTTGCCACTCTTCCATAAAGGCCAGATTTGTGCAGTATACGACTGATTGTTGTCCTATGGACAGCCTCCCACCTCAGCTGTAGATCTCTGCAGTTCATCCAGAGTGATCATGGGCCTCTTGGCTGCATCTCTGATCAGTCTTCTCCTTGTATGAGCTGAAAGTTTAGAGAGACGGCCAGGTCTTCGTAGATTTGTAGTGGTCTGATACTCCTTCCATTTCAATATTATCGCTTGCACCGTGCTCCTTGGGATGTTTAAAGCTTGGGAAATCTTTTTGTATCCAAATCCGGCTTTAAACTTCTCCACAACAGTATCTCGGACCTGCCTGGTGTGTTCCTTGTTCTTCATGATGCTCTCTGCGCTTTAAACGGACCCCTGAGACTATCACAGTGCAGGTGCATTTATACAGAGACTTGATTCCACACAGGTGGATTCTATTTATCATCATTAGTCATTTAAGTCAACATTGGATCATTCAGAGATCCTCACTGAACTTCTGGAGAGAGTTTGCTGCACTGAAAGTAAAGGGGCTGAATAATTTTGTACGCCCAATTTTTCAGTTTATTTGTTAAAAAAGTTTGAAATATCCAATAAATTTCGTTCCACTTCATGATTGTGTCCCACTTGTTGATTCTTCATTCGTCGCAAAGTTCAAGGGGGCCGAATACTTTCGCAAGGCACTGGAAGTGGGCACTTACCTCTACCTCTCACCAGGTGTCGCGAGTTTGATATCTGTTCCTTGGTGATGGTGTCTACTCTCAAGTAGAGATGAGCCGAACCCCTACCCTGTTCGGTTTGCACCAGAACCTGCGAATAGACCAAAAGTGTGTGTGAACTTTAGCAATTGGCATCCACACTGCGGCCGTACAAAGTCGTACGGCCGGCAGGTAGTGGTTAAAAACCATGCATGCAGAAATACATCCGGAGCACAGAAATTGTGCTGTGAACTGGCCTTAAAGAGGAAGTAAACCCTGCAAAGGTAAAGCATAATGGGCTACTATGCATCTCGATGTCCCCAGCTTCCTCGTGAGTAGCAAGCTGCCTTTTTTTGCCCCTCTTCAATCCATGGCCGCGAACTCCAGCTTTGTGAGTAGCTGGAATCTCGTGACGCCACTCCCACAAATGCGCGCATCAGCCTCCACTTACAGCATGACCCGATTTAGAAAGGGTACAACGTGCCCTTTCTAGCTCTGGCGCATGCGCAGAACAAATCACTGTACAGCGATTTGCAAATATCTCCTAGACCGTACAGGTCTGGGAGAGATTTCAAGCACCTACAGGTAAGCCTTAATCTAGGCTTACCTGTAGGTTAAAGTGGTTGTAAAGGGTTTACAACTAGACATGTGCACAACAAAAAAATTCGTATTTTTTTGTTCCGTTTTGTCTCGTTCCGTAGATTCGTAAAGATTCGTAACTTCGTAAGATTCAAGTTTTCCTATTCGGACCCGTTCGTATTTTGTAAGACGCAAGTTTTCCTATTCTGATCCGTTCGTATTTTCGTAACAGTTTTATTTTCGTTTATACTGAATGATTCGTAATTCTGTCTAATTTATGTTCGTTGATTCGAAATTCGTAATTTTGTTAGATAATAATTTTCGTTTAATGGATTCGTAATTTTGTACTTTCGTAAATACATAGCAACACACGGCTAATCCATATTAAGATATGCTTTCTCTTAAGCCCCGTACACACGGTCGGACTTTTTGCCAACAAGGTGACTCAGCACAAAAGAGATAAGCTGATTGGCTAAGATATTAAGTAAGATACATCACTTACTAACTACACTGCCCATTCGAAAGAAAGTTACAACTTACAAGTACACAAATTTACGAACAGACAAAGAAACAGATTTACAAAACACACAAATGAAAATACGAACATACGAATGAAAATACTAACAGACAAAGGATTTAAAATGCGGAATGCAAATCGTTCGTTATAGATGTCATTTTCGTTTTTTTGCTTTTTCGGTGTTTCGTATTTTAGTAAGATTGTCCATTCGTACTTTCGTATTTTCGTTTGTTCGTTATTTTGCTTATTCGTAATTCCGTCATTTTCGTATTTTGGGTCTTTCAGCTATTCGGATGTTTGAATTGATACGAATGTACGAATACTAACAAATTCGTATGAAAATCCATTAGTTACGAACGGGAACGCACATATCTATTTACAACCACTTTAATGGTCCTACTATTGCTAGCCTTGCTTGCTGCAGTTTCGCACTGTCTGGGTGTAGTCCCTTACTTTCCCACATTTGCAAATGTCACTAAAATAGATCAGATTACAGCTTAATGCATCATGTTTTATCTTGGTTTGTGCAATGGCAGTAATAAACAGTTGTATAAATTCCAGGATCTTAAGACAACACAATTATGATAAACATTGCACTAAGAAAACTATATGGCAAAAAATAGGAGGTTGATACAAAGTGAAACTCAGCTAGGTGCATTTTAAAATAGGTTGGTATATTTTTGTACCTTCCTATAGTTTGGCTTTAGTTAAACTGGCATTCATAGAGATGCAATGATTAACCATAAACCCATTAACGGAATGTGTATACTGTAAATATTGATGAAATTAAAAAAAAAAAAAAAAAAAAACATTTTGCAGCTACTGTGAGAAAACTCAATAGTAATATGTATAAAATAGTAGAAAAAATAAATTCTTCCAAGCAGCGCAAAAAAAAATTGTAAATAGATAGCATATTGTACACTAACAATTGATAAATTGATTAACCAATATTATAGGTTTGCATAATATTAATAATGGTTAATCAAATTATCAATTGTTTGTGAATAGATAGCATATGGTTGTACTCTAGTTTGTGCTGTTTGTTGGAATTGATTTTCTGCTTTTTTATACATAAACTGAAGCAGCAGATATGGACAAAGAATATCCATTCTCCATTCCTCACTGTAACCATCTATGGTCAATTAGTTAGTCACCAAAAGACATATTATACCATGCCTTTAGAAACTATTCCCCAGTGGAAGTCTGTGAAGACTTAACACGTAGGGTGCATACGCTGGCCCCAGCCACCCAAAACTGCGCTATTGATAACTTTTTTTTACAGTTTAGGTGTTTTTTGTATTTTCTTTGGATTTGTCATTGGCTGTGAGAGACTTTTTTTATGGAATACATTTTTATCTACGTTTTTACGCTATAAGAAGGTTTTGTTTTCCCTTTCTCTATTTTACAATACACTATCACTGGTGAGGTGTAAAAACAGACCGAATTTTCCCATTCAAATTCTGGCCTTTTGACCGATTGCTGTATGGATTGGAGAGGGTGTGTAATACAACAGTGACACACCAAGGAGGTATCCAAGAGACCCATCAGGATTCCAGTAGAAGCATCAATATTTACGCTTATAAGATCCACTGCTATATGGCAAGTTGGATCCACACTGTCCGGTAACAGTACCACACTTCTTTTTTCCCTCCGGATGGTGAAGGCACTCCTGGGTGTTTGTTTTAACACATGTAGTTTCCATCTTACGTTGAGAGACTGTTGAAGTACTTATAGTCACTATAAGTTTATTTCACAGATTTTGGAGGATATCCAACAATTACTGTTGGTGGACTATTATACCATTTATGATTTGTTCATTTTGACAAGTTTTAAAGAATATATACATATTTTGTTTTCACTATTGTGGATGTTTCACATTCCTGTATGTTCACACAGGATACTAATGGGTTGAGATTTTTATACCATTTCTGTGATCTATTACACATATGTTTTGTGCAATATAGGAACATTTTGATGTCACGTGTTTTCATAAGGTGTCACATACCTTCATTGGAATTTTTATAGTAGTTTAGCACAGCTGCAACTAATAGGAACACTTTAGTGACTTTTTTATAGGGTGTTTTACACTTTATAGTGTTGCCTTTAGTGTGGGAGGAGTAAATCCAATTATATATTGTTTTTTCCAACCACAGTAGAAGCGCCACACTTTTTTACATATCATTTTGTACAAATCAGTCTTTTTTGTTGTGTTTGGCAGTTATTTCACATGCATGAAGGGTTGGCGCAATATTTTAAAAAAATATATTTTAGAAAGTATTCATACCCCTTAAGATTTTCCACATGTTGTCATGTTACAACCAAAAAGTTATATTTTATTGGGATTTTATGAGACCAACACAAAGTGGAACATGATTATGAAGTGGAAGAAAAAAAAAACTGTTAGCCTTACCGGTAACAGTATTTCCAGGAACCTTTCAGGGCAGCTAATATAAGAGATGATTGGCTCCGCCCTCCACAGGAAACACAAATCAGATACAATTTAAAAGGCCCCTCCCTTTCTTCTGACACTCAGTAGATCAAGTAAACCTCCACCAAAAGTGCACTCGGCAAAAGAAAAAAACAGAACCTCATATAAAAACACCACCACCAGGTAAACAAGGTCGACCAGTGAAAAATAGAATATGGTGGGAATATAGACGCTGTCCTGGAAGGTTCCTGGAAATACAGTTACCGGTAAGTCTAACAGGGGTTTTCCCCTCTCACCTTCCAGGACAGCTACTTGAGAGGATAAACAAGATTCTATACCTTAAGAAGGGACGGCAGCCAGAAGCACTTTCCTACCAAAGGAGAGGCCCTGGCTGGAAAGCATCTGAATACAATATGGATTGAGAAATGCATGAGAGGACCAGACAGCAGCTTTAGAAATTTCTTCCCATGATGCCAACAGTTGGGAGGAACTCCAAAAACCACTGGACTTTTCCAAATAAAAGCAGAAGACATCTTTTCACATCTAAAAGACTAAATCTTTCCTCCTCCACATTTTTGGGAGAGGTACAGAAACTAGGAAGAACTACCACCTGGGACCTTTGAAAGTTCGAAGATACTTTGGGTAAATAGAAAGGATCAGACCTAAACACTACCCTGTCCTCCAGAAACCTCAGGAAGGGGTCTCTACAGACTCAAGATCAGAAATCCTTCTCCCTGATGCAATAGCCAAAAGGAAGGAAGTCTTCAAAGAAATACATTTCAGGGAAGCCTCATGCAAAGGCTCAAAAGGAGCCCTTGTAAGAGCATTTAATACCAACGACAGATCCCAGGGAGAAATATGTTTGACAACCTTGGGAGCATGTCTAGATCTGGCTTTAAGGAAACCTCCTGACTAAAGTATCTTCCACAGTCTTCTGTCTGTAAGCAAAGATAGGGCAGTAATCTGCACCCTAATGCCGCGTACACACGATCATTTTTTGTGATGAAAAAAAAACGAAGTTTTCTGTGAAGTAAAAAACGACGTTTTTGAAACGTCACTTTCAAAGACGATGTTGCATACACACCATCGTTTTTTTCACAAAAAGCGAGGTTACGTTCACCACTCTTTTCCATTGAAGCTCGCTTCATAACTAGCTTCTGGGCATGCGCGGGTTGAAAAACGTCGTTTTAAACGACGTTTTTGCTACACACGGTGACTTTTTGTGAAACAAAAAACGACGTTTTGAAACAAAAAATTCAAGCATGTTGGAATTTTTTTTTGGTCGTTTTTTGGAAGACAAAAAACGACGTTTTGCCCACACACGATCAATTTAAATGACGTTTTAAAAAAAAACGTTTTTTTCCATCGCAAAAAACGACCGGGTGCGGATAGAGAGTCCTTTTTCTACTCCTTTGCAAAAAATCCAATATACAGGTAGTCGAAAAAGAATCTAAACAGGTTTTCTTTTGCCAGGAAATAAAGGTTTTCCAAACTTTCCCATAGATTTTTCTTGTGACTAACTTATGGCTGTCCAGGATAGTGTGAATAACTCTCTCTGAACGCCTCCTCAACTGCAGGATGCGCCGCACAGCTTCCAGGCTGTCAAATGGAAGGTATGAGGGTTTGAATGCAATACCGGACCCTGATGGAGCAGATCCTTCCGATCTGGTAGGGGCCAGGGAGGATCTACAGAGAGGGCCCTCAGAGAGGAAAACCAATTCTTCCTGGGCCATCAGGGGGCAATCAGAAAAAACTTCTGCCCGGTCCTGAATAATTTTCTGAACTACTAGAGGTAAGAGTGAAAAAGGAGAGAAGGCGTAGGCCAGAGCGACATCCCACGGGAAGGAGAAAGCATCCATCCCCAAGGACTTCGTCTCTCTCCAGTGAGAAGAACAACTGCAATTTTCTTTTGAGACTGGAGGCAAAAAGATCCACTGTCGGGAGACCCCATCTTAGCCCGGAACATGCCTTGATGTTTTTCCCAACCACTGGCAGTGTATCCATGCCGTGATTCCTTACGGAAAAAACAGCACCCGGACACGCGTCCTCTGTGACCTCTGGACAATGATTTTGCCACATCACCGGAAGTCCTCCGACGCCATCTTGGTACACCGTGGTGAAGCATGAGGAGGACACAGTTCCACACAGCCAGAGTTGGGGAAAAAAGGAAAGGGAGTTGCCACCACTCACACCACCAGGTAGGCAAGTAACCTTAAAAATAGGGAACCCTTCTGGTCAGAAAGTACAGAACTATCACCCAGGACTTGGCCACAACTAGTCCTGGATGATACCAGAGAAGGGGGTCCACCAACCACAGTTACCAGACCTAAGAAAACAAAAAACATGTCGGTGCTCCTGGAGGGTCTGGAAACACAAAACAACTGAGGGTCAGAGGAAAGGGAGGGGCTCTTTTAAATTGTATCTGATTTGTGTTTCCTATAGAGGGCAGAGCCGATCATTTCTCAATTAGCTGCCCTGGAAGGTGAGAGAGAAAAGATAAAAAATTTTTTTTACAAATAAATAATTGAAAGTGTGGCATGCATTTGTAATTAGTTATTACTTTGTAGAACCACCTTTTCGCTGCAATCACAGTTGCAAGTCGTTTTAGGCATATCTCTATCAGCTTTGTGTTGGACAGCATAGTTCCTAATAAACTGACACTGCTGTATGCATTATACTTATCTATGCAGCAGATGGTGTTGTGGTATTATAGTGTTATAATGTGTATTCTATGCTATGACAGGATGTAATGTCTATCCAAATTCAGTGCACTTGTTGGTGGTTAGCTCCTGTTTCTCATGATAAAAATATGCATTGCAATCCTCCATAACAAAAAGCAAGCTGTGCTAGGATGAATAAACTAGACAGAAAAATGTGATCTAGTGAGCAAATACAACAAATGAATAAGTTGACAAATGAATATTAACTAATCAAAAGGTAATCAAATAAACAAATACAATAAAAAACTGTGAAACAGGTAAATCCTGTACAGTGACAAAAAAAACAACAACCTATTGAATGAAACAAAAGCAACCAATTCAACAGATGAGTGAATAAATAAATCATACAATAATGGTAAACACCAAATATGGCAGAATGATATAAAATATGTAAATTTTGTGAAAATAAATAAGAAAGTCTCTTTAATACTGCTTCCCAGCAAGGGATAAAGGTTGAAACACCCTGTGAAGGATCTTTAATATTCCTTCATGGGGCGTTTCAACCTTTATCCCTTGCTGGGAAGCAGTATTGAAGAGACTTTCTTATTTATTTGGTCTCAAATTACATATTTTATATCATTCTGACATTATTTGGTGTTTATTTATTCATTCATTCATTGAATTGGTTGCTTTTGTTTTGTTCAATAGGTTGTTCTGTTATTCACCTGTTTCACTGTTTTTTATCGTATTTGTTTATTTAATCACCTTTTGATTATTTAATATTCATTTGTTAACTTAATCATTAGTTGTACTTGCTCACTAGATCACATTTATCTGTCTAGTTTATTCATTATTAGCTCAGCTTGCTTTTTGTTTCTATTTGTTTGGTGTGTATTTCATTTTTGAGTTGCAGTTTTTTTTTTAGTTGTCATCCCAGTGCAGTTTTTTTTAACATAAAAATAAAGCTGTTTGCTGTATCCAATAAACTTCTGAAAGATGGCAAGTGGTTCAGATGTGACGTTTGCAATTGCAAAGCTGAACAATGCCAATTACAAGATGTGGTGCAGATTACATACAGATCCACAAATGGAGAGACCGAGGAATGGCAAAGGAAAAAATAGGCAGGCAAAAGCCTATTAGTGGAAGATTAACAGCTTATCCACACAAGATACAACACAATTATCCACACAACAGAGAAAAACTGCCAAATGTATGTGGACTTCATTACAAAAACTACATGAGCATTCAAGTCAAATGTGTGACCACGTGAAAGCTATGCTAGAGATCATAGAGTAACTATGCGCCATCGGAGAGGACAAAGATAGCCATCTTGTTGCCCTGTTTCTCTGCAGCCTTCCAGAGACATATACTGCTCTTATTAACGCTTTAGAAACCAGACCTGAACAGCAGTTGACACTGGAATATGTCAAAGGCAAAATAATTGATGACAATGTCAGGAAGCATGAATCAGACGTACACAGACATAAATGAAAGAAAAAGGTCTTTATTAACCACTTAAGGACCGCCTACTGCACATTTACGTCGGCAGAATGGCACGGCTGGGCACATCAACGTATATATACGTTGATTTTAGTACCCAGCCGTGGGTCGCGGGCGCGTGCCCGCGGGCGCGCGCCCGCGACCCGGTCCGAAGCTCCAGGACCGGGACCGCGGGATTCGCGGACCCGATCGCCGCTGCAGTGCGGCGATCCGTCCCTGGAGCGGAAGAACGGGGAGAGCTGTGTGTACACACGGCTTCCCCGTGCTTCTCTGTGGCTGTAGCATCGATCGCGTCATCCCTGTAATAGGGGGACGCGATCGATGACGTCACACCTACAGCCACACCCCCCTACACTAGTAAACAAACCACATAGGCACACATCCCCTACAGCGCCACCTGTGGTTAACTCCCAAACTGCAACTGTCATTTCCACAGTAAACAATGCAAATTTAAATGCATTTTTTACTGTGAAAATGACAATTGTCCCAAAAATGTGTCAAAATTGTCCGAAGTGTCCGCCATATTGTCGCAGTCACGAAAAAAATCGCTGATCGCCGCTATTAGTAGTAAAAAAAAAAAAAATTTATAAAAATGCAATAAAACTATTCCTTATTTTGTAAACGCTATAAATTTGGCGAAAACCAACCGATAAACGCTTATTGCGATTTTTTTTACCAAAAATACGTAGAAGAATACGTATCGGCCTAAACTGAGGAAAAAAATAGTTTTTTTTATATATTTTTGGGGGATTTTTATTATAGCAAAAAGTAAAAAATATTGCATTTTTTTTTAAATTGTCGCTCTATTTTTGTTTATAGCGCAAAAAATAAAAACCGCAGAGGTGATCAAATAACACCAAAAGAAAGCTCTATTTGTGGGGAAAAAAGGACGCCAATTTTGTTTGGGAGCCACGTCGCACGACCGTGCAATTGTCAGTTAAAGCGACGCAGTGCCGAATCGCAAAAAGGGGCAAGGTCCTTTACCTGCATTTTGGTCCGGGTCTTAAGTGGTTAAAAAAACAAATAGCAAGGTAAAGTCCAAACAGATGATCAACAGCCAGAAGGCTCCTCCGCCGGAGCCAGGGTCGATAGCCAGGGATGGAAGTCAGCCAAGCCAGAGTCAGTAGCCAAAGGGTGGAGAGACGAAGCCGGGGATCAGGAACCAGGGTCTGGGTCGGTGACCCAAACAGCAGCACGATCACAGGAGGCTGTAAGACAAGGACCAAGCAAGGGAATGCTGCAGCAGCCGTGGTATAAATGAGCTGAGCATCCAGCTCCTCCCAGTGGGAAGGAGGAGCCGCAGGATGTGGGAAGTTACAAGAAGCACAGGAAGCAAGATGGCCGCCAGCACAAGTCAGTGATAAAAAGGCTGCAAAGGAGGTAAGCCCATGACAGACAATGACTGTCAGGGACTCGCTGGCCATAGCAGAGCAGATGTGCAGAGACAAAGGCCATTGCGAATGCGTTGGCACAATTTAAACGATGTCCCTCCTAAAAGGCAGATCCGCGGGTTCAGACCTATGCGCACACTCATAGTATATAAGGAGGGCAGATGGTCTAGGACCTTTGCTGTCTGATCTGCAGTTTCCCCCTGTATCCTGTTCTCAGTGCCTATCCTTGATCTGATCATTACCTGGCTTCCTGACTACTCTGATTCTCTCCAATCCTGACCTCGGCTTGCTTGACCTTTCTTCCGTCTTACCTCCAGGTTTCCCTGTTGTCAAACCTCTGCCTGAACTTGACCATTTCTAAGGTGTTATCTCTGGTGTACCTTGATTCCTCTGTATCTGACCCGCCTTGTCTCACTCTGCACCTTGCTTCAGCCTCCACGTACCTGCTTCTGTGGTACCTGGCACCAGCAACCATCCTGCATCTGCAGCATCCCTGCATCCACAAGTGCTTGCACCCACAGCCACCAACCGCAGCTCCACTACTGCTGCTGGCAGCTACAAGTTTCCTACTGCTACGGAGAACATCACAGGCACTCAGTGGCCCTTGAACCGGAGAGGTACGAGAGGCTTTCTCTGCTTGTCAGGCTCTACCTTAAGGTACGTGACAATGACTGAAGGAAAGAAAAAATACACACCATGATGACAAAGTTCTTAAGTTCTTAAGATGTACAAAAGCACAAAGTACAACAAAGATAGCAGAACCTGTTTTGCCTGTAAGGACCAGTCAATTAAAAAAAGGACTGTTCCATCTGGGAAGCCGAGCAGCCAGAGCTATTTGATTTTTTTTTTTTTTTATATCCACAAAAGGGTCACAGCAATCACAAATGGAAACTGAAGACACATCATGGAGTGGGACCTTTAAAGTAGCACAGAGCAGCAAGCCACGCGGCTGGTGCATAGACACATGATTGGCAATGAGACTTTATTCAAACATTAATTATAGTGCAAAAGACAAAGTTTTCCTAGCAAACGGGAAAAGCAACACTGCAGAAGGAAAGGGGCAGGGCTTCCTGAACTGCATTACGCCACAAGGCGAGCAGAGTATTCTTGTAAAGAAAGTGTTGCATGTTCCAAAACTAAAAAGGCAGCCTTCTATTAGTTAAAAGTTTGCAAACAATGATCTCAGTTATCTGAAACCACGATGCTATAGTTGGCCCTCCCTTATAAGCACCACCCAGCGCTAAGGATAACTGGAAATAGGTATCAGGTAGTATAGGAACAATTAATAATTATAATACCTTATGTAATAATGGTTAAAGAATTACAAAGATGTACATTAGCAGCCGCTAAAAATGGGAATGGTATGTATAAACAAGGGAAAATTAAAGGAATCACAAAAAGAGTCCAAATAAATGTCGCAGCAGCGCTTAAATTCTCGCAATAAAGTGAGAATTACATGGAATGCAATCCAAATAAATGCCAGACTGAAGAAAGTTCATAGAGGATAGGGAGGTGCACTGCAGATGAGTAGGATGCCAGAAGTCTTCTTATCGCACCACCACTAAATCACCACATGACATCAAACCACCCCTTATGGGGATATGCTTACCACAGGGATAAGATCAAAAACGACCTTTCACACCACTTTAAGGTACTTTCTCCTTCTCTGAATCTCTTTATGCAAATGCTGGGTCTGGGTACGTCTCAAAATCATGTGGATAATAAACAACAGAGAGTGCTTCCATAGCATAATACTGTATATTTATTAACCACTTCCCGACCGCCCACCGCAGGTATACGTCGGCACTTTGAAGATGGATATCTCGGTAACGGCAGCAGCTGCTGCCACAACCGAGATATCCATCTCTTCTGTGGGCGGTCGGGTAAACGATAATGGCGGTCTCTGCGGTGGAATCGCCGCGAGATCGCCGTTATCGGTGGCGGACGAGCGTCCCCCCCCCCTCCCGCTGCGCTCCCGCGCTCTCCGCCGCTTACCGGAGCCGTCGGTAGCGGCGGAGGCGATCGGGTGCGCTCGTCTGTTCGGCGGGGATGCGAGTGAGGGAAAAAATTTCCCTCGTCCATCCCCGTAGCTCTGCTGGGCGGAAGTGACGTCAAACGTCAGTTCCAAACAGCGTCTTAAAGAGACATTTTTTTTTAAATGTCATTTGAAAAATGACATTTAAATATTTTTTTTTTTTTGCATTTTAGCCTAAATATGAGATCTGAGGTCTTTTTGACCCCAGATCTCATATTTAAGAGGACCTGTCATGCTTTTTTCTATTACAAGGGATGTTTACATTCCTTGTAATAGGAATAAAAGTGATAATTTTTTTATTTTTTTATTTTAGTGTTAAAAATTGGTAAAATGAATACAAATAAATACGAAAACAAAAAAACATTTTTTTTAAATCGCCCCTTTACGACGAGCTCGCGCGCAGAAGCGAACGCATACGCGAGTAGCGCCCGCATATGAAAACGGTGTTCAAACCACACAAGTGAGGTATCGCCGCGATCGTTAGAGCGAGAGCAATAATTCTAGCCCTAGACCTCCTCCGTATCTCAAAAAATGCAACCTGTAGAATTTTTTAAACATCGCCTATCGAGATTTTTAAGGGTAAAAGTTTGACGCCATGCCACGAGCGGGCGCAATTTTTAAGCGTGACGTGTTGGGTATCATTTTATTCGGCGTAACATTATCTTTCACAATATGTAAAAAAATTGGGCCAAATTTATTGTTGTCTTATTTTTTAATTTAAAAAAGTGAATTTTTTCCAAAAAAAGTGCGCTTGTAAGACCGCTGCGCAAATACGGTGTAACAAAAAGTATTGCAATGACTGCCATTTTATTCTCTAGAGTGTTAGAAAAAAATATATATAATGTTTGGGGGTTTTAAGTAATTTTATAGCAAAAAAAAATGTTTTAGTCTCGTAAACACCGAATCTGAAAAACAGGCCCGGGGCTAAAGTGGTTAAAAAATGATCCCACATATCCCCCTTAATCAAATGCACGTACACAATTAAAACAATCAAAAACCTTCAAGCATGGTACAGGTCTATTAGTGTGTTCTGGATAAATACCAGTTGTCAATCCGTCAGGATACACTCACGGTTGTTTCACACAATAGTGTTCACACTGCTTCAGGGTTAAGTGCTAGGTTACAAATCCTGACGTTTCGTCCAGTAGGACTTTTTCAAAGGATGATTCGTACCCAGACCCAGCATTTGCATAAAGAGATTCAGAGAAGGAGAAAGTACCTTAAAGTGGTGTGAAAGGTCGTTTTTGATCTTATCCCTGTGGTAAGCATACCTCCATAAGGGGTGGTTTGATGTCATGTGGTGATTTAGTGGTGGTGCGATAAGAAGACTTCTGGCATCCTACTCATCTGCAGTGCACATCCCTATCCTCTATGAACTTTCTTCAGTCTGGCATTTATTTGGATTGCATTCCATGTAATTCTCACTTTATTGCGTGAATTTAAGCGCTGCTGCGACATTTATTTGGACTTTTTTTGTGATTCCTTTAATTTTCGCTTGTTTATACATTAATGATCTCAGTTAGGTTCCAGGGTGATGAATGCACAATTCACAACAAACAATGCCTGGCAAAAGGAAAACTGGACGATCACCTATACAGGCTCATGTCCACAGACCAGCAAGTCAATGAACTAGACAGCAAATATATTCACTTATGTCACAGGAGGCTGGGGCACAGAAGTCCAGAAGCTAAACAGGACATTATAAAGAGAGGTTTATCAGAAGATTTGACAATGGTGCCTTGCAAAGTGCTCATGAACTGCAAATGCGGTATTGAAGCAAAAGCTACATGTGCTCCCCATCCACAGGCTTCTCTAAGAAAAAACACCCACTCCATGCAGCTCATACACAGTGATGTATGCGGTCCAATGAACACTCCCACGTCAGGTGGGAACAGATATCTACAGACTTTCATTGATGATTATTCCAGGTACACAACTGAAACACAAGAATGAAACAGAGAATCTTCAAGAGAGTTTGTTGCCAAGGCCAGTAACAAATTCCAACAGAAACCAGGGGAGAGAATGCATGAGCAAAGAAGTAGCCTTATACCTGAAGAGAAAATGAATAGTACCACCAGACAACCACAAATGCACTCCTAAACAAAATGGTGTAGCAGAAAGGAAAATAAAAATCACACTTTTATAGAAATGGCCAGGTGCATGTTGTCGGATTCCAACCTACTTCACAAGTACTGGGGAGAAGCAGTCATGACTACAACCTACAATCCATCACTAGAGCACTGGGAAGGGCATGAATAGCATAATCCAGGTGTGGCCGGACCAAAGTCTTGTTATCTATATAAAAGCAATACAAAGACAAGGTTTCTGATAGCAAAATTAATGACGAAATCAATGACGAATATAAGCTGGTCTGGTTATGTACTGTACATATGATACTCCTACAGTGAGGCCTCCATGCAATAATTCCTGACTCTTGTTCCTGCACACCTGGACCTTTTGGAGTTCTTCCCTCACCTTTGTGTGCCTCAGCTCCTATTATTACTAGGGATGGGCTATCTGTTCGAGTCAAACATTGCCTGTTTGCCCGTTTGCTGAACAGCAAACAATTTGGTGTGTTCGCTGCTAATTCGAAAATCTGCAGGACACCCTTTAAAAGTCTATGGGAATAATCATAGTAATAGTATGCCTGTAAATTAGCGCATGTTTCCCGTGCTTAGAAAAGTCCCTGCACAAAATGACATTTCTAATGCCCTGTACACACAATCGGAATTTCTGTGAGGATAAACTTCAATGGATTTTAAGGGGAGCCCCGCACCAAAATAAAAATAAATGGCATGGGGTTCCCCCCAAAAATTCATACCAGACTCTTATCCAAGCACGTAACCTGGCAGGCCGCAGGAAAAGAGGGGGGGGGGGCAAGAGAGCGCCCCCCCTCCTGAACCATACCAGGCCACATGCCCTCAACATGAGGAGGATGTCCCCATGTTGTTGGGGACAAGGGGCCTCATCCCCACAACCCTTGCCTGGTGGTTGTGGGGGTCTGCGAGCGGGGGCTTATCAGAACCTGGAAGCCCCCTTTAACAAAGGGGACCCCCAGATCCCGCCCCCCATGTGAATTGGTAATGGGTACATTGTACCCCTACCATTTCACAAAAAAGTGTCAAAATGTTAAAAAGACAGTTTGGGACAAGTCCTTTATAAAAAAAAAAAAAAAAAAAAAAGTTCCAACGGTGTAATCCACTTGAGTAATACAGAAGAAAAAAAACGCTGCTACGAACAATACGCAGGTTTCCCATGATGCGTCAGAGGGGGTGGGGTCACCAGTACACGTCATTGGGTAACCCCAGGCTATCTCCTTGCGTCAGAGAAGGGGTCACCCACGCACGTGACATTTGGCCCCGCCCTCATCTATAAAAGAGCTGTCAACTCGGCAGAGCGCCATTCGCTTGGGCGCCTCCTATTAGGCGGTATCGTTCGTATCGGTGTGTTTGTTTTTATTCCATTTCGCTCAAGAGTGGATTACATTGTTGGAACCTTTTTTTTCTTTTTAATAAAGGACTTGTCCCAAACGGTCTCCTGTGTTTTTTTTTACATTTTGACCCTTTTTGGTAGAGGTAAAATGTACCCCGTTACAAATTCACATGGGGACGGGATCTGGGGATCCCCTTTGTTAACCACTTCAGCCCCGAGCCTGTTTTTCAGATTCGGTGTTTACGAGACTTAAACATTTTTTTTTGCTATAAAATTACTTAAAACCCCCAAACATTATATATATTTTTTTCTAACACTCTAGAGCAGGGGTGTCAAACACAAGGCCCGCGGGCCGAATCCGACCCTCCAAGCCATTTCATGTGGCCCTCGCCCTCCTTTGGTCCTCAAGACCCCTACTTTCTGCTTTTAAGCAATGCATCCAGCTTCTTCCCAGCAGCAGCTTAAGGAAAGGGGGTACATTGTGATTTAAGGGAGAGTGGGGGACTCAAAGTCTGATGGTGGGGTGGCATTTAACATCTAATGTAAGGGGAGGGGATGCGCTGGACATCTAACCTTACAGATACAACCGGCCCTTTTGAGGACAATCATAATGCTGATGCGGCCCTCGATGAAATTGAGTTTGACACTCCTGCTCTAGAGAATAAAATGGCAGTCATTGCAATACCTTTTGTTACACCGTATTTGCGCAGCGGTCTTACAAGCGCACTTTTTTGGAAAAAAAATGACTTTTTTAAATTAAAAAATAAGACAACAATAAATTTGGCCCAATTTTTTTACATATTGTGAAAGATAATGTTACGCCGAGTAAAATGATACCCAACATGTCACGCTTAAAAAATTTTACCCTTAAAAATCTCGATAGGCGATGTTTAAAAAATTCTACAGGTTGCATTTTTTGAGATACAGAGGAGGTCTAGGGCTAGAATTATTGCTCTCGCTCTAACGATGCGGGCGCTACTCGCGTATGCGTTCGCTTCTGCGTGCGAGCTCGTCGGGACGGGGCGATTTAAAAAAAAAATTTTTTGTTTTCGTATTTATTTGTATTTATTTTACCAATTTTTAACACTAAAATAAAAAAAATAAAAAAATGATCACTTTTATTCCTATTACAAGGAATGTAAACATTCCTTGTAATAGAAAAAAGCATGACAGGTCCTCTTAAATATGAGATCTGGGGTCAAAAAGACCTCAGATCTCATATTTAGGCTTAAATGCAAAAAAAATATCAAAAATGTAAAATGTCATTTTTCAAATGACATTTTAAAAAAAATGTCTCTTTAAGACGCTGGGCGGAACTGACGTTTTGACGTCACTTCCGCCCAGCAGAGCTACGGGGATGGACGAGGGAAATTTTTCCCTCACTCGCATCCCCACTGAGCAGACGAGCGCACCCGATCACCTCCGCCGCTACCGATGGCGGAGGGCGCGGGAGCGCAGCGGGAGGGGGGGGGGGGGGGGGACGCTCGCCCGCCACCGATAACGGCGATCTCGCGGCGAATCCACCGCAGAGACCGCCATTATCGTTTACCCGACCCGCCCACAGAAGAGATGGATATCTCGGTTGTGGCAGCAGCTGCTGCCGTTACCGAGATATCCATCTCCAAATCATGACGTATAACTGCGGTGGGCGGTCGGGAAGTAGTTAAAGGGGGCCTCCAGATTCTGATAAGCCCCCCAACCGCAGACCTCCACAACCAGCGGGCGAGGGTTGTGGAGAGAAGGCCCTTGTCCCCATAAACATGGGGACATCCTCCCCATGATGAGGGCATGTGGCCTGGTACGGTTCAGGAGGGGGCACCCTCTCATCCCCCCTCTTTTCCTGCGGCCTGCCAGGTTGCGTGTTCGGATAAGGGTCAGGTATGGATTTTGTGGGGGAACCCCACGCCATTTTTTTATGGTGCAGGGTTCCCCTTAATATCCATACCAGACCTGAAGGGCCTAATATGGAATTTGGGGGGACCCCCACACTTTTTTTTTGGTTTAGAGGTTCCCCTTAATATTCATACCAGACCCAAAGGGCCTGGTAATGGACTAAGGGGGAGCCCATGCTGTTTTTTTTCAATGACTTATCTGTATTTCCGGGGCCGGACAATTCATTATAGCCACGATCAGTTTTAAATGACTTTTTTTCATTAGAAATGTAGTTTGTGCAGGGACTTTTCTAAGCAGGGGAAAAATGCGCTACTTTACACGCATATTGTAGACACCCCCCATGTATGAAATTAAAAGGAATATTTCACTTTTATTGTTTAACTTTAAGCAATATTAAAATCACTTCTTCCAAAAAAACACACGTTTTTAAAACTTTTTTTGCATTGATACATGTCCCTTGGGGCAGAACCCAGGTTCCCAAACACTTTTTATGACAATAACTTGCATATTAGCCTTTAAAATTAGCACTTTT